>CM063502.1:90224155-90401655 GCA_032207245.1 Pardosa pseudoannulata
CATTTTTTTCCTTCACTTCAGAAGAAAATATACTAAACTTTCACTTGTGCAACAATTCCTTGTAACTGCTACTACTTTCAACCTAAATCAAAATTATGGGTATTCACATCAGCATTAGAGCATAAAAAAGTAGAATATTTACAATTTCTGTTAATTTTTCATTTTTTGCATAAAACTACTAATCTACTCAAATAGAATTGACATCTTCCTTTTCAAAATTGGTAAACAATAGAATTTTTTTCTGGAATATGATGTCTGCAAATTATGCAATTATTTTGTTTCACTCTACTATTTGATGAAGATAAACAATTTCAAAAGATACAAGATCAGCTACATACCAGCTATTTTAATAACAGTACAACAATCATCTCTACTTTAAAATAATATGGCAAGTTACTAGAATAATAAAAATGTTTTGTTTTACAAAACTCTTTTCTTTTATGAAGGACTAAGTTCCAGGTAATTTGCTTTACAAAAGGATCTTTGACTAACAAGGCTAAACCAAATTATAAAATTTTAATGATGAAAACAAAAACAGGAAGTATAGTTGTAAGATATCATTTATTGACTTTATCTGAGGAAATAATTGAGAAACCATGTTATAGTACTAAATAATCAACTTTGGAAAACTAAAGTGATTTAATAAATGTAATTCCTGCTCCTTATTTTTTTTTTTTTTTCACATAAAAATCAAAGAGAACTCAAATTTAGTGTTAAATTTTTTTTAGCTTTCTTTAAGTTTAAATATAATTTAGCATAACAAGTGTCTAATTTTTTAACTTCACTATTCTATATATAATGGCACCATACTTATAATTCCTACATATGACTGAGGATTACAGTACAATTTTTTTTTTAATAAATCTCACACAATATTTGGCTTTGTATTTTCCAATACCTGCAAAAAAAAAAAAAAAAATACTGAAAATATTGAATTATTTTTAAAATGTTATTGTAGAAAAATTTCATATGGCTAAATGAAATAGCAAAATTGATGAACATTATAAAAAAAAAACTATATTATACTTAGCATACACAATGACTCCCAAATATGTACTTATATGAATTTTAATGCAACAGTGCTCTAATCATTAATTAAAGTTGATAATTTAGAATGGGAATTTTTACTATCTCAAACTTATTCTTAATAAAAACTATATAAAATATTTTAAGAACAAACTCGAATTTCAGAAATCAATAACAAAAAATAAAAAGGTTTTCACAAAAGTTTTTGTATACTTTAATGGAATAACTACACATTCATAAATATTATATTTCAGTAAATTAGTACTTAGTAGGATATCCTGTAGCCTTGTAGTTCTCAAACTGGGTTATGTGGCACTCTACAGTATCACAAATGTACATAAAGGATGCAGCAGCAATAATCAAGAAAAACTCTGAAATTATTAAAAAAGGTATAAAGATATTTAAAATGTGAGTTATCTACCCTCATTACTGTAACATTATTGAAATAGAATTGTCTTTATATTTATTTTGAATTAAGATTGATCCTCTCCCTCCACAGTTCTCAAATTAGGTGACCTGACATCTTGGGGTACCTCATGTACATGCCAGGGATGCAGTAATGAAGAAAATGTTTGAGAACTGCCGCTGTAACCTATTTGTAATATCTTGAACTTTTAAATGTCTAAGAATATACTTTTTTTTCTGCAAGTGTTCTTCCAATTATTTATTTTTTATCATTACTGTCTTTAGTTTGCTTCTTGTTTTAATGCCAAATCTTCATACTCTAACCTCTAATTTTCTCCAAATATGTCTATAGGGTTTAAATCCATAAATGAGGCAGGATTGTCAAATTTTGGGAATACTTACAGTAACAGTAGAGACATATGTTGTGATCTATAGGCTTTAGATAATTATCTTAATTAAAAACCAAGTTGTTTCCTATGCCTAAATATAGGGTTGATAATTTTAGAATATTTAAATAAAGAGCCATTATGCTATTAATAAATACCACATTGCCTACTCTTGACAGAGATACACATCCACAAAAGAATACCTCTACCGCCATGCTTAAGTGTTTCAACCAATTTCTCAGGATTAAAGATTTTTTTTTTCTCCATAAAATTATATGCCCTAAGGAACAAAAAATGTTAAGTTTGCTTTCATCTACAAATAAGACATTATTCCAATACATTTCAAGAGAATTTAAAATTGATTTTATAAATGAAAGCATAAGCTTCCTATCTTTTACTCTGGCAGAAAATTTTCTACAAGCAAAACACATGTTTAATTCAGATGCCCTGAGTTTTTATCAAACAATTTCACAAAGTAAAATTGAATAAGAAAATCTTTGTATAATTTCTGAAGAAATTCTTTCAGCATTCAAACATGGGATTTTTTTTTTTTTATAAATTTTCTAACTATAAATCTCTGACCAGATTGGGCTTACTTTGATGGATGACGTTTTCTTAACTTGCTTTGAATAAGATTTCCTTTAAAGAACTTCATTACATACTATAGCATAGAATAAGATAAATTTACTAATTTAGCAATCTTATGAGGTGATTTACAATTACTGAAAGATAAATTTTCAAATGCTATTAACTGTTTCCGAACAACTACAAGCTATTTTTAAATTATAAATAAAGCATCAAAAACAAGAAAGGAAAAATTAAAGCTAAATATTTTTTTAAATATTGTCATAACAGATACTGTTAAAAGGCTACAGCTGATAATTTTTTTAAAAATTTCAAAAATATTTTGGCCTATGATCACTTTTCTGGCTTATTCTTTCTCTACCTCCCTGCATTTAAGTTTTCATATAAGAAGAGAATGAGCCAGCACTTCTAAACTGTTAGGTTTTATTTCCAATTATATAAAAATGATAAGCAATTATTTGGCTCATTAAAATTCAATTCCGGTTCAGGGTGCTTTACTTTTTCCACAGTATTTTAAAGTATACAAGCACTTTTGAAAACCACTATACCTTGTCAAAGAGATAATTTGAACTCTCATTTCTTAAAAAACTTGTTTTGCTATTTTTGAAATGCACTTATTTAAATTTTAGAATGCTACTAATTTCAGATTTTTTAAAAAAACTTGATTAATTGTCCATTCTTGATGCAGGTTATAATAAACTTATGCCATGACTGAAAATTTTTTTTAACTAAAAACAAATCCAAACAAATTAAATAACTTATTAACTTTAGTATTAAAATTTAGAACAGTATTTGGTTACATACCAAATAAGTTGATTACTATGTTCATAAATGAAACCTAATGAGAGCATGTAACAAGATCCAGAGTTAAATAGGAACCTGTACACTAATTATGACAACAAATTACTTAGAAGCATGATTTACTTTTGTTATGAACAAATACAGTAATAACTAAAAGGCAGAAGCCTCTAGATCTTACAGATATTAGAACATAACAAATTTCTCACACAGAAAATGGTGATCAGAATTTTTTAAAGACCCTAAATAAAATATAACTAAGCTTTCAATACTTAAATGACCAAAAATGTTATTTTTAAAATTTACCTTATAAAATTTAAATAAACCAATGAAGACTTTTTTAAAAAATTACTTTGCCACTAATAGCTAAGCATTTTAAATTTTTAACAATACTATTTTCAAAAGAAGAAAATTAAAATATCTGAAAGGAACTGAAAAAAAAAATTAAAGTTAGGCACATGGTATATTTTTATATATAAAGCAGATCTAAATTTTTGATAAAAATAATTTTAAAACCTCACTGCAAAGATTATCAATTATCAGCATAATTACTTTGTTAAAACTTTTTAAAGATTTCATAAAATTTATTCTTAAATAAAGTAATATAAAAATATTATTCAAAGTAATATTTTACTTGTAAAAATGCATTGTATAGAACCTGAAAAATGTGAAGGCATTCCTCTATTCAGTAGAGGTTCTCTTAATAATGCTTAAATATGTTAAACACCACTTTCTATATATACACTAATCTCCAATTCTTGATGTGAAAAGGACTATACTATGATCTCCATGTGAATATATTTAACCCATTAATAACCTTTTTATATACCTTGGAAAAGTGGATATTTTTTAGAAGAACCTTCCTATTCTCTTCAAATTCAGATATTTAAGAACTCATTAAATGATCAAATTTATGTTTCTTTCTAAACCATATCTACTGGTACATGTGAGAACACAAGACCTTACTGAAAAAAGTTGAACTGTACAGGATATACATTTTCCAAAATTAAATATTTGAGAATTACTTTAATTTTAAAGTTGGGGAATAATTATCAATTTTCTATAATGTTAAAAAAAAAGCCTTATAACACAGCTATAATTTAAAAGCAATGAAATGGCAAATAATTTATCATAATTTTTTTTCAAACATTACTATAATATATGCCTTTAAACCCTCGCAAGAAAAATGATACAAAAATATTTTGCTTTCACCCTAAAACTCCTACATATGGCATAGTTTAAAACCACTAAGTATAACCTACTTTTCACGGTTTTAAAACACATACCTTTATTATTAGTTATTCAAATATCTATTTAACCTTTAAATAATAAAAATCAGTCTCCTGGTAACAATTTTAAATAAACTGAGTTTTATTTTTTATTCTTGAAATAGAATTTATACTAATGAAAACCTAACCTTTCTCTCCTGATATACAGATAGATATAAAGTGCCATTTATAACCTGAGTTTGTACAGCATTGAGTCTCTATCACCAAACACATTTACAATATTAACACTCATAATACATTTTATGGATTATATAAAATGTACACTCAGTAATAATACAATAAAATATTCTACAGCATTACTTCAACTGTTTGAACCACATAGGATATGATATATTTTTACCTCAATAAAAAAAACTAAGAATCTTTTGACAAACATTTAAAAGAAAAAGTATTTACCAAAAGCTGATATGAATACTATTGGAAATTTAAATTTACAGTGTTACCAAATGTATATTAGACAATATTATTTATTATAGAAAAACTCATGCATATTACAGAATTGAATATTTTCATACTACATAACAAAACTGAATGACATAGGAAAATAAAATATTAAGTCCATAATTTTTCCTTAAAATTGGTATTAAGCAACAAATATTGGTACTAAATTTGACACAGTCAACCATCCCTCTGGAGATAAGCCCCTCCCCCTCACATTCCTTCTGATATGTATAAGCATTGGTACTTTGCTTCTAAATGATGAAATAATTCATTAAAATATAAATTGTTTCAACAGAACATAAAAAATGCAAGTACTATCTCAATTTTGAACCTGCTGAGATAATTTAATATTTTCATCATAACTAGATCCAAATAAAATAAATGGCTAAAAATGTTCTTATAAATATTTGAACATACATAGCTTAGATCTACAAAACATCCTAATGATGGCACAGATATATCTTTTTACAAATACAAGGTGTCAAAAACTACCATCTCATAAAAAAGCCCTTTAAATAAGTAACCCAGTTGTTTAATTCTAATTAAGACCAAACAAATAGCTAATCATTCAGTATAATTTGGCAGAAAAAGTCATTTTAATTATGAAAGTTGTGAAAGTAATCTTTTTATTATTAAAAATTTTTATTAAATTCGAACTCTAGATATTATTTAAATCAGGAAACTAAAAGAAACTATTACCTGTATAGAAAGGGATGGGAAGACTATTTTCTATAAAATTGTGTAATTTACAGAAAATAAATTAATTTCAAATAAAAAATAATGACTGGTGTTACATTTCATCAACAAACAGAACATATGGAACACAGCTTCACTGATGTGATTCAAGCAGATATGATATAGGTTTAAAATACATATTTATATAAAAATACAATTCTAAACCAAGAAATGCAAAGAATATATATATATATATATATGCATTTCTTTTTAATGACTTGGAATAGGTAAATACTCCCCAGCACTAGCATATTTATTCTTATTTGTTTCACAGAAAGCTGTAAGAGATACAGCACATATTACATAAATCGCACAAGCTGTTTCAAGATTACCTAAGTTGTTCTACCAAGTAATAAGCTTTAGAATGATTTAAAAAAGACATTACAAGGATAAAAAATACTTTAAGTTAAAATGCAATTATGCTGTAGAATCTAATCTGTATTAAGAATGCAGAAAAAACAATTTTAATGTAAATACAAAGTAAACTTCGAAATATAAAATAAATTTTAAAAATCTTATTTTAAATTACAATTTGCATCTGCTATTAATTTATGACGATTTTTTTTTACTGACTGTTAAATAACATCACATATTCTAAAAACTTAATTTTAAATTTTATTAGGTAAAAAAAAGAAAGCATCATTTTGATCATAAAAGATAATTATTAATGCAGCTCTTAATATCAAACATGTTTAAGAATCAAATATAAAAAAAAAAACTAATGCTGCAATACCATATCCATTAGTTAAAACTCATGACAGAAGTATACCAATTACTTATTTCAGGCTAAATTTAAACTAGAGTTAGGAAAACAGAAATTTAAAAATCCATGCCAATAGTAAATGTAACTTTATAATATAAAAGTTGCAACATTTTAACTGCAAAAAATGTCTGAGAAACTTTATACAAAAATTCTTGGACAGTTATACTTTAAAATTAATAGCATCATGCATGAGTTTTATATATCACTTACATTAAGTAACTAATGTGCTTATGTATCAAATAACTTTTATCATTTATGCAATTTATCAGTTTAGCTTCAAAAGATGCTTTTCATGTAACAAATAACCTAATCTAATCTTTCTTTGAACTATCTTCAACAAACTGTACAAAAAGTATGCAATCACTTGGCATATAAATATTACATATAAAATTTTACCTTCAGTTTTCAATCCAGCCAAATATAATAAGCACCATATTAGTCAAATTGGACAAGAAATTCAATCAGTTAAAGGAATAAGAGCTCAGATTTTACAAATGATTTATTTTCATTAAAAATAAAATTTTTGATTACTTCTATTTAGAAAGGTTGTATAATTTTTTATCACATCACAAAAGATCTTTATACTACAGTTCCAAATTTGTATATAAACGTATAAAAGCTAACAATTCTTAATGGTCCTGGAATTATAAAATACAAATTTCTTGAGCATAAACCTTTTCCTCATTTTTAAAACCATTCTACATTTTGAAATCAAGTATAAAATATTCTTTTTAAATTAATCTACTCCATAAAATCTACAAATGTACTAAAATAGATTTCCTGACACTTTAGAACTTTACCACATATTCAAAATCATGGAAAAATATTTTCAGTAATAGAAAGGCTTTTAACATGCTCTATGATATGGTCCATTAAACTGTATAACACATACGATTTTATATGCCACTGATACAGAAATGTGACTAACTGCAGGTTATTTTACATTTTGCTAAACACTGCATAAATAAAATATTTAATTCCAGAAGCACAAAGTATACATTTTTAAAGACTTTTTGTTAGACCTATGAAAATGCAATTCATTCCTTAAAATTATTCTTAGGAAAAATACATTTTAGAAAACAAAAATGCCATCAAGCCCAAAGAGCATTTAATTTCTCACACTCAAAGGTTAGTTTTATATTCTAAACTTTCCTCATAATATATAAGGGGAAATGAAACAAAATAGCACATTTATACATCAAAATAAATCTACATGCATAAAATTATACTTTATAAGAGTAAACTATCCGTATGTAAGCACAAGTTCATAATTTCTGACATTATATAAACAAATACTTAATGCAGGTTTATTGTTAAAACAGCTCAAGAACTGTCATTTAAACACATTTATTCCCATAAATTTAGTTTTTTTTTTTCCACAATTGTTATTGATTTGATGTATATTTCATTTGAACATTTTTATGCATTTAAATTATATAACTTGTTTGAATATTTTATTTTATACTGTACAGTACCAATCTGATATAGCATATTGCATTATACCAGTGATTATTTATATAACTGGGCTAGAACTGGCTTGAAGACAGAGAAAAGTGAGGCGATGGTGAACAAAGATCACAATGTGTTGTTAAGCATACTTGCTGTCAGTTTGCTTATGGATTTTTGTAACTTTAATTTAAAGTAGATGTTCCTTAAAAAAAAAAAAAAAAAATGTGTCATTCAAGGATCATAAATCTTATACCATTTTTGGCTTCCTTTTTTCTTGAATATTTACAGCTACTATGCTGTCAGTATCATAACTTTCATCAGACAGCAAATTCATTTGAAATTTATATGGTTAACAATAATTGTATTAAAATTCCAATTTTGGATATTGCTTTCTAATTGCTTGAAAACTATTTAAATCAATTCACTGTAAGCTTTTTTCTAAAATGTCATATTCACCTAAAATTTATTAAATTACTTTATAATTACATTCAATTAGAATATAGAAATAGATAATCTATCAAACTCTGATAAATTGTCTTGATATGAAGAATTTGTATGATTAAACAATACTTCATGTAGACAATAAATATAATTTTTTATACCTTATATTTCAAACTTCTTGATAAGGGAAACATCCCAATTTAGTGCCATTTGAATGAAAGGTAATTATTAGCTGCCTTGATTTATTCAAATTAATTTTAAACACACCCTAATAAAGTAAAATTTATAGTATTTTTTTGTTTAATTTAAATTGCTTGGTCTTTCCTTTTTTTCTTTCAAAAGTACAGTTAAACCAAGGATGTAACAACTTAACAGAATATTTCACATGTATCTTTGAATGGAATACTTACTTCCATTTATAACTTACATGGTACTAAAAAAACACATTCAGTATAATCTGCATAAAAATAAGTTAAATCTGTGGATGTCTAGAATTTACTATGCACATATTTACTAAATGCAAATACTAATGTAATTCATTTATAAATTAAACTTTTAATGTGTGCATATTGTAAGAGGAAAAATACCAAATAAGTAATATAAAATGTCAATTTTTAGTTAATATAATATTAATCAAATTACATTGTAATTGAGTCATTCACTTCAAATGAAATATTCGATAGTTAAGAATTTTATTCCCAGTAGAATTAAAGCTTTCTGATTTAGAAATAATAATGTATACTGGGGTGGTGTTTTCTATTACATTTAAATTCTTAACCTACAAAGAATTGCAATTAAAGCTAGTCTCTCAATGGTTATTGGGTTGGTAAAAAGTATACTTATTTGTTAAATCTTAATAACTTTATGAGCATTTTGTTTACCTCTAAAGATTAGTACTGTGTGGCTTTGGACTGGTCAGTAAGCAATATATTTACCTCTACAGATTGGTACATCTTGACATATCAAATGCATTTCCATAGATACTATATGCCAGTAAACATATGTTTATTATAAAATGTCTCAAAAGCACAAAGTTGTGCAAGTTACTTGAACTTCAAAAAGAAACAAATTAATGATTTTAATCAATAATCCCCTAGATATTGACCCAATTTACCAACAAATATAGTAACTGATAGTTTTTAATTCCTGTAGTGCAAATAAATTTTCATTACAAATGCCAAAGATTTTTTGTATAAATAACCCAAAACAGGTCAAGAGCTGATTACCTAATATATATACCATTAACATACTCTTATAAATACATAAATTTTATGGTTCAAAATTGCAAGTACAAATATAAAATACTAAAAATGACACTTACCAATAAAATTAATAAAAGTTGTAACAGCATTTTAATGTCTTCCATCAATATGTGACTATTTATAAATATTTCTATTTATAAATATCCAGAATGTAAAACATTGTGGATAATACCAAAAAAGGAAAAACAGAATTTAAATTCACAATTTTAAAAACAAGCTAAAATATTTTAAGCCCTTTCATATACACTATAAAGTATATTTTTACATCACAAAAGCAATGAGACATGACAAGACATAACACCACTACAAATATAATTTTTTTAAAGTCCTTTTTAAAGAAATGAAAAATTAATACTGTATGCTGAGCTAAGAACAATCTTTGGATAAAATTCTGCCATTGGAGGCAGACAAACACAATAGCTGCAAATAAATAATATACTTTTATCACCCAAATTCAAATAAATTTCAGAAAATAGCATTAACTGGTGCCTAAACAGTCAGTTCATAAGCAATTCCTTCTAAATTATGTCTGAGCATAATTTTCCCCTATGTGTAAAAGTAATATTAAAAGTATGAAATATCTTTATAATGCATCCTGAGGATATGTAAAATAGGATTAAAGATATACAATATTTTGCATTTTAACAAAAATAATATCTAACATATGTAAACAATTTTAAGTAGAAAGAATGCAAAATTTATTTATTAAACACTCAGTCCATGCCATAGCTTTAAGCTATAGCAAAAAAGAAATGAACACATCATTTCAAAGTGAAATTCTCAATCAAATGTCTTTCTTTGCATGTGCACAAATGTTTGTATAAGTATAGATTTGTAAATATATGTTTATATGTGCGTGCAAATATGTATAAATCAAGGCTGAGTAAGCATCAAAGGATCACACACAATCTTCGAGGCGGCTTCAATTTGGATGGTTTAATTGGCGGTCGCTCAGCAGCTTGAAATTTCCTATAATGGACAAAGAAAAATAGTCACATGGCTTGCAGTTTATCTTCTCTAAAGATTACTATTTTCACTTTTATTATTAATTTTTTCATTCATTATTAACCAATGAAATTTAAAATTCGTTGGTTTAAAAAATATAAGAAATGAATATCTTAAAACTATATGAAACTGGATAAAAAAAATGAAAAAAGATGTACGAATATGTAATGAAAATATTTTATTTTTATATACAACATAAATCTTCATATAATTTATTTATAAAATTATGCATCTTATTTAATACTTTTGCTTTACCAGGATGGTCATTCCAACCTTCCCAAATTTTTCTCTGTTGATAGCTAATTTTTCCTGATTATGACTGTTTAAAGTAAAATAGCAGCATTTAAACTATTTTATTTAAAATTAATTTAATATAATTAGAACAATTTAGAAAGACAAAATAAAGATCTCAATGCTGATATAATTTTAATCATTTAATTACAGCTGTAAATTAGCATTAAAAATTTTAAAATGAAAAAAGTTATTGAAAATTAGTCATCTAATACCCAATTTTTGCTTAATCTATCAATTTGTTCAATGGAATTTAATTTCTATAATTTTAGCATACAGTTATTTTATTGCTAATTCCAATCTTTTTATCTTATTTGCTTCAGCTTCCTGTAGCTTTTCTTCAGCTTATTTTGTTTCAATGGATAGTGATCGAGTGGGAGTGCCTTACGGCACGGTGAGGTCTGCATCAGGTTATTCTTGTTAAGGGAAATTGTGCACAACTACTACAGCAAAGCTGTATGAAAATCTGTGTCTGACTGATGCAGAAGATTCTTATTGCAATACATTGGTGCATATGACTTCACTTGCTACCAGTTCTTTTCCAGTTCAATTTTCCGGAGGTAAAACACAGAAAGATGCACATTTGCACTATTTACAAAATAATTCCTTGACATTGCCCTGATTATTCCAAATTATTGAACTTCCCTGACACTTCCATAGTTTCCCTGGTCTGGGGTCCCTGTTTATATTATTAATGCATTTAGACAACATCTATACCCAAAACAAAAACTATTTAAAACCTTAAGAATACTTCTATTTTATGTCCAAGTATACTTTTATAAGATTCATATATAAACCTGCATATACACCCTCTGTTACTTTCATGCTTTCAATGTACAAAATAAAAGATTTTTTTTTAATGACACAATCACAGGTATATAATAATAGTCATAAATAAGCAATTATTTTTAAAGTCTAGGTCTTTTTATTAAATACACATACATTAGAAAAAAAGTTTAAGAAAAGAGAAACTAATCAGATGCTGAAAAATGTTATATATTTAAAAATTACTAAAAGATATAAATTTGTTCCTCTTTAATGTATTGGCATGGCAATACTATGCCCATTTTTTTTAAATATGATAATAGTAATTCTGAACACTCCTGCTTACTGAAACCTGAAAAGCATAAATTAGGACAAAACAAAAATTTTATAGTATATCAAACCATTTCATGCTTTTCTGTTTATTCTATATAAATTGTGAAACTATGATCATAGCATGTGACAAAGAACAAAATATATTAATTGAATGAAATACTAATATTTAAAATGTACAAATGTTAAATGTAAAATTATACTTAATGGAAAAATTTAAATTTATATAAATGCCTCAATAAAATCTTAAATTTCTCTTAACAGATCATTTAATTTCATTTTAAAATAATGGCTTAATCTCGAAGGAATAACTACAAATGATAGCAGAAGCTATCAGACAACAGAAATCTGAACCTGAATAAGAGTAAGTACAAAAAGGAATCTAAGTAATTTAAGAGTAAGCACATAAAGGATCATATGAAGTGAAAGCTACAAAATTTTCAAAAAAAATATGAGAAAAATATTTACAATGACAAAGACTAAAATATTGTATGAAAACAAGTAGTAAAATTGAAAAAATTTTAGAAAAATATGAAACTTGTATGTCAACAAAATATCATGCTTACAGCTTTACAAATTTTGCTACTGTTTGGTCCATCAAAGATGATGAAAAAGAGAAAATATTAATTTTATAATATAGTAATTTTCAAAATATATGTGGGAAAAAAAAAGAAAGAGTAAGCAGTTATAAAGAGATTCTACAGTTTTCTAACTACAAATAATTCTTTGGCAGATAACTATAGATTAAACATAGATACAGGAACATAAGGACTACATAGAGATTGGACAAACTTTAGTATTAAAACCAAGTATCAAGCAATAGAAATAGAAAGTTAAATAGACAAGGGTAAAATAACGGTAATAACATGGACCCTTCTCTCCCTCCTTTTTTGACAGGATCTTTATTGGTAGAAAAACAGTAAAATTAAAGAAATGCCAACATAAAAATTTTAAATTCCTCAAACTAGATTATTTTAAGGAAAAAAATGTTACAATCTTAAAAGTATAATCTCAAATGATAACAAAAGCTGTTAGAAATATGCAGAAAATAACTTTTTAAATAAATATACAAAGTATGAGTATCAAATGTAAAAAACACTTTAGTCTTCAATGAAAATATCAGACCAATATCCAGGACAAGAAAATCTAACAAGTTCTGATACAACAAGTAGAACTATGCCAAATTACTTTAGAGACATGTGAGACTAAATATGCCAATTAACTGTAACAGAATGCTTTTTTACACATTGGAAATTCTGTAACTAACATATATGAAACGTGACAAAGGAAAATATTAGTTTAATAAAATACCAATGTTTAAATCCACAAGTGATGAAATGGAAAGCATGGAGCATGCAGTCTTAAAAGATTTAAGAAGCTTTCAAACTGCACTTCTACACTTTTTTTAAATTACTAAAAGCTTACTGGAATATCACTAACAGAGTGAAAAAAGATACATAAATATAATAAATATATATAGATCAGACATATAAACATTTCAAAAAGCATTACCAAGCAATAGGATTCACATGTATGAAATTGAAAAGTTGACTCTACAGTTTCTAAGAGATTTTATAGCTTTCATATAAAAACAAACTTGCTGGCAAATGATTACAGACTCAACATGGTTACACGGTTATAGAACAGATGAAAACTTTTATATTAAAACAAACTACATAAGCAATAGAAAGTAAAATGTTAAACACAGGCAAAATAATAACAATAACCGAGACCCATCATATTTTAATATATTAAAATGGACTCTCATAGTTTAAGTAACATTGTAAAACTACAGAAAGGCTAAAATATATCTCAAATTCCTATGAGCAAATCTTCCAATTTCATTGAAAAAAAAAGAGCTCAATTTATAATATTTAAAGGAATAAACTCAAATAATGACTAGAGCTTTAAGCTAACTGAAATCTGAAAAAAATATATTTGATTTGGCTTAGAGCACTATGGTGCTACACAATGGCCAATGAAAACTAGACTTACTACTTAAAGCCAATTCTTAATGGCTATAAACAACCTTGCCTATATTGAAATTTTAACCCACAAATTTGATACCAAACAGCAGCACAATATTCATTCTATGAACATTTGGTGGATATAATGATTAAATAATAAATATACGAAGTATGAGAATCTACTGCTAAAAAAACCCCAAACTTTTGAAAAAAAATTATGAGAAAATAAACTGATGAGAAGTAACATGTTTTGAGACAAGAAATAGCTATGCTAAATTCGAGACTTTTGAAATGGTATGCCAATAAATTAATATGCTCTCTTCTAAATTATGAAAATTGTGTAACTATATATATAAAAAATAAAATGAAAATTTTTATTTAATGAAATACAAATGTTTTAAATGCACACACTTTCTTTAACCAAGAGCTCATTGCCAGATAACAGAGTAAACACTGATAGAAAAACATGACTACATATAGATCCATAATAAAAAATTCTTGAATTGAAGAAAGTTCCAAGGAATGAAGGAAAAAAATAAACAAATAAAGGTAAAACACTGGTAGTACCTAAGCAATTTTCTATGTCTATGCCCAATATAAAGAAATTATTTTAGCCTTATATGTAGGAATGAAAATTTCGACTTTTTTAGCATGAAAGAAAATTTTTGTATTGAATGCTTTTAATGGTTTAATTAAAACATTAAATACTAAAATGAATAAAAAAATTACATTTTGATTTATTGTTAAATAATTAAAAATAATGAAATCAACTGCAGAAAACCTAAGGTAATTGCCTGTATAAAACATGTCTTTACCTGTTTTGAGTGTTATAAAACTTTGAAAAAGATAACTGGGTAATAAACATGTTTAAATTTCTTATTAGAGAAACATCAGTAGGATAGTTTTACTAGATTCTGAAAAATACAACAAAAAGTTCAGAGTGAAACTCACCTCACTTGCCTAACAAGCTCATAGAATGCATTTTCAACATTGCGTCCCAACATAGCACTACATTCAACAAAAGGAATCTTTAATTGCTGAGCTCTCTGCTGTATCTCATACTGAGGAACCTATAGGAAAGAAAATATATTTATAGAGTACTACAATTTAATTCAAAGAAAACACATTAAATATTCAAATTAAATAACACCAGGAATAGATAATATTGACAACTTAAAAAATATATTCTCTTTTGAAAGTGATATTTTACAACAAGCAGCATCTTCTTAACATGTTAAAATTTTAAAACATATATAAACATCATAACCTTAATTTTCAAATATGAACATAAATATAAAAGATAAAAGAGTAAAATATAGAAAGAAAAAGACTTATGAGAATAGGAAAATTAAGAAAATTTACAGTTAATTAAGAAAAACAAATTTAAGAGTTTGATATAAAAATACTTAACAAATTTTTATTAGACTTAAACTTTCTTTTTCAGGGTGAGTGGTTAAAAGGGATATGAAATCCCGATTTATTATGATTTGAAACTACTGTAACAGTATATGCCAGTATTTCAATGAGTAGAAACTATAGAGAGGATACAACAGTAACATTACTCTTCAATAAAACATCCAGTACATAACTAGGAATACATAGCTTTACATTATTGAAATAACTGGCAGCAGGTGATGGACTATGAAAAACAAATTTCAGAGGTATTTATGGAACAAAAACTAAACCCCTGAAATATTTTACAGACTTATATGTAAAGGGAGGCACAAAAACAAGTATTAGGAAACAACATTTTGGACAGAAGGGGAATAGAATCACTTCTATAAAAAAAAAAAAAAAAAAAAAAAAAATATATTATCTAAAATATATGAAAGTAGGCTAAACAAGAACTTTTATAAATGAAAAACTAAACAAAAACAAATTTTTAAAATTATTAGAAATATGTCTTTAAACAAATACAAGCATTCAATTTCTTTAATTAACAAATATGAGAAGAATGCTTTCTTAAGCATTGTCTGTACTTTCAGCCATGGTCAAATGAAAGTGTTGTCCCTGTTACGCTTTTAACCCTTAATTGCTGTTAGGTGATCTCACGGAAATCGTGACATTTCTTCCTTAAACATTTCTACCTTCAAAATCAAAACAGTCCCCTTCCTTTATTTAGTACCATCTTTCAGTGTGCTGTCAAATTACCTTATCAAATCTTAATCTGTTTTTTTTAAATTTGGATTCTAGTGAATAGTGTCATAACAGTACGAAGATTATTTAAGAGTCATAAAGAACAAGCTGTTTCTTTGATTGGCTTTCAAAATACACAGAGGGGACAAGAAAAAATGAAAACTTCTAATTTCTTTCTTCTCTTGAAATCTGGCAATGGTTAGTATGAGATTCCCAGAATTTCCAAAATAGAGAGAACTGATAAAGCAGGCAGGAAAGTAGACAATGACAAAAAAAAAAAAACCTGAACTTTTCTTAAGCCCCAGGTAGGGGTGGGGGAGATGTATGGAAGATAATTACATTTTCTCTTACATAACTCTTTCTCACAATATGATTCAGTACTACATATATAAAATCTACATACATATACACGTTAGGATAATACACAAAAGAAAATTCTTACCGTAGTATATAACAGGTTCTTGATAATATGCAGAAATGAATGTTTTATACAAAAACTTAATGTTACAAATTAAATTCACTGAGAATAGAGATGCACTGGATAGTAAAATGAAATAATGAAATTCGGTCACAAGATTTATTTTAAATGATTAACACAATATTAGAGTAAGTAAACTTAAAATGCTTTTAATTTATTCAGCAATATTGTCAAGTGTTTAGCTAACCTAATATACCAGCAAATACCAAAGTATGTAATAGAACAGTTTCCAATAAATAAATTTTTAAAGAATTAGGCTAAAAACTTATTTAACAAATTTAATAACTACAGGTTCTAAATCCCTAGATATGTGTAAGATGGGAAAAAATGCATTTCTCTATTCTATTTAACAAATTATGATTATATATAAACACAAACATCAAATAACCTCACGAAAATGAAATCTTGATAGAATAATATACAACATTCTTGATGAAATAAGTTCTTCAGCAAATGTAAAAAGGAATGATTATTATTTAAGATACTAAAAAATTAATTGATACATTAAAACTAATGTTGTTGCCCTAGACAATAAAATTTTAAGCATTGTAAATTGGTTAAAAGATATTTAAATAAACCTTATAAAAAGCTAAATAATGTGCAAGACTACAATAATTTTCTTTTTTTATGTGCTTTCTCTTTATCTAATTTCTCTAATCTTTTATAAAGAAGTCTGAGATGGTTTTTTCTTTTTTTAATTAAGTCATTAGCTTCTTTTTTGGTGCACATATTTCTAGTAGCATTTAGCTAGTTTTTTTTTTTTTTTTTTTTTTTTGTAATTTATCTTTTTTTCTGTTAAAACTCTTTTTAATATTCTAGATATGAATTTTTCATATTCAGAGTTTTTTTATTGACTGATTCATGTAAAAAGTCTTCTTTCTTAAAAAAATTAATTGTCAACGTACCATTATAAAATCTTCTAAACAAAGCTGCTCTCAGAAGCAAAACATGGCAATCCAGAGTAAAATTCACATGCAAACTATTTTCCCGAATGCCCGTTAGTACATAACACGATACATATGCTGGTTATGTCACCACTAGAAATAATGCCTCCCTCTTTCAAATCTGGAATCCATAAATATAATGCAATCGTCATTTGATCGTCTGAAAGAGTAGCCCAGCCTTCCTATACTACGTCGAGCCAATCAGAAAGGAATTAGTATGCGTAGTCATATCACCGCAACCGTACATCTCAGCAAAAACACATGATAGAAGATACAGATTTCGATCAGTATTGGGAAAGGAGGACTAAAGGATAAACTAGAGGAGGAGAATGCCCCTCCTTTAGTAAAAAATGTAAATCTATTATAATGAATTAGATATGCAAACTTTGATCCAGAATGAACGCAGTATTAAAAAGACATTCTGAGTTTTGCTGATTAAGCATCAACTTCATCCATTTAATTATACATTTTAGGAAAAAGGTAAAACAGTTAAAATATTTTCTATTAAAAACCTTCCTCTTTTCTTATTTATACAGTCATTTGTTACATACATGGTATCCGCTAAAATGAAATTTTTCAAATCTATGACATTCCCTGATTTTAGCAGAACATTTTCCATGACTTTAAAAATCTTTTGTTAAAGTGTATATGAATAAAACTTTTGATGTATATACTAATAAAATGTATGCTTAAAAATACTTTATAAATGTTTATAAACTCATATATATACATAAATAAATTGTTGTATCTACATACCTAAGTTTAATCATATAGGAATTTTCTGAATGTAATCAAATAATTTCCAATTTGAATTCAGGGACTTTGGTATTATTGAGGTGACTATGAATAATAGCCAAACATGATAAGCCTATACCAAACTCAGTAACTTCAGCCAAATGGCAAGTTAAAATAGAATTAAATAATTCAATGCAATGATTTTGCCAAAATATTTAGTGCCTCACAATCAATAAAAATTATTAACATTTCTATATAAATCTCAGAATTTAATACCTCAAAATCAATATCTTTTATTTACTGAAACTCCTAGTAACCCTTTTGAGGAACGATTTCTTCTTTTCCTCCAAAGTATGAATTTTCGAACGGCTGTGAATATCCATGCCAGCAGTGGAATTCAAACCTACATACTTCCATACCGAAGAGCAGCACCCTACCCATTAACCATAGCTCGGACGAATGGGTAAGGTGTTGCTCTTCGGTCGGCCTGATATTTGTTATGGCATTGTTATCACATAATCAATGTTACTTCTGCTTTGCCATTCTAAAACCAGCTCTTCCATGCTTAACAAATTTCTCCCTTTATATTTTAAGTGAGCTAGATAAGCTATCATAACATTTAATTGGAAATTAAAAGCAAAAATAATAACTAAATTAATTATAACAAAATTTGTATTAATTGTAAAATTTATTAGTATACCCCCAAAGTGCCCTGCTTTTGTTTTCATATTTAAAATTCAAAGTTTCTTTCTGAAAAGTATATGTAAATAATAGCTTTCCATACCCGGGGTTGCACAGGTATATACTTAATAAGATTTACTTTTATATTATGTAAACTTGTATTTTATACCAGTCGATCCCCCTCTTCAGCCATGCTGATGTTTGCACTGATTTGTGTCCCTTACAATTTAAGCAATAATCTTATGGATATCTGTAACAGCATCTAGTAATTAAACCTAGCATTTAAAAATTAAAATACAACATTCCTATCTCCGATACTCCATACGCGACGATGGTAACTCAATACCAACTGGAGATCATCGCGTGGAGGCGACGCCGGACTGATAAGAGTGAAATTGCTGCATCACATATACGAGACAGGTTAATGTTTCTGGTGCTTGCTAGACAATGTATCTTCAAGCATAACAAAAGACAAAAACATACATACGCGTGTTACATATTAATATTGTTATTTTGAGAAAAAAATTCACTCCCTCCCCAAAAACCCAGATTTTATACTCCCCCCAGCCCAAAAACATGGTTATTTAATAAAACTCGCCTAAGCTTGGATTTTAATACAAAAACCCGGGGGTTTTTTACAACCCTGATCAGATTCTTGGCAACGAATGTGGAGGGGGGTTCCTAGCAGACCGAATAAACGGGCGAGAGAGAAGCCTACCCTATTCTTGCCTCATTAACACACGAGAAAAAAACAGATGACTAATCGAATCGCACTGCTGCAATAGAAATATTTTACCCTTGCGGTGTAGTGTACTCTGCTCTAATGAGTGTGTTTTTCTACGCTCGTATCTTCCATGGTTTTGCTTCTCACAACAAAATATACACACGATCACCGGCTGGGTCAAGGATGTTCTGATATAATTCCTTTCCCTCCCACTCCTTTGTTATATCACAGGCCGATGCGTACTTTTTTTCTTCTCTCAACCATCGGCAAATCACGCGTAATGTGATACTGCACATGGGAACACTAACACCTCCTGGTCACCCTGTAGCAATTATCTCGCCATGCAGTTAAGGCACCGTACATAGACTACAGCAGATTCACTGGGCTTAGTCTATGGGTGCCGTAATATGTCATGTGTCTCAGTGTACAACTAGATGAATGGGAGTCCTGCACTATGGACAAAAGAGAAGTATGCAGCCTCTTCCATTCAGAAAGGAAATTTACTTGCAGAGGTACTTTTTGACTTTTAATTGGTAGCTTAGCAGATCCATGACTTTCCATGACTTTTACTCATTTTACTTAGAAAATCATGACTTTCCATGACAAAATTAATCCATTTTTTAAATCCATGATTTTCCATGACTTTCCTTAACTTTCCAGGTGCACGGAAACCCTGTACATAAGTTCTATCAAAAATACATAAAAAAAACTTCATTTAAAGACTTCTGATGCAAAAGAATACAATAAAATGAAGTTATTAGAAAAGACAAAGTTGCTACACTTAAGAAAATAAAAAATCATAGACAATTATAGTAAACACTATTTTTTTTTCAATACATCTTATGTTAAACTTGTGTTTTGCATTTATCTTTAAGAATTTTGAGAGCTAAATGAAGATTTATTTTTACATCCATGAGAAATTAATCCAGAGTGTGCCAAAAATTTAAACCTACTATTCCAATTATTTTCAAACACACTAGTTTTCTTTTGCAAATTATATAACAAATTAAATATGTTTAATCCAGATGAAGAAAATTTAATACATTAAAGTGCACTTAAGAGTTTTGTTATTTTTTCATACAGACCCATTTTCAACTATATTAATATGGCACAGAAATTCATAAAAAAAAAACTCATTTTGGTAAAAAAGTAAAAGTGTTTAATTCTCAAAAAGTATACAAATTAAAATCAAATTTAAAAAAAAAAAAAAAAAAAAAAAAACCTAAGTGGCCATTTATAAAGTCAGTGGGATGGATAAGTTTGTTGATCTCCATATATTTTTTCAAATTACAGAAGAAAGATTGATATAGGTACTCTCATTTCTTGCTCCACTTTCACTTTCATATTCTACTTGATATTTATTTCAGTGACAATTGAAAATCCAGCCTCACATAAATAGGATGCTGCAAAGCAATTCTTAAAACTTTTGTACTTGAAAACTCTGTTTTTATTGAAATCTAAATATCTCTTAAGTCTGAAAAAGCAAAATTTGTTTTTAGACTGTTGTTGATTATCTCAAATTCTCTATGTCTTGTGAAGTAAAGTCTAGGCATTAAAACGAAAAAAAAAAAAAATCACCTTGCAGCAACCCTGGTCTTCCTTCATGACACCCCAGGATGCCACAATGTATACTTTTGGAACCACAGCGTTAAACAATAAAATCACTCTACATGTGAAAAAAAATTCGAAACTTACCACACGCTGAGATTCCAGATCACATTTGTTAGCAACCAGAAGCATTGGAAACTCATCTCTGTCTTTCACTCTCAATATCTGCTTATGAAACTTATACATTTCATCAAGACTGAAATAAATAATTCACTTTACTCATAATTCTCTTAATAGTTCAAAACTGAATAAAATCTAATTAAAGGTTAAAAAACAACATGGAATTCTTGTAATACATAACAAAACTAAATGGCAATATCTATTTTAACATATTTAATACAAAATATAGAGCTAAGCTTTAATCCTAGAATACTATTCTGTTCTTGTCAAACTTTATTACTAGTATTACAACTGCAGAACAATTTTTTAAAAACTTATTTAAAAGCAAGAAAAGGCAAGTTATATAACATGCTTTTATTTTAAAAACACTAATTTATTACACATTAAAACTCTTGTCAGCTTTTAATAGTTTCTCATATCAATTATGAAATAACTAAAACGAATTAATTTCTAAAACGTACAGATGGCATTCTACAGATAAAACTTCAGTGAAATCATAAACTTTCAGTTTAATAAACTATAAAAATAGAACATTTAGCTATTATGACAAAATTAAAATTTTTCTATGAGTTTTTACTAACTATAAACCTATTTCACATATTTTTAAAGAATAGGTCAACAGAGACATGCATTTTCCTCAGTAATATAATTAGTTGATTAAAGACTTTATTCATTATTTTGTTGTTCTATTTTGGAAATTTTCAATTCTCATATGGTGTTTGTTTATAAATGAAAGATACTTGGTAACAAAGTTTATAATATGTTATACATAAATTATCAAAGAACTTTGCAAGAAAATAAATCTTTCTACTTTAGGTTAGGGCATGAAATTTCAGTTTTCGAGATACTAGACAGATTAAAATCTTTTCATACTACTATTTTCAAACTAAATATTATTTTATATTACAATTGAAAGATAACAGTAGCAGGCAATTATTATGAAGCTACAAATTTTTAACTCAAAATGCAAATGACAAAATAAATTACAAAAATCTTTACCATAACTACCTTCTGTACAAATAAATTCAACAAAATTATATAAAAACAACATACAAATATTCAATTTTATCACACAACTGATGAGTTTTTGCTATGAAATATTGAAACAATTATCATCCCTGGAAATTTTAAAACAAAGGTGAAAACCTATAATTTTCTTGAAAAATGACAAGCTAAACTAGATATAGAACAGAATAGTAGCTTGCTTTTTAAAGCTATGTTTTTCAGTTATTATATAACTTTTGTATTATAATCATATTGGTTTTTACATATTTTTCTATGTATCTTTGAACAAATATTTTGTCTTGTTGTATAACCAGACTTTAAAATTAATGATTTTAAAATAATTCTAAGTAAAATTTAAAGTACATGAGAGTATCCTTTAAAGGAACAAATTTGGAGAAATTGTAAGATTCTTGAGATTTGATAAATAAGGCCATAAACCAGATAAGTTTGGATTTACTTTTTATGAATATATACCAGTAAAACAATATATCCCTGCTACCTATGAATTATTGAAAATTACATTTAAAAGATATCTTATCCTATAAATACTTTTCTAAGGATAGATAAAGCCCTTAAAAAGTATGAATAATAATAAAATGTCTAAAATTTTTGAATGAAATTGATAGTCATGAAAACTTCCCCTATCATTTACTGATGATTATACAAAAGATAATTTTTGATCCAATTATATATATTAAACTCAAATAGCCAGATTCATCTGGTTATGCTAGAGTCACCTTAATCTATAGTAGAGTACTATAATAAAAAAACAGTGTTTAGACACTGTTTTTTATTATAGTACTCTACTATATCTCAAAAATTATCGTTTATTTAATCATCAGTAAATGATAGAGGAAGTTTTCATGACTATCAATTTCTGTCAAAAATTTTAGACATTTTATCATTATTCATACTTTTGAAGGGCTAAACAGTGTCTAAACACTTTTGAACATCCATGCCAGCATGGGGATTAGAACACACACTCTGGTACCAAAAATGGCAACGCCCTCTATTATAATAATAGCCTAAGTTATATGTCCATCTGTCTTCAAATTTATGAAGCGATTGGACTTGGAATATATAAAGGCATCCATATTGGATTCTTGATGAGTTATGGTTAGCAAAATTCAAAGTGAGTAAAGTTTATCTTCTCCAAAACTATAGATGCAATTCTAAAATAAATTGGTATAAATATGCTTCATATCACAGCAAAAAATACTGTCATCTTTATAATGTTTGAAATCCACCCCTTTCCCCTTTTCAAGCATTTAATGCCATTATTTCAAGCCCTACTTTCCCCAATTAAGAGCAGGTGATAAAATTTATCAATTTATCACATAATAAATGGGTAAAAATAACTTTTTCTAGCATTATGACGTCATTCCTGTAACAATCTCATTTAATCATTTCTTATTTTAAATTATTTCAATATCATCTGCACTGTTTTCATGTTTTATCACTGAACTTAGATAATATGTAAACAATTTTTTTTTATACTTGGCATAAATCATAGATTAGGTAAATTTGTGATAATTTTAAATTTAATCATAGATTATTTTTTGTTGCAATGAAAGTTTTGTCACCAATATTAACAACAAATTCTTTTCATAAAAGTCTAGGAGTCTATTTCATGGACTAATAAATATCTAGCATTTAAGTTATGTATCTCTGAAAATTAAAAAGTGCATTTGTGTGTTTGTTTTTTATACATAACTACATGGTTTGCATTCCATTTGCTAAATTTTTGACATCATTCATATATACTGCTAAATAATCACTGTCAATATTAAAACCTCTGCTGTCCATCCTATCACATAATATGTTAAGACAAATTAAAGATAGCACCTAACATGTGGCCAGTAGTTTTTTTTAATGTTAATTTTATATTTTACCATGTCCAAAAGTTTGAGATAATTTTAAACTTTTAAGATAAATTTATAATTCATTTATTTTTTTATGGCAAAAAATTGGGAAGAACTTACCAATAATTTTTATGTAGCTAAGAAAACTTTGAATTATCTTTCTAAAAATAAATTAAACCTCATTCAAAACTGCATTCACAGTATTGGGAAAATTTAGGAGTATGATGATAAATTATTGAACTTGTACCATATAATTCTCAGCCAAAATATAAACTTTTTCTTTTTTTACCTGCCTCATAGGGTAATTTACAATTCTGGAAAATTAAAAATTTTACTGATCCCATTATATGACAGGCTATATGCTAGGTTCAATAATATTAAGTTATTCTATAGTGATTTGTTTTGTTTTGAACATGTTCTATTATTTTTTGTTATACAAGCCAGAAGAAACCTGAATCTACTCCTTAAAGCTGATTCTAAATAGTTATAAACATCCATGCTAGCTGTGAAGTTTGACCTCAAAACTCTAGTACAGAAGAGCAATATCTTACCCATTTGATGATCACTTGGATATTTTACATTGGATAATACCATGTAGGATGCAACAAGAAAGGCCTCAAGCGTAACTCCAAATACAAGCAAAGTAAAATGACAGTGGTTAGATTTATTTAATATCACAAAATGAAAGTACAAATATAAGGATTTATAGAAGCTTTTTATGAAATCAAATGATATAAGGTAGGTAGAAGCTTTGTAATATTTCTTCAATAGAGCACATAAAAATTTATTACAGATACCAGTATCAATGCTAGGAGGAATAAATCTGTAGAGTTTTGTTTATACTAATTAAATGAAAATTATTACAAAAATATGACAAACTAAAGCAGACGTTTCTGTCTTTACAAGAGTCAGCAAGCAAACAATCTAAAGAAAAAATTAAATAAAACCTTATACATTAATGTTAACTATACAGAAATTGGAGCTTATAGATAAAGAATTAACAGCTTTATCTAGGTTCAGATTTAATGTGCCAAATGAATAGGGTACTGCTCTTTGGTATTGGAGTTTGCAGGTTTGAATCCCACTGCTAATATGAATGTTCATAGCTGTTTGGAATAAGCTTTAAGCAGTATGTACTGGTCTTGTTACTGGTACGTACTTTTTGTTTTGGAAGAAAAAAACCTGATACTCTAAACTAGACAATTAGATATTAAGATAAACAATGACATCACAGATACAAAAATGAATTAACACTTCTAATAAATGTCTTTACGGTCTTTAAAAGTATATAAGTGAACATAAAAGTTAAAATTTCTGGCAAATTATTCTATTACCTAACAAAACAGAAAACTAAAGATCTACAGAAGGGCAAGTACTTTTGAATGACTATGTCTCCTTGCTTGATTCTCATTTGATATAAGTGAGCCTTTCCCACCTCCTCTTTCTCAATACTTTAAGCTACTTTTGAAGTAGTAACTGTTTTTAAAACAATAAAACAGTTATAAGTTCTACAATTTTCATTTAACTTTTGTAACTCAAATGTATATTTTACTATAACTGCTTAATCTTACACTACATTTATGTATAACACCACAGAATATTTTGCTTCAAGTTTATAGCAGCCATTTTATAACTAAATGCATATAGCTCATAATTCATACCATTAATAAACAAAATTCATACCTGTTACTATCTGTTACAGAAAACACCAAGAGGAAACCTTCCCCAGATCTCATATACTGCTCTCTCATGGCACTGAATTCCTCCTGTCCAGCAGTATCAAGAACTAAAACAAAATTAATTAAATTGAAAACATGACTATTACTCTAGCAGTCCTACATTGAAAAAGAAAGCTAAAACTATTATATATAGAGAGAGATAGAACAAAATAATAGGAACACCTGTGAAAAAATGAAAATTTTGAATTAGTAAAGGATGGGCCACCTTTGGCCTGAATAACATCTTGCATTTGACATGGGATTGACAAATACAGATCTTGGTAAAGTTAATTGGAATACGCACCTATTCCTTGTGCAAGGACATCTCCAGTTCAGATAATGTACATGGAGGAAGAAATCGATCACAGACTTTTTTCTCTAAATAATCCCACATAGGCTCATTGACATTGAGATCAGGAGACTGAGGATACCAGGTTAAATATTCCACTTCATCATCATGCTCATATAACCATGTTTGAATATAGCAAGACAAGTAAATGAATAAGGGTGTTATCTTGGAACACAGGATGTTCTCCTGGGGAGAGTCTGAAGCATAGGGTGAAGATGATCTGCAAGAATGCTTTGATAATGGTCACTTTTGACTATTCCTCTCAAGACAGCAAGAGACACCAATCTACGGGAAGATATTGCCGCCCACATCATCACAGAACCCTCTCAATATTTCACAGTAAAATATGTTTGTGGTCATAATGTCCTCCAAATTCTCAATCAATACCTCTGGGGATGACATGCGAAGCCTACAGGTCTTCTGCTTGGTCCCTGCTTCTAAATTACAAGGACCCACTTGAGCATAAGTCATACTTTTACCCCAGTGGTGCTCGTTAAAATGAAAGGTGCATCCCTCTGCTTTAATACGAGTAGTAAATGGCTCAATCATGCTTGATTTGACCAAGTGGCATCAGAAACAATGACATATATATAAATATAGATCCTTTTATTGGCTTCCAGAACCACATAATCTTAATAAGACTTTAAAGAAAAGATAATTTTAACTTTACACATTAACAATTTGTTAAAAGATAAATGGATAGAGATTCACTACACATGCCGGGTCTTTTGTTGCCAAATTTGGTAATTTTGCAGGGCAATAGCTGGATAGGTATGTTTACTCTGATATTATAGTGGGGAATGGCAGCTCTAATTTGTTCTTGCACTACATAGGTGCAAGTGACTTCTGACATCAATACCCACCACTATTCAACCATTTTGCACATTTCTCTGGTCAGTTTTTTCAAAGCTATGGGCTAGGTACGAGGTGGTCAGGTGCCGCCAGTCAGGTTATATTTTTTATCTTTAATTTTTAATAATTTGTTAGTTGAAGTAGTTAGAAATATTGTAATGTATAGTAATTGTAATAATTTTAGTAACTGTAGTTAATTTTTCTTATCATTATAAACGTCATATGTGTGAGGTGGTCTTTGTGCCCCACTACCATGCGCTCAGCACATTCTTCCCATTTTAACATCTGTGATTAAAAATTTTTTTATTAACATTTTGCTTAATAGTTAAGAAATATTAATAATCTATAGAAGAATTTTTCTCCCCACCCCCACCCAAAACATTTAACATTTCGTTTTATTTTAAAAATAATGTCAAATTTCATTTTAACATCTGTGATTAAATAATTGTGATTAAAATCCTTATATAATAAGTTTTGTTATAAGGGTTGAAGGGTTCCCCCTCCTCAAACATTTAACATGTCTTACTAGTTAAGAATTATTAATAATCTAAAAAGAGTTTTTAAATAATGAAAAAAAAATGCTATAAATTATGTTTCTGTAATGTTGCTTTTTTAGAAAAAATTTTAGTTTTCTAAATAGTTTGGTTTCAAAAAAGCCATGTGATGGCTACCATATTTTTTATTTGGAGATTTTTCAGAAACCGCCATTTTTTGATGGTAAAAAAAATTTTTTGGACAGGCACAGCATAAATAGTACTTCTGTTCTGACAAATATTAAGTTCAAATTACCTTAAACAGTATACACAGTAAAAGATATACCCTTTAAAACTTATCATAGATTCAACTTAAAAACAGTTTAAGATACTCCTAACAATAAATAAATGGATCTTTTAAACAATCTCATTGTAGCAATTTATTAAAATAGAACTGCAGCATAAAACATAAATCCATATAACAGCATTCTTCACTTGGTAGATATAAGTAACATCTCACTGCAAACAAAACCAAGTACTTCAAATGGACAGTTCCATCAGTTTGGGATACTGGATCACCAAACTTTTATATACACTTCAGATCAGACCAGAGCAATGTCCTAAGATATTTAAAACTTATGAGCTAGCTAATAAAAATAAAGGGTCCTGTTTTGTAAGAAAAATACTTTTTCACTCCTCCTAAAATAGAAAGGAGTCTGGAAAACAAACTACTTTAAAATGTTTATATTTTATTGTATTTCACTCATCAAACCAATTTGTCTGCAACTACAAGAGGTGTGTGTGCCAAGAGGCTATAACCCATTTAGCCCTATAATTGGGCCACACTCATTCATATACAAAGATTTGCATAAATCTGATTAAGATCTATACCTCAGTTTTCCAGATAACTAACAGATAACCATAAAACTGTGGATTCAACAGGCTTAAACCAAAAACGATATCCATACAAGGATGCAATTTCTGATACAAAGATTTGGATAAATATGATGAAATACTAAACTTTAGCTTACCAAGCAACTAACAGAATAAAAGCTATGAATTCAAACATGCCTATGATATTATAAAGTAATAGACAAAAACTGAAAATGATATATTAGAACAAAGATGTGAATAAACCTGATCAAGAACTATATCTCAGTTTACCAGATAACTAATAGATTAAAAACTGTGGATTCAACAAGCATATGAATATACAGATCAAAAGACAAAGCTATAAATCACAATCCTACAAGGAAGACTAAAACTAATAGAACAGAAAAAAATTTAAAAAAAACTGAGAAGTATATTGGAGAAATTCAAAGTACAATTTTGCTAGCACAAATTTCTTAACTACTTTTTAAAACTTGTTAAAATAACTAAAACAGCACTCCTACTTTCTGAAATGTATAACAAACATGAGTATGTACTAATTTACAGATATCTTTCCAGTAAAATAAAGGAGGAATTTTAAATAAAGTAACATTTCCAAGAATTACAAAATTATCTTTTACTCCTTACAAAGACTAAACATTTAAAAATATAAGTGTTCCACTCAAAACATCTTTTGCTTAATATATAACATTTTAAAACTCAGAATTTTAACATTTCAAAAATGATTTTGCTGCTTCTAGTAGTAGCCTATCAATAATAGAGCTCATACAACTGAACGCATAACAAAGAATTTTTGTTTCATGAGTTTAAAAAAATGATTACTTATAATACTTAACTTCAATATGGAATTTTATCTTTCCCTTTAGTTATAATTTCTTTGTATTTCAACATATCTGAATTAAAAATATTTTCTAGAATGTTAGAAGGCATTATTTCAAACATATAAAAAAAATTTAGAAGTAAAAATATGAATTTATGGGAAAAAAGTATTTTCTACAAACAAAAAAAAATATACTTGTTATAAACATTGTAAAACTTTTCAAAACAAATTACCTTCACTCACAGAATTGGAAACAATTATTTGTGAGAAATCTACTTATGCCATCTCTACATTTTTTTTTAATTAAAAAAAATCTAAAATTTATTTCAACTGTTATCATATTTGTCAGACTAAATGATAAAAGAGACTTTGATAAAGAAATATAATTTAGTATCATCATTTTGTATGGATCCTAAATGCAAATTATGTTAACTGCAATGGTTTATGCTGGACTGCCTGGGCCTTGCTCTCTAGTCAAGGTATTCTTATCATTGATATCACATGAATAACACTCATGGAACAATAGAAGACTTTCAATTACAATAAATTAAACTAAATGGCATAGGACGCACAAATATAGAGATAAGAACAATACAGTACAATTAATATATAATACAATATAACAACTGAGAGTTACTACTATAGGTATGTTTCTATGTTTAGATGTTCTTTTTTCCTGTGCAGAGAGCACTTACCGAGACACTGCACTTGCACAGTCAAATATTTTCATTTCTTTTCTCTCTGTTTCCCAAATATGCTTTCTTATCTAAAACAATATTTTGTAAAGATCCAAATGACCCTTAGAGGTGTTAATAAAGCCACAACAATTTAAATAATGAAAGTTTACATACAGCTATTTAAATTAGAGTAAATGTTTAGTTGTGGTGACTTATGAATCCTAAGGATCCTGACAGGAGCCAATAAGATGAAGGGAAACCAACCAATAAAACTTTTAGGTTTATTAACAGTGTTCAGCAGTAGAACTGCAAGCTTCAGTTATAATTCTGGCAAACCAGACATCACTAATAAAAAAATATTTTTAAAAAGTCCTGGCCAAAATGTCCAAAGATAATTTTTTATTCACAGGGTCACCATAGTTATCAAGATTTAAAATAAGATCACAGCACATGTTATAAAAATTACAGGTTAAATCTCAAAGATAAGGAATTTTAACTTTCATGAACAATTACCAAAAAACTCTTTTAAAGTATAGTGTGTAAATAACATCAATTTTGAGATGTTGCAGATCTGCAACATTGTAATATAATGGATTAAAGTTTTTTTTTAAGATATTTGGTCTTTTTTTATCTCATTAGGACTAAATACAAATTTTAAACATAGGAATATATTATTCAAGGTCTTCAAGGTGATGGTGCAACTGGATTCTATGGTCCGATCCCTCTAATCTAGATATTTCTATCAGGAAGCATAAAAATGGCAATAAGCGAAGAATTAAACAGCTAAAAGTGGAAAGAAAAAGATAGTTGGGTGAAATTTCAAAGGCTTGATAGAGAGAAGTATGATTGCATGATGCATGGCCCAATTTTAATATATTTTGATTTTTTCTAACATTTTATAAAATTCATAATTTTTTGGCTGATTTTTTTATACGGATAAAATACAAAAATTAAAGATCTTTGGCAAGAATGTCCATTGATTTCTATTGACAGCATCAGTAGGGTCAATTGACAAGATTATTAAGTCATTATTTAAGTTTATGAAATTTAGTATAGAGTTTGAGCAAGAAATTTGGAAGAGGAAGAATATTTTGGATTGCATTATTAGAAATTATATGTGTGTGTGTGTGTGTGTGTGTGTGTATTGGGCTGGTACAGGAAGATGACAGTCTTAATATCAACACTGTTTATTCATTACTGTTTCAAGCTCATATTCAAACATAGCAGCTTTCCTTTTAGCACTTCATGCCATGAGCTCACCATCCTTGTCATTCCAAACATTCTCCCCAATTTGTGCAATCCCTAAGCCTTTTATTACTTGCCTTATCACACACCCTCTGAGTTATTAAATAGTTCCCCACTAAGATCTCAAAATAAACAATCTAAAATCTAACTAAGCTTAAAAACCTGACACACATATGTATATTTATTAGTGGTAGATAACCTTTTAAACATTGGCAGGTCACTTTGTGTGATGGTGCAAAGGCCATGAACTACCCTCATTTCATATAGATATTTTTATGAAAAAGAATGAAGATGTAACTTTTCTACCATACAAAACTACATCAAAATGCAATCTAGCACAATCTCAATATCATACCTCATATATTTGTGAACAAATCTCAATAGGACTAACAATGTTAAAAATCTGTTAAAGTGCCAACTCAATATAATGACAACTAATAATTCTTAGGAATGGCAACTTTGACATTTTCTCAAGATTTTTTTTCTCTCTTTTTGTGTACTTTTCTTTTACACCCTTCAAATCTGTCTCAGCAATGCATACTATTTTTTCCCTATGCATTTGAGTATTTTTAAACAAAGTTCTATCAGTAAGCTTATCTGCAATATCTATTCACATTGACTATCCCTATAAAGGGACAACATTACAATTTTCAAACAGATAAAAAACTGTATAAATGATCAAAAGCTTGAATCATCTGAAGATAAGATAGATATATCAGAGAAAATGAAAATTTGCCTTTTAAAAACTATGAATATTTAGAGAGAAATATGAAAATGAGGAAATAATGATAATCAGATACTAAGAGGTTCAAAAGGACATTAAAGTAGTTATTGTATGAAAAATTCAAAATAAATTATTTCTGCTTCCCTCAAAACAAAAAAAAAATATTTAAATGAATTTATATACAAAATATAGAACATATATTTACATAAGTAAATATCAATTTTTATAATATCAGCAATATAGAGAGGTAACTCTTTTTATTCATTCCACTTTAATAGTAGATATAGCAATGTAATTTGATAGACTGTCAAAGTAGTTCATAAACAAAAATTCTAAAACATTTTTACATATTTCTTAACATTTTTTGCAAATAAATAAAAAATTGAAGATCTGTACCAATTCTCGTTAATTACCTTTATTCTTTCTAAAATAATAATCATGTTAAACAAGCTACATTTAATAAGTCTGGGGGGAGAAGTGAAAAAAACTGACAAAAACATAGTATAACAAATGGGTTTTTTTTCTTTTTTTAAGCAAAATTCCTTTTCTATATATATAAGATTGGTACAGACTCAAGAATACAGATTCTTCCATAACTGTAATATATTACTTATGTTTCATACTACAAATCTGAAAAGAAACGAATCACCACCAAATTTTCACTAAAAAAATACAAGATGGCTAACAATAAGGCAGCTGAACATATTTTACTGGAGCTGCTAAAGTAGCTAATAATTCGGCATACCCTGATGTTTTACCCCAAGGATGAGACAATGTATTGATATAAAACGAAGTATCAATATAAAATATCAATATAACAAGTTACGTCATAACACTGATTTCCAAATTTTCAGTTCAATGTTGTATCCTAATGTGGAATGTACACCTATACAGCTTTATTGATTTTAGCTTTTCAACCAATCTTTGATAGGAAACCATTTTTCCATTTATCCAGAAGTAACAGAACCTGCATGATGCAACATAGAAATAAACAGTCTCTTCAATTTATAAATTTCATACAAGAGGATAACAGTGCAGATATTAATATTTCTAACATGAAAACATCATGATTTCAATTTCAATATCCTGATTTCATACAAGGAATTAACAATACATGCCTGATATAACTATAGTCCATGTAAAATCTATTGGCGCTTCAAAGTCACACTTTCTCGTTTCCCCAGTCATCGGTTACTATGGTAGCGACCAAGAAGCATGTGCATTCCCGCTTATTTTCAGCACTTCAGTTGAGGATTTGATTCCAATACGTTCAGATAAATTGCTTTTCTTTCTTCTATAGATATTTATTTTGCACTTATCTGATATTACTCTCTCATTTTTTATCTTATAATTCATTGTTTTACTTAAAGTTTGCTTCATATTTATTTATATTTTTTACTTCATAAAACATTTCCTGTAATGGCTAGTTTTGACGTTAGAAAACAGTCCAAAATACTTGAAAGGTCTTGTTGAATCCAATACAGATGCTACTGTTTTGGAATTGTTTTCGCAAACTCAACAAGCAACTGCTGATGCCCATGGTATTTCTAAAAGAATTTGTGCCGAAGCTTCCAGAACTGTGACAAATATTAAAATATTTGAATTTAAAAAAAAAAGAGAGATCACATAAAAGGCAAGTAACAGAATTAGATGATTTCGACAAAAGTGTTGTAAGACAAACTGTACAGGAATTTCACGATAGAGAAGAAGATCCTATGTGTGGGAATTTAAAAAACCGACTGTCAGAAAAAATTGATTTTTCTGAATGCACAAAATCTTTATGGACAATTCTGAACGTCTTGGTTTCAAGTATAAAAAATGAAATGATGGGCGAAAATTTTTAATGGAAAGAAATGACATTGTGGCTTCCCGCATGACATTTTTAAGAAAAATGCATACCATCAGAAAAGACAGTTTTCTCTTACCAGTCATATATATTGATGAAACTGGTAAAAACAAAAACCATTCCAAGAAATATATATGGCAAAATTCTACGGACCTTAGATGGTTTGAGTACCTATAGGAAAATGTGCTAGATTAATCTTCTGCCATGGTGGATCACGCCATCTCGGTTTTATCCAATCTGCAGAACTTATTTTCCAGTGAAAATCTACTAGAGACTATCATCAAGAGATGAACATTGTAGTCTTTAAAACTTGATTCATAAACTTGCTTAGAGGACTTGAAGAACCAAGTGTTTTGGTAATGGATAACGCAAGTTATCATTCTTCGTATAGAGAAAAAAATTCCGTCAACAAAAACTAAAAAAACTGATATTGCATGGCTTGAAAGCAAAAATATTTCATACCTCCCTAACAATACCATACTGAAATTATGCATAATAAACCAAAACAAAGAGAAATACAAAATATATGATTAATAGCTTATGAAATGGGGCATAAAGTTGTAAGAATTCCTCTTTACCACTGCCAATACAACTCCATTGAACTTGTATGGGTGCAAATAAAAGGGGAGGGGGTAGCAAATAAAAATTCGACTTTTAAAATGAAAAACGTTCGAATGCTACTCGAGGAATCTCTTTCTCATGTATCGGTTAAAGACGAGACGATGCGTTGACCATGCCAAAAAATTGCAAGATGACGACTTCGTTAAAGGTCTTCGACACAAAATTTTTCAAAATTTTATAATAAATTTACAAGTTGACACTGACACTACAGAGACTAGTATCAATCAAAATGAAGATGATGTTTAAAATTTTTGTAATATTTTAAGTAATTTCAAAATAAAAATGCTTTTCTGAAATTGAATAATTCGATTTGTCAATGATGAAAATAATTTGATGTACTTGTGAAGTGTTCATTTTAATATCACACTCGATAATAAGTATATTCAAATTCTGAGACAAAAACTAACATCATATTAGTTATGTACAATATACCAACAGTTTTGTCAGCTTTTCTGCCTTTAAAATGCTGCTTAACTAAAAAACAGGAAATATTTTTTTATTTAGATTTTAAAGCTTTTTTAAATAAATTTTTAATTACAGTTTTTTTTAACAAATTACTAATTATATGCAAAGTCAAAATTTTCAGTTGTGCATACATGTGTTAACTATTTAGATAAAGAAAAGTTTAACAATGTGTATAAAAAGGTTATAATAAATCACAGATGTTCTTGTAAAAATACAAAAATTCATTTTAATTTAGAATTCTTACTAAAACATTAGGAATCTCATACCTTCTAAAGAAATTTTCACTTTCTAAAAATGTATCAACAGACCATAAATCTTTAAATACATAATAAAATATATAAAATATTGTTATTGCATTAAGACCTTGTAATATTAAAAAATAATTAATATTCAGTACAATTTTGAAATAGAAAGTTTACTATGGTATACATAACTTCATAATATACTTATTACCATATAACTTAAATTTAAGGAATTTCAAAACTACATTCTCTTAAATAAATTAATAATTAAGAAATACTTTTGATATTTAGATTAAAAGAATTCGACAAGTATAAAGAAAAATAGTGAGAAATTATAATTAATTACTCATTAAAATTAAGAGAAATATTTAATCATCTTAATGATATTAATTCTTTCTGTAAATAATACAACTGTATATGCAAAAAAAAATTAAATTTACTTTTTCAGTAGAATTTTTTAAATCTTACGGATTGGAAATATAACATACAATTTTAAATTATTTTGTAATTTTATTAAATGGGGTTATATCTTAAATTTATAAACTTAGAAATAGGTCTGAAATTACTCATAAATTTTTGTGTAAAGTATGAAGTATTCTTCAAACTGTAGTCTAAAAAACATACTTTCATCATGCTCCGAGAGCCCACACGATGCATGACACCCCTTAACACAGTGGGGAAAAAAGAGCAAAGTCATTCCCCAACTGTCGTTACCATAGTTATTGTTGGTCATCAGGGAAAAATCAGTGACCTTGAAGTGCCTATTGAGTTTACACTGAGTATAGTCGAGGATTTATCTACATCATAAAATCATTTTTCCAAAAATGGGTATGTGCAGATGTTACATAAAAATGTGACTAGTAATATACAGAAATATTTTTTTTTTATTGGTTCTAATTATAGAGCTTCACTACTACCTAAAAATATAGAGCTAATTATACCATTATTGTAAAACAAAATCCAAATTCAAGTATTTTCTTACATATTATTACTTAAATGAACAAAATTCAAATGTATAACTTGATTATATTTCTTGCTTCTTCATAACACTTCATGGTGTTATGAACTTCATAATATATTATAGACATATACAACACTTCACTTCATAATATATTATAGACTTAACTTCAACAGTAAAATACTTCTCAAAAAATTTAAAATGTTTTAATTTTAGGCATTTGTGAAATGATAAAATTAATGATAAAAATTATCAAAATATAATTTCTAATAACAATGTAATTAAATAAAAATATAAAGCAGATTATACAACACAATATAAGATTTTCTACATTGCCTTATTTATCACAATAGAATCATTTGATATTATAAACTCTGATCAATAGGAAAATCAAAGAATATCATAAAGAATTAAAAGGGGATAAAAATTCTAAACAAGGGCATTAAGAAACAAACTCATTTATTGTTTTAACATCTTACTAAATAAAGCAAAATGGGAATTTTTAAACGAAACCTTTTATAATATGTTAAAACATTTCATCAATTTTCCCTTCGCCAAACTCAAAAAAAATTTTCAAAGAAAATTAATTCAAAAGCATGATTTAATTTTCAATCAGAAAAAACTTTTTAAAATTTTGCCAAAAGCTTTTGTTTAATAATCAGATTGAAACCGATTTGAATTACTTATAGAAAAAAAAATTACAATGAGTTAAAAAAGTTAAGCAAGAAAATGTTTTTATGGGAGTAAAATAAATTTGTAAATATATTTTGTTCTAAAAGAAAAAACACTCTAGAAAACTATTCATTCATATCTTATTAATTACAAACTGATAGGTTATATTAAAGAAAATATATTTTTAATCTTAACACAAGAAAAAAAATGAGAGAATACTTATAACTGTCAAACACAAATAAAATAATATGGAATATTAATAATACAAATTTTGCATCATATAAAGGATTATGAATTGTCTTTTCTAAAAATGAACATAAAATCTTTAATAACTAAATAAACCACAAAAGTTATAGTCATTAAAATACTGAAATACATAAACATTTATAATGTGTTTAGTTGTCAATTGATATAAATATTCAGTTACTCACTGTCAAGCCTAGCAACTTGTCCATCAATAACACACTGCTTTGTATAGGAATCTTCAATGGTAGGATCATAATCAGTCACGAAATATGACTAAAATTAAAGAAATAAATTAGTAAAATATAATAAATGCACTTATACTCTCTTACACCCTTAAAAATTTTTAACATTTAATATAAACTTCAAGTTTAAACAAAGATAGATCTAGAAATATTTTTATATTAACCTAAGAAAAAAAAAAAAAAAAAATATATATATATATATATATATATATATATATATATACACAATAAATGAGAACCATATTTTAATTTATATACTGGAATAAGAATATTTTTAATATTACTTTTACTTTATGCAGTATTACTCATTAACTTTAAATTCTTAAACATTAAAATATTTAATTAAAAGAAAGAGTTAGTCTAAAGACATACAAACTAACTAAACAGTAATAATAGCTGTATTAATTTTTAAAAAAATTTCATATATTCATTTTAGTTCTAAAATAAATTTCTAAGTACAATATCTGAATCAGAAACTAAATTTTGTGGTACTACTGAAGAATCGGGTCCCCCTGCTCTATTTGGCGATTTTTAACTCCCGCCAAGAGCGCCATACACGAAACCTTTTGCAGGGCAACCTCAAGCCTGACCTGATGAGCGGGAGTGGATTTTCGCCAAGAATGACATAGCTATACTAATTGAAAGCTCGGGAAATGAAAATATAACAATAGCTCAATTAATCTTAACAAATGGCTTAAATTCTGTTTTAAAATTTGCAAAATATATTAAAATAGTAATTTTGAAAAATTTGTTGAATCAAATTTTGGTAGATAAATTTTTTTAATGTCAATCTTTTTTATTTATATTAATGTAAAAAAATGTTTTTAAATTAAGGGGGGGGGGGGCTCCGTCCACGTAGACATCCCGTAAATGTATTTACTATTCATCTAAAAGATTTGAGTATCAATTTAATGCGATATTTACTCTTCTTTAATAAAAAATAATTTAATAAACACATACTAACAACATATAGAAAACTAATGCTTAAATCTATCCCCCTTCATTAAAAAGCAACACAAATGATCCAAACCTTCCATCGATGCACACGAAAGAATTTGTGCCGAAAACAAAGTAAAATATCCCTTTAAAATAAAATAACTAAAACACTTACTTCATTCCGTGGATGTACCTCTTCATCGGCAGTATGTGGTGCATATAGGGTCTTTACGCAAGATAAGAAGGTTCGAAAAAGACCTTCAGTATGGTTTTTATTTAAGTAAATTTAAGTATGTCTATAATACTTAATTTACTTTCCTTAATCTTACCACCAGTAGCCTTCACTCATAGGGAATGGAACAAAATCAAAAGGTGAAACAATCCACGTGTGCATTCAAGGACATCCAACGGTAAAATGGTTGAAAACGAATTTAACTTATTTAAATTTTTAAAACAAATTGCCGTTGGTCAAAGAACCAATGAATACAAATTATTTGTAAGCCAATGAGAAAGAGGCGCATTTCAAATTAAACAATTTATCAGCCAATCAGAAAGAGGCGCAATTCATACGCAACAGAAGAGTAGCGTGACGAGAGCACGTGATTAAAACACGGCGAGGAGAGGAGAAAGTAGATGGGGTTACCTAAAATAGGCGTGTTATCGCCCATTTGGCAGGGGGGACCCACTCGTTCAATCAAGCCAAATTTTGCCACTGATGGTTATGAAGAGTATTTTATTTGAAATTGTATATAAATACTATAAGAAAGAAAAAGATTATATAGCCCTTGAGTTACTTGTTAATTAAACTTTGAGGTTAAAACCCTTAAGTAAACATTAGTTAATGACAAGATATCAGCTTAGTAGGTTACTATTAATTTTGACAATTTTTTTAAACAATGAATCTTAACACTAGTTTTACAGACTGAGCCAATTCGACTCATTAAAAATTTGATTACTATATATATATATATATATATATATATATATAACTTTAATATCACTTTTCAAAAACATACGTTATTTTAGTTAAGTAATAAAATATATGTAAACTTTCATTCCTCTTCCCCACAGACCGCGTCATTTCGCATTATCAAATGTGATATACCTATTTTCCCGGTTGCGAGTCAATTTGACTCATAAAATATATATGAAAATAAATAAATATAGCAATAAATATAGTATAAAGTATATAAAGTATAGTATAAAATAAATATAGAGAAGAAGTCGAGAACACTTCCATTCCAATGACAGAAATTCATGCTACTGATACCCAGAAGAATTGTCAAGTTCAACAATCATGCAGAAGAAACATGTAGATCATTGTGCTAAATGTAATAGAAATGTTTATAGAAAATGCGTTTCAAAAACACATTTTATAAGTAAAAAATGTTTTCCATGAATTTTTTATAATAAACAATTTAAATTAATTTGGAACTATTTTCTTTGCAAAAAACTTCAGTCTTCTTGTAGGAGTCAAATTCGCTCACTTCAGTAAAAATAGGTATATGATCAACATCCGTAAATCTAGTGTTAATAACCTAATAATATTTAAATAATATTTAAATTATTTCTGGTCAAAGAATAAGAAGGGCTCCAGTCAAAACATAAACAGGGAATAGAAATATGAGTTAGTATTTGAAGTATATAACCAAGTGTTTTAGTAAATTTTATAATACATTTTTCAGTTAATAACATATTTAGTTAATGAAATATTTGTAATCAAACCTTGTGTTTCTATTTAACATATGTATTATAACCATAAGAATGATTAAAAGATAACAGAATAGAGCCACTGTGGTATATCTAACACAAAAACAATAAAATAAAGCATAACAAAGGAAAGACTGGAAAATTAGTTTTCTCTCATAATTTAAACTGCAAATACAAAAAACAACTGTGCAATATGTTAATCACTTTTATAATAGGCTGTAGTACAGAATCTTATGCATATATAATAATATAATTGAATGTTAAAAAAATTAATCTAACAGAAATAAAATTTAAATAAGGAAGGAAACATTTAAATAGTTTAAAAAGTTTGTATAGTCACTTTTCAATTTCCTGTAACTAGATGGGAAATATATGGAAGCATAAAAAAATTATACATATTTTTTTTATCTCAAACTAAAGGTATAAATATCTAAACTAAAACAACTTATAACATTCAAAAATAAATTTTAAGAAACAAAACAAACTTATTTTAAATATATCCCATTCAAATTTCTCAATTTTAATTCATGAAATATAAAAAAATTTTCATTATTCAAGGCTTTACTATTATAAATATAGCAATTTATGGTTACAAAAGTAATGAAATGAATGTTGTAAATAAGCAAATTTTCCATAATGTGACAGCTGCAATGGATTACACTATATGCATATTTTAATATAATACAGGTTTTCCTGGTAAGTAAACTATAACTTATCAGGAGATTCAGAACCTTATATAAATTTAGCAAAAATGAAATGTGTAAAAACATTTGCACACATTTTTTTTTGTAACTACATAACATAAATGTAATCATTGAGTTAGATACCAGCTCATCCTTAGATGAGTCATCAGTCAGGTATTGCAATGGCTGAAATTTACAGGCAGACAGAAAATCGGTTTGAGAAAATTTATAACGGATACCGTTCGAATTTTCACAAAGTAAAACACTGGCAAACATTTAAAGCTTATATTTTTTCTTTTGAATTATTTCCAAAGTATTTTACATATGTCATAAATAGAAGAAAAAATATCGGCAATATAGTGTGTTTTCAAGAACGATTTAATCAAGACAGTAAAATCTGTTTTAACTTCTTTAGGTTAAAAAAAATTACCAATTTCTGTATTACATGTTTGTATGGTATCAAGAATATGTTAGGTTCTTACAACATGATCACATTTTTGCATAAAATCAAAAGTAAATGAAGCTTTGAGGTTTCCAGATGTAATTTTTGCTATTGATTGCATACTTTTCTATAGTTTCTGCACTATCATCAGATAATTCTCCAAAATCTTATATGAAATGAAAAGGATTCACCAGACTGAATGTGCAATAGATAATATACTTCATATCTTTACTGTGATTTTTAACCTATTTTTAAAATTATTTTTACTTAATAACTGGTTTTTGAAACAATTAATAAATTTACATTATGTAGGTTTTATGGTTAGCTTTGTTAAGTAAATAATATTATAAACTTTAAATACACATTTTATCATAAATTGTTGATTCTGACTTTAGCAACAAATACAAAATTACTAGGAAATGTACATGATATATTTATTTGAAAGAACAGTGCAGCAAATCTCCAAAATAAGAAATGATCAAAATAAGAATCCTCAATAATTTAATAAGTAAACTCCCAAAATATACAATTATAAATTTCTGAAATATATCAATTAGTCCTGTAACATAATGTGAAGTACATATGAAATTTGTCTATAAATAAAAATTGTAAACTTTGTATGACTTTTCACACTAAACTTGTATTTACTATACTATCAATATTTTGTCTTAAAGTATTTAAAATTAAAATTAAGTAAAATGCCAATATTTATCGCATTGTATTTGATATAAATTTAATTTATTTATTCAGATTATTCTTTCCATTTAACTGGAAAAAAAAAGATTTAGTATAAATAATTGCAATAATAAGTAATGTGGAGATTTAAATATTTATTTGAAGTATTTAAATAATCAAGAATTCAAATTCTATATGCAAAGTATTCAAAATTCTAAATTGCAAGTGATAGTGGATATGGCTGGTTACTCTATTACTTAACCCCATACCTAGCCAATGCCTTTTTTTACTTTATTTCAAGTCAGTCCACTTGTATTTTATTCCTTTTCAATCCCATGCAGCAAGCATTTACATAATTTGCAAGATTGTCCCACTCTTTTTCTGCAGATGGGCAGTTTTTATTCAACTCACCAGATAATATGTGCAAAGTTTTTTCAATGTAATAATCATTTCAATCTCTCTTTTTTTTTAATGGATATTGCTGTTCAAATAAGTAGCTGTTTCAGCAATGCAAGGCTTCAAAGCTAATATTTTTCATTCACGTGGATCTGTTTATTTTCATCTATCTGTACTCTGATTGGTTTAACGCAAACGATTATCGATATTAAAAATCCCGCCCTTCACAACTCCTAGTTGTGGACCGGTTGTGTGTGGACGCTACAAGCGTTCCAGTCAGGATCCAAATTGAGTATCCACACGCAAGTTTCGGAAGTTGTGGACGCAACTTTGTGGACGCAAGTGTTGCAGTCAGGATCCGGCCCTAAATATCAATATCTAAATATGGCAATCGATTTGAGATGTAACTAAGTTTATTCTGTTAGCACTGGCTAGCACTGTATAAAGTGAATATTATGATTTAACCTGTCGTTTACATTTAAAACATTTTGCTAATATCATATCTGCTTGAACTGATTTCCAAGATACTCAGTCACCTCTCGATATCTCGAAGGAGCTTACTCTGGACGTTTCGAATCGGTCCGAACGTTCGTTGTGACGTCACTTTGACGTCCGCTTGATCATTTGCCAATACCTCCTATATCTATATATCTGTATATAGGAGGTGTTGATAGTGTCCGTAAGCTGACGTCAAAGTGACGTCACAGCGAACGTTCGGACCAATTCTCAACGTCCAGAGTAAGGGGTGAAGTCTTCGGGGTCAAGAAAAATACTCGAGATAACTGCAATTCGAGTTAATGGAAAAAAAGTACTTATTATATTTGGGGTAACTAATCCTCACGGCAAAAACATTATATATTCGTTTAGGCTTTCAATATCATCGTTAGGAGAGAAAATATTAGTTTTAGTTTTATATAAATAATTAAATATGTTTTTCAGGACTTTTAAGGGCTTTCAGTTGGATAATGAATAACCGATGAAATAATGCAACACCAATGAATAGTTGGTAATTCATTACTAACTGTCAGTATTCGTTGGTTCATTATTATCTACAGAAGTTCGAGAATCCTTCTTCTCTCCTGGATTTCTTTAGTGACCTATTTTTTTCTGTTTTTTTCCCAACTCCGTGAAGACCCGCTCCGAAATCTGGAGTTTACTGTACTACAATTTAGCATTAAAATAAAAGTATATTTTCAAATATAAATTTTTTTAAACCTGCGTATTTAACCAAAATTTAATTTTACATACTTTTTATTACCATTATTAATATTAAATTTTATATAATTTGTTACTAATTTTCATGTTTTTTTAGTTCAAAATAGCTCTATATCAGAGAGGAGTGCAATTCAGTTTGATCCCCTCTCGAAACTAAATCCTGGCTACTGCCTTGTTTCGTGCTCAACTTGTTACATAAGATGCTATTCCTCACCGACGGCAGTCTCTCTAAATAGGACAAATCTCCTAGCGGAAGGTATTTTTAATGTGAAAACTGAAAGCCATGCCTAAAACGGCACAAAGAGCTGTAACAAGCATTCACAACGCGTGCCCCCTATGACTGTTTGAACCGAAAGAATTAAAATTGTCCTTGTCGTTTATAGAACGATGGACTTGAAAGGGTTAAGGTGGGTGTATAGCTGCCATTTTGGCTTGCCCTTTCTCTATGTAATTTATGGAAAAATTTAAATTCCACCTGACTAGCTCGCATTTTAAGAATTCCTTAAACTACAGGGTAAAGAACTTTGCCAACATCTATACTTCTAGCATCCGTTCCGGTTAACCGATCGAGATGAGATTGCAAATATAGTTATAGATTTTAAAATAGAAATTATAGAAATAGATTTTAAAGTAGAGTAAGTGTTTTGTATGTGGACAGTGAAGTAACGATCCCAAAGGTAATTGTGTAAATGTGTACCCCCGATGACGTTGGTTCCACCCTTCTCTTGATGGTCTTGATGGTAATCATGACACGTGTATGAACTTGAGTTGTATGCTGTATAAGCTATAATTGTTAGTCTTTCTTAATACTTAATATTAAATAATGGAAGGTAAAGTGAATGTGGTTAGCAGAGATTTAAGCTGCACATTTTGTAACATTGTCTTTGTTCTTCCCTTCTATCAAATAATATTCATTATCTTAAATTTTTCTATACCTCTCAAAAGTATAGAACATTAATAAATAATTATTTCACTCCTTAAATTTAGCATGAAAATTACATTGCATCTAAGGATAAATATTTTGTTTCAAGTTTCACTCTTCATTAAAAGCAGTTAAAAATAAATTGTGTCGATTCATTTTCGAAGCCGATGAAATAATTTACTTTCTCTTGTAATGAGTAGTGTACAACCTCTGTGCTGCAAAGATTTTAGGGAAAAATTACTTGGCAAATATGCAGAATAAAACTATTCAAGTAATAGTGAATCACGTATGAAAAATTTACTCATTAATCCGTCACTGAATATAATAATTTAGAAGCGTATATTTTTCTATGAAAGAATATTAGCCCTCGTGTTGCAAAAAAGTAGACCGTATCACTAAACCAGACCAAATCTATCAAAGAATATGCATAATCTTTAATTTTTCTTTACCTCTTAAAAACAGGGAAAATATTAAATGATTATTAGTAAATTAGGAATTAAAAATACATTGCATCTAAGGGTAAATATTCCATTTCAAGTTTCCCTCATTATTAAAAGCACTTAAAAATGAATTGTATGCCGGTACATTTTACTGTCTTTACTCTGGTTGAATTTCAATACCAAATATAATTTACTAAGTAAAATAATTATTTAATATAGCTGTATACTTTTGGGGGGAATAGTAAAATTTAAGATTATGAAAATTTTTCTTTGATAGAGAAGTGTAAGTGCCTAAATTATTATATTCAGTTACAATTTCGGAAATAATTTTTTATCTTTAAAAATCAGGCTGTTTACTGCCTAACTATGTACAGCATGAGGTATGAAGAAAAGGCCGTATACCAGTTTAGTGGGCAATCCAAACCAAATTTAGTGGGCTCACCAAACGCGGACGGTAGTTTTCTGACACCCCTTGCTGTTTTCTTCGGACTCTCACACCACTCCCGAAAAAAGTTGGTGGTGTCAATCGACGCCTTTATTTTAGAGTATTGGAAGAAATGACATGGCTTGGCCCAAGGAATGTCGAGACCCCTTTCACCTGTGTCACCACCCTCTCTATCTATCTTTTAGTTCACTCGCTGTGTACCCTTCTTAGTAACTGAAAGCATTTGTTCTAAGTTACTAGTTTTTATGAAGTTTATGAAGCCCAGAATCTATTCTAACATCTTCCCTAATATGTTTACTAGCAGTTAGCCGACCTCCATTGATAAGTAACGAATGAAAAAGAGCCACCACCCGTTGGGGAGCTCCCCCATATGACGTAGAACTCATCGTCCCTTTGGTGGTCTTGATAGCCCTCATCTGTCTCTAATTTACAAAAAAAAAAAAAAAAAAAAAAAAAAAAAAAAAAAAAAAAAAAAACTATTCATCCGTTCTTTTTTTTTTTTTTTTTTTTTTTTTTTTTTTTTTTTTTTTTTTTTTTTTTGTAAGTTACTAGTTTTAACGAAATCCGTGGATTTCCAGACTCTATCCTATCATCTTTTTCCTACTTTCTATCTACTAGGAGTTAGCCGACCTTCACTGGTAAGTCAACAAATGAGAAAACACCAACGCCCATGAGCAGGTCCCAAGATGACGTTGACACCACACTTTTCCTGGTGGTCCTGATGCATACATATTTTTGATCTAAAAGAAGAACTATTTTTATATAAATGCGACTCTTAAGTGAGACACTAGGTAAAATAAGATAATGTCGCTTCCTCAAGATGGACATCTCATAGAAAATTACTCAAAGAGATCGATAGGACTCTCCTTGAACTGTAAAATAATTTCCGGTTTTTGTATCAGTGTCCTTTTTGTCTGTTTTCTTTATTTTTAAAAAACTTTAAAATTTAATGTCGACTACTTTCAACAGGTTTTATTTATAATTTTTGCAGTTAATGTTGAAAGGAATGTGGAAAGTGTTTTTAGATCAAAGTATTTATTTTTCATAATATTAAAAATGCTTTAGTATCAAGAGTTAAAAAAAAAAAAAAAAAAAAAAAAAAAATGAGCCCGGAGCCTCAACCAGTCTTATTCAGCATCTCTCAGTAACCAATTATTTGGAACGGCAAGTAATTATGAATCCGAAATATTTAGCGCTTTTCGATCGAATCAACGAAAACCCACAACTTTACATGCGTAAGATGGAAGCAAATAAAAATCCAGTAATTTTGAAAGCATTTCTAGTTAATATTAGGTGGAAACGTAACTTGCTCTGCTCACTGAATATAGAATGACAGAAAGTATCTAGGAAAGCGACTTTTATGTCGCTAGGAAAAACAACAGCATTTCATTTCCTGAAGTTGCAGCACTCGGTTCATTTAACAAAGTGGACATTGCATGCCGTCCATAGCTAACCATCAGAACTTATCCTGTTTTTGGTATTCATCTCCTCTTTGTATATTTTTTTATCTTTAATAAACGATAAAATTTTATCTCGGGTTCTTCCAATAGATTTTGCCGAACGATGGCCGAACAGTAGAGCACTGCTCTTCGGATCCGGATTTCGCGGGTTCTAGTCCCGCTGCTGGCATGGATGTTTGTAGCCGTTCGGAATTGGCTTTAAACTGTAGGTCCCGGACTTATTCGCCCTTGTGTGCAAAGCAGTAGACCGTAGCGCTCCCAACCAAACCAATAGATTTTATTTAAAATTTTTATAGTTAATTTTGATATAGCTCATAATATTTAAAATTCTTTGGTATAGGTTAAATTTATCATTTAATATTATTTCTTTTAAAGCTTTTCAGTATATATATGTATATATATATGTATATATATATATATATATATATATATATATATATATATATATATATATATATATATATATGTATATATGTATATATATATGTATATATATGTATATATATATGTATATATATATGTGTGTGTGTGTGTGTGTGTTCACAGTGTTCTGTAGAGCGATCTATTTGCGATAAGGACGCCACATTTTGTAGGAAGATTAAACAAGACGGGGGACGAAGGATTCCGCACACTCTATTTTCTATTACACAACTCCATATATTCCCCTAGCGGTGAATTAACGGAACCTATTTGTTTTTTCGCGGAATCTTTCGTCCCCCGTCTTGTTTTATCTTCCTACAAAATGTGGTGCGTCATTCTCGCAAATAGATCGCGCTAGAGAACATTGTGAGCACTGTCAGTTTAATTATGGCCACCAAGTATATATATATATATATATATATATATATATATATTTGTGAAGAAAATTTTTATTTTAATGCTAATAATACTATTATAGTATGCATACTGAAGACCCAAAATATTATGACCAATTTTAAGGTTATTTTTTTAAATTTGTATAAACAACACATGATTTATTAAATAACGTTGATCATTGAAAGAACTCAAAAACTCTAGTAAAGTTTCTGGGGGTTCTGCACTTTTGGGGAGGCACCTACATATAGAAAAGGTTTTTTTAGAACGTATCTTTACACATTGCTGGAAATGATTTGTCACTTATTCATAACATTTACCTCATTGTAGGTAATATTTGCAAGATTTTTTGGAAACACAGCTCAAATATTAAAGAAAATATAAAGGTTTCTTTAAAACATAACTTACATACTTATATAAGTATATAAGTAAGCACATATTTATATAAGTTTATTTCATAATTACTCATATTAGGAGGTATATAGCGGTGCAAATTAAATTTTAAAAATATCAAAAAGGCGACGAGATATAAGTACGTAAATGAAATACGGATTTACTGCATATGCATGAAGTATGCTCATACTTTTAAACAGATTGAATTACAAACATATCAAATTTTTAGATGAAAGTAATATAATTATTTAGTGAATCCCTTTCCCTGAACTGTGTAAGGCTTGCTAAAAGTCATAGTTTAGTTTCAGTTCAGTTTAGTTTACTTTTGGTATATTTCAAGCATGTGTATCACTAGTAGTTGATTCGTTTTGGAGTACTACGTTGTTTTAATTTATTATATGAGGGTTGCTAATAATACTGGAGACCTACTTCTTGAAGGCGATTCCTTTAAGAGTGTAAGGGACGTTACAAAGAGTTTTTATAAATTATGCAATTATGAAATTTTGTATACAATTAAATAAAATTATAGGTAAATTAATGAAATTATTTTTGTCTCAAAATCAATTATTTTTGAATAATTCATTTTTTATGAAAACTTGTTCATTTTTAACTCTTCTCTACTTAGTTTTTTTATAGGTTCTTACAGAATGTATACAAAAATCTCCTAATATATATTTAAAAAATTCTGGGAATACATTCTAAATTTTGGATTTGTGTATTTTATTAAAACTCAATTTAACTTACGAAAAAAAATTTCATAAAAATTCTAAGCATAAAATATTTAATATGAAATTATTGTTCCATCTATAGACAAAGCAATACTCAAATAAGTTCGAAAAATATTTTAAGCAATGATAATGCAAAAATAAAAGATAAAAATTGAAGACTAGTAGTATGAAATATTTTAAATTAAAAAAATATTTCAAAAATCTGAATTTTCAGAAATGATTTCTGACTATTAAAACATAATATTTAAGTACTATTTATTTAGCTATACATAAATATATATGCGCACAAAGTTTTATACTTTTAATTTAATAATTTCGAAAATCATTTTATGATGTCCAGCTTTCTCTTAATTTCTCTCTCTTAAAATAAGAGCATTCCATTTCCTGAAGCTGCTGCCCTGGGTTCATTTAACAAAGTGGGCATCACATAGAAAGTGATGCCGTCCATAGCTAAACATCATAACTTTATATGCTATCCTGTTTTTGTATTTATCTTTTTTTTTTTTTTTTTTGTCAATTTTTATCTTTAATAAACGTTAAAATTTTATGTCGGGTACTTCCAATATATTTTATTAAAAATTTTTATAGATAATATTGCTATAGCTCATAATATTTAAAATACTACTCAAAATATGACAGAAAGCACTTTTATGCCGCTGGGAAAAATAAGAGCATTTCATTTCCTGAAGCTGCTGCATTGGGTTCATTTAACAAAGTGGGCATCGCATAGAAAGTGATGCCGTCCATAGCTAATCATCAAAATTTTATATGCTATCCTGGTATTGTATTCTGAACGGCACACCCATTCCAACTATGGAATTCGAAACCACGAACTCATAATATCTTACCCATTCGGCATGATTTTGAATTTTGCAAAGAACATGATGAGACAGAACAAGTGCTAAATACTATCTGTAACCGGATATCCATATTCTTGCAAATTTATAGCACTCCTACTGCATATTTCGCTCTACTATTCAATCAAGTTGCTACAAAAGTGACTTTTACAACGGTAGTAGCAAATGATAGTAGCAATAATAGTAGTTGCTACTATTATAGCAGGACAAACCTGTCCCTATCTGGGGAGTCCTATTTTAAAGGAGGCATTTTTGATCGAATTGGTAAAATACTCTTGCTTAATAGGAAAAATATGCATAAAAACTTTTACAAAATATTATTCTTGTAGCATGGGAGCCTGGAATATAGTTGTTTTACATTATTATTTAAAAATTACATTTAATGAAAATGGCAAGCTGTGGAAGTAAAATTTGAAACATACAAGTATATCTTTTTCTCGAGTAAGATTGTGCTTCTATTTTCTTTTAATTTCTTAGTTTATTTTATCATTTTTCAGTGCGTACATAAGGGGAGGTAAGGGGCTCATCAAAGACCCTAAGACCCTAAGACTGAAAAAAAAAGCGAAAAATTTTTAATTTTTAGCATAAAGACTTTACCTCGGCTGATGGATTAGAATAATATTTTGGCATTTGTATTATATATTTATCATATAATAATATAATAAGCGCTTATACTATAATTTGAAGAAACGGCATAAGATACAAATATTTCCATCCTCATCCCACCCATGTCTGTATACGCCACTGAATTTCTTATAAATAATTTTCGTTTGACATGTATTTTACTTTGTTTGCAAGAATTATTCAAGTCCGGAAAGTCTGTGTCTGTTAATAATTTAACTGGCTTAACAGTAAATTTTATCGTGTGTGAGGAGCAATGTTTTATCTTTTTGTCCGGGATATCAAACTAGCCACAGTCGGCAATGATAGCAAATTTCTCAAAACTTCAAATTTTAGATTGAGTCTTTTGATAACAAGCCTTTGTGCTTGTATTAGGAAGAAAACAAAACTTATTTGTTTTCTTCTATAAAATAAAGTAGGCCATAAACCATTTATATGAGAACTTTGACTAACGTTTATATGTTGGTAGAAAGAGCAAAGAGGAGGAGCGAACAATTGTGACTTTTCACTGTGAAGGAAACTAAGTGATAAATTATAGTTCTTTAAGTATTATTAAAATATAGTGTGTAAAATGGTATTTTTGAGATGCTACGATGAGAGTATTTTATTTCTATGCGATACATCATACTGTATGTATCTACGCGATGACTAATATTTATATAAAAATGGGAGGAGCGAGTTGTAGTATGCATAACCATAACGGCGGAAAAAGTAAAACAATTGTATAATTTTTACTATAAAAAAACTCCAGGATAAACTATTTTTCTTAAAATATTATTTAAATTTAGTGCATATAATGGCATTTACGAGATGCTTCGGCAAGAGTATTTTCCTTCTAGGCGATAGCTGTGTGAGAAATCCTAGAATATGTACCAATGCAAAGGAAATTATCATTAATTATATGTTTTTCTATTTCAATAATTAAAAATACATTTCGAAATTATATTTATGTGAAATATAGTTTGTATAGGAAATGACATGCGGCCTATCAAAAGAGTGGGTGGGACTACCGTTACTTAAAACTAGTCCTGTAACCAATAGATGGTTAGCCCTCTAGTGGCTATAGAAGGAAACGTCAGTCAGCCTCCAGATCTCAGATGTAGCATCGTATTTATTTTGTCTTTTTGAAAATTATCTATGTATTAATTGTTTGTAGCCAATTGTTTGTTGTGGGGCTCAGTAGGTTTTAAGTATATAAATTTTTGAGATAACCAATGTTTGTGTTTTTTTTATTTAAAACCTTCTTTGTCAGAGTCCTCTAATTCCAAAATTGTAAGTTGGACACTTTTCTCTAAAATCATACTGATGTATTTGTGCCTTTTAAAGAAATTCTATAATATAACATTGAAATATTGTTCATATTTAGTTTACAAAATGAATTCGGCAAATGAATTAGTGAGCGGGGTGATATTACATAAGATTAATCCTCTAATGACAAAATTACCGACTGTGGGCATTTTCCTCTAAATTATACCACTGACTTTGTGCGTTTTTAATACATGTAATATCACTCATGATAAATTTAAATGTGCCAACAGTGGAGGGGGCTGATTTCAAAGGTTTTCCGGGACACCCAAATAAACGTAAACAGGTTAAAAAGGTTAAAAACAGGGCTGCTCCCCTAAATTCATGCCCGTTTCCCCTTTTCCCTAATAAGATTTGGGGACAGAGGGCTAAAAATGCCAAAATCTTGAAATCCCCACAATTAAATGCTGCTCAACCTCAGACAACGCTCACTTCAAATTCTCGAAAACGCACTGATGCTCCGACTCCGATTTCTAAAACGGCCGTAACAAAAAACTTTAGAAATATGAGGCGAAATCTAATAATAAACAGAAAACCAGAAGGATTTCCACATTTCTAGGCCAAAAACGGCATAAAAAAAAAAAAAAAAAAAAATTCTAACAAGGAAAAATCAATTTCAGATAACACAGCTGACGCCTCTTCAATCTTACAACTCCTAAAGACAATCCAGGAATTAATGAAAGGATATAATATATCTGACATCCTGGGGATGTTTAAAAACATATAAAAAATTATTGTCTCGACACCATCTCCAAACTTTATCAAAATTTCGAACTAATATCTAACACCTTTGACGCTGACGCCACCAATGATGGATAGAAAACCTCATTGTGTCTCGATTCTAAGTCTTAATATTTGTACATTTTTCAAAAATTTTTCTTAAATTTCGAATATATTTTCAGAATTTTTCATGCTATATGACGTTGTCTTTCCATAATAATAGTATTTTGAACCTTGGGTGACGCCCACCGACTCTCTTCTCTCTATGTAAATCTTCCGTCCTACTTTTTTAGTTTTGGGAGGGTTTAGCCCCCTTAAACATTTTTAAACTTTTGAATATTAAGCCTTTCCCTGAATTTAATCATTTCACATATTTTTTGTGAAAATATTTAAAATCTAAATGGCAGTTCACAAAATTGAAAATTTTAAAGTAAAAATAATGAGGTGACTTAGGCTCCTCTCACAATTGTTTCATAAAGTATTATTGGTATTTCGCCAGGATTCTTTTTACTATTCTGAGCTACTTTTACGTGCACTTATATTTTTACTTGTATTTAATCATATTTAACATCATTTAACCCCTTCCGGAGTTCAGAAGGAGGTCAAAACAAGAACCTCACAACTTAGTGCTTTGGCTTTCCTTTTTAAATTCTTTTTAAGTCAAAAACTTTCTTAACATTATCAAATTCTTATAATTTTCAGATTTTTTAAGATTTTGTGCTTTAAACACTTTATGATGTTGTTTACCCATCGTAACATTAATTTAAATATTAGGTGACGCCCACTGACTCCAATGATTGTATCTTTGCATAATGAGGTGACTTTTATATTTCACCCAGTCCTGCTGTAAAATTTTATTGATAGTTAGCCAGGATCCGATTTACGATTCTGAGCACTACAATATTTGCTTTTTCTCATCTTTTATCATTTAAAAACTTTATTTAACCGTATTTAATCGCATTTATTCATATTGTATTTATTCATTTTTTCTTACTTAGATACCCAGCTAGTAACGTTAACCGTATTTAATCGTATTTATTCATATTGTATTTATTCATTTTTTCTTACTTAGATACCCAGCTAGTAACGTTACGTTGGGCTAACGTTGTACTGCATACGTTGGTCTAACGTTAATATGGCATGTTGGACGAACCGTTGGCCAACGGTTGGCTAATGGTTGTTGTTTACATAATGCTAACGCAATAATACGATGGACCAACGTAATACTACGATGAACCAATTGAATGAGTGTATAATATAGAATGGGCATGTGCTATTACTTTGAAATAAGCTGATGTTTTTATAACATAAGTCATTTTTAAATTTTATAGAGCTGAAAAATAGAAAATAGATAGAAAAATGAGATAGATTATTTTAGTCCACATAACACATTTCATATAATACTTACTCTGCGGCAATCCATTTATTCCTTTGAAATCTGTATTAATTTTTTTAATGATACAAACTGTTTCTTAAATAAGAAAAACAAAAATTTCCCCTTTCGAGAGCTATAAATAGATAATTGAAGAAAAGCACAACACAACAGAGGTTAAACAAAAATATATATATACATATTTTAGTTATTTTTCTTTTATTTATAATTTTTTTATTTAAATTCGTCCACCATTTCCATCTACCAAAGTTCTCTACTGGTATGTCTAACCGGACTACCCAGCTAGCATGGAAACGTTGGATTTTCGTTGGCTGCAAGTTGGCTGTTGGTCTTTGGTTGGGTAAACGTTGAAAAAGGGAAATGAAATGATGGTATTTAGTTGGCAAAATGTTTGGTTGGCCATCGGTAATTCTGAAACGTTGACCAACCGTTGGGCCAACGTTGGAGATTTTCTGTTTACGCATCTTGAACATATATCAGCATACCATTAACTAAGAATTATAAAAGTAACCGCCTATATCTACGAGCATGTACAGAAGCTCTGTCAAAAGAGAAAGTTGTGTATCTTTAGGGTTACCGTGCCATCGCTGCAGGATTTCAAATTTGCAAGGTAAGTTCTCTTAATATTTTTGTGTTCTATAATATATGCTCTCATTATTATTAATTTTTTCCTGAAGAAAACGATATTTTTTCTATCTGAACTGTAGTTTTCCTTTTATGTTTTAATAAGTAAAGTATCATTTACAAAATATATACACGACGTTTTAGTACACTTTGATCTTTAATACCTTTTAGTACACTTCCTCATTACAGATTTAAGATAATAGCAAATTTTAAGTCAATTTAAAATAGTTGACTTAATTTTTTTTAAAGCATGCTGATTTAAATTATCTTTAGGTTACTTTTTTGTGTCTTTTCTTAATAATAATAATAAAGTTGTATAATGATAATATGTAAATATTTATGGATTTCACTTTATCATAGTTGTTATGAAATTTGTTTACTTTATGACCTAATTTTATTTATTAGATGTAATTATGTTGCCATGAAATTGAATCCAGAGAAAATGTCGAACACTTTGGTAGATGGAAATGGTGGCCGAATTAAAAAAAAATTGTAAATAAAAGAGAAATAACTTATATATATATATATATATATATATATATATATATATATATATATATATATATTATATATTGTTTAACCTCTGTTGTGTTGTGCTTTTCTTCAGTTATCTATTTTTAGCTCTCAAGATGGTGAAATATTCATTTTTCTTATTTAAAAAACAGTTTGTATCAGTAAAAAAAAATTAATACAGATTTCAAAGGAATAAATGGATTGCCGCAGAATAAATATTATATGAAATGTGTGGTGTGGACTAAAATAATCTTTCTCATTCTTTTTTATATCTATTTTCTATTTTTCAACTCTTGCAGAATTTAAAAAATAACTTATGTTATAAAAACATCAGCTTATTTCAAAGTAATAGAAATTGCCCATTCTATATTATACACTATAGCAAAATAATAAACAGAAATAATAAACGTTGGAATTCAGTTGTCCCATTGCAGTATTGCGTTGGCATTATGTAAACAACAACTATTAGCCAATCATTAACCAACCATAGGCCAACGGTTGGCCAACATGCCATATCAACGTTGACCCAACGTATGCAGTACAACGTTGGCTCAACGTAACGTTGCTAGCTGGGAAACGGTAATTTCTTAACCCTTTTTTAACTATTATTTTTATTACTGTTTATTTAGTTATAATGGTAGGTCTTAACAAACCTGTTAAATCCATGCAAAACACAAAAAAATCATGGTTTCTTTCGTTTATTCGTTTGAAAATTGTTCTTTTTCACTAAGCTTGCAAATATATCTGTCGCGATCGAAGGGAGGTAACATCAATCAGTAAATACCTGGTAAAACAACAAGATAAAATTAAATAAGGCTGGCTTTTTCCAATTAAAAACACAAATTGATTTTTTTCAAAGATATAAACATAATTTATTTTCCTGAATGAATAATACTACATATTTATCTAAAATATTTTGTCTTTTCCTTCTTGATCTTTCTCCTCTATAACCAAACAATCGTTATCATTAAAATCTAAGTATTGTTTTACTCTTCAAATATGTTTAAATATCAGTGTGCCGTTCTATAATGGAACAGTGATATTAATATTTCAGTATATTCTGAAGTTCTTACATATTATAAAACTAATAATTAGGATTATTCAAAATTACAACATGGTGCTGAGTCGTTTACACTTTACTTATAAATATTATTAATTTAATTCTTAATCATTTATTTTAATTTAATTAACTTTAACGCATAAGGTCACCCAGGTTCAAACCTCAACTAGTTATCGACTCAGAATAATTAATTTCATTAAGACATAGAAAATTTAGATTAAAAAAAAAGAATTTATTTACAATTTACATATTTACATAAAATATTAATTCAATTGCCACTGCTTTAAAAAATAGTAAAAACAGAACTTACCCCAATGCAGTGGAAATAACATTTTGGGACTAGGTCAAAGTAATCTACACACTCAATAATAAATAACCGGAGAAAATTTTACACATTCACTAAATAAAAAAAAATCTTCTTTCCTATTTTTCTCTCGTATATATATATATATATATATATATATATATATATATATATATATATATATATATATATATATATATATACATTTACTTTCCTTAGCCCCTCCTTGGCTCCGTCCCCATTTTGGAAACTATCTACTCTTGAAAATTCAAATGGTCAGTCTTCAAAATCTGATGTTTCATTGGATTAGAGCACCCCACATTCATATTTATTTATCTATTTATTTATTTGCATTTTATATTTTTATTTTTTCGAGACTCCCTTCTCGCACAGCTTCTCGAAAACAAGGCCATCTATTCCCTCTTTTTTATGTCTCCTACCCCTTTTCTCAACATCTTTTGTACTCTCTCTTCTTTTATGTATTGAACGGGTATTGGGAGTTATTCGTAGACGAGGACTAATTTTATGATTTTCCGAAAATACTTTCATTCTTAATTCTAAATACTTTCTCCTATTTACTATAAGTGCGGTATCTTTGTACCTATTACACTGGCTTAAATTCCGTTCAAGTCAAAAAGTTGTTTTTCAAAATCTCGCAGTTTTATGAGCCGGTTTTCTTTTGAAGTATTGACCACAATTTTATATAACTCTGAACTCAAACTGTCCTTTCTCTAATTCCATAATACCTAGCTACTAACTTCTATTTACAAGAATGTGCAAAGCATGAGCATTTCTTATTGTAACTTTTGCTTTTTATCTACCAGGTGTGGCGGACCTACACATAAGGCGCATTTTCCTTCTTTTTGGATAAAGCCTTAAATTTCTAAAACTGGTTTGTGAACAACATTGTAAAATTTCATTGTAAAATTTAGCATTATACCTTACAGGTGTGGCGTGACTCTACACCACAAGGCACATATTATATATTTGCGAAGAAAACCCTAAAATGTGGAAGGGGTTTTCCGGCAATGGATTGAACTTTAAGGTTTCTGTGCAAATTTGGGGTTTGGTTTTGGAGCACTACTGTTCACGTTTGCTAACGACTGGGACCTATTGCTTAAAGCCGATTCAGAACGGCTAAGAACATCTATGCCATCAGCTGGATTCTAACTCGCGAACTCCAGTACCGACTAGCAGAGTACTACCGTTCAGTTGCACATTTGGGTGGAGATACTCTGATATTTATCGATTCTGATCTAACGATGATTTGAATGACAGCAAAATTGTCCCGAAATTCCGACATGGGAGTCCCCTCCATTCTCGGAATCATTGCTCATATTTGGAGGGGGACTTATTGTTCTGTGGCATCTTTTGGCGAAATTTGAGCCACTTCTGATGTTAATCAAACTTCAAAAATGGTTGTTTAAATCAAATCTAATAAGGGGAAAGACATTGTTATTTGTGAATGATACTTCAGTAAATCTACAGATTTTGTTATGCATGTATACACCTAATGATTATCATAACACAAATGTAGTTTTAGAAAAACAACAAAAAATGAAATAATGAAGAATTTTGTTAATCAAATGTTGTAATAATTGTTATTAAGAAACTACTGATTATTTCAATATAACCAAACTTTTTTTCACTGAACAAAATCATTTTTATCATCAACTTTCAAATTATATATATATATATATATATATATATATATATATATATATATATATATATATATATAATATATATATATATATATATATATATATATATATATATAATATATATATATATATATATATATATATAATATATATCTTTGTAGGGCAGGACGGCGTCTAGGGGTAATGAAGTCTCTTTGTTGAAGACAAATCACATTTAATGAACAATACTTGACTTTACATTATTACATATAGACATAAAATAGAATTAAAGGGTTATCTCAGGTTGTTCAAATAGCATCTCACTCGGTCTTACGGTCGACCTACGGGGTCAGACCTCCGGACCCTTTCTTCTCTCATCTCTGTCATCTGTCTCCCGATGGTTTCCACCGGTCCTACATATATATATATATATATATATATATATATATATATATATATATATATATATATATATATATATATATATATATATATATATATATATATATATATATATATATATATATATATATGTCTTCTTAATATTAATTTAGCGATAAGAATTTTATTAATCGAAAATTATAATAAATATTATTTAAAACCGCAGACTATTTCAATATATAGACATTTTTTTTCCTTTACTGATGAAAATCATTTTTAGCACAAAAACGACTCATGTTTGTGATCAATTGTACGTTGTAATGAAAGAAATAATACAAAGAATGTAATCTTAATCAAACAAAACACGTCACTTTTTGGTATGAAAATTTAAGAAGTCCATAATTTTTTTAGAGAAGTTTTTAAGGGACCTAGTTTAAAATTAAAACTTCAAACTAATTTTTATTTACAGCTATCTGATTGCGCACAACATCGCACAGCTTTATGAAAATATAGTTTATCAGTTTAAGTTAAAGATGTATATTGTGGCTGCTTTCCGGTACTGTAATTTATGGGTTTTAATCCCATGGCATGGATGTTCCTAGCCATTAATAATCAGCTTTAAGTAATAGGTCCCATTTTCAATTGATCATATAACTTTCTCCATATAACGTGAACGATTGTAGGCTCCTTAGCCAGACGGCCTTATCCACGATCCGAAAGGTAAGGAGTTATCGTGATAATATCTGTGAGTAATTTAGAATAATGAATTTAGAAAAGGAGTAATAATAAAGGTGCTGATTGGTAAAAGTAGGGATCGTGAGAGCTGGAGTACTTCATTACTCTGAAATGATACAATTCAATTAACCAAAATATGTATAGGTCAGTGCAGTTTTCCCCTTCCTTTCCGTTGACATAAGCATGTAATTAAAAATTAAAACTTCCCCAAATTTTTCAATTATTTTCACTTTAAAAGAATATAATTTTCGAATTTGCTTCCCTTGAGTATAATTTAGTATCACAAAAATTTTATGTATTTACAATACCGGAAAAAATGAAAATTATTATCTTTTCTCATTTTGAACTCTTTAACTCTAAAGCAAAAACAGAATCTAAGCCTACTTTACACCACCGAGAAAAACTTTCACTATTTGATCCTTTAATGTAGAAACGGGAAAGAAATTTAGCTATCATGTTAAATATACTTTGCGAGTCGCCAAACTGTAATATAATTTCACTGAAAATATTATTTCACGATGACTATTCTACCTGCTTCTACACAAAGAATGCATCTCAATGTCACCTTAAAAATGCACCCCATTGTCATCCACTTGATATTTGCAAATTTGCACCGGATAAGTGTCTACATGTTTCTGTATTCTTTGTCTACACACGACAGGACAAAGGAGAGGGGAAGCACTTACGACCTATGACCAAAAGGGCTTTAAGATTAGAGATGTAAAAAACCCGGAATATTGAAGGGGTGGCAATAAACCCGGAATTTTGGGAACATTGGGAAGAAATCATTTTAACAATGTTTACATTTATTTTTTCAACAGTGGCTATTTAAGAACTAGCATATTATTTCTAAGAGATTTTTTTTTTACTTTTGTCAATATATATATATATATATATATATATATATATATATATATATATATATATATATATATATATATATTCATATTCAAGAAATAATAACAATGAGCATTTAAATGATTTTATAGTAGTACTTATGTAATTAATTACCCTGTTAGTCTTATCAAACACATAACTGGTTGCTTCAATTTTAATTGCTAATATAATAGTTATATACATTATTTTTGATTATTATTTATTATATAAATTGCTTTATGTTAAACATTTTCCCCTCCTTTTATAATATAAAAATAAATATCTTTAAATTTAAAATAACAGTTTATTATTTTTTGTAATGTATATATCATTTAAAGATGTAAGAAAATGACACTGTTGCATTTTGTGTCCAGTTCCCACACACATATATATAGAGAGAGAGAGATAGAGAGAGAGAGAGAGAGAGAGAGAGATGTTATCCAAGAAAAATAATGATTTGTGGGTTTTGTGACACTACAGATTATTGCCTAATATTTGTGTAATAATAAAAATATTGGATATTTCTCAAAGGAAAAATAGACTCATAATTTCATGCTAAGCATGATACCTTGCCAAATAGAGTTAGTTAATCCCAATTATTCAATTTTTTATAGCATATAATAGTTAAATTTTGTGAAAATATTGAGGTCTACAACAAAGACAGAAAAAATGGTGGTTCTCATTTTGTCATAGGAATTGACGACTTCAAAATTCCCATGTTTTGGAAATTTTCAAAATTCCCTTCCCAAAAAACCCGGTTTTTTCCAGGGTTTAAATCGTTTTTTTTCCACTGCTCACAGCTCTATCTAAGATGGTAAAGAAAGACCTTTTCTTTTAAACAGATAAAATTTCCCTTGCTGAAGTCCCCTGGTCTTCTGCAAGGGACCGAAGAAATAATTTTTAGTAACCAAGAAAGAAAATAGAAGCTGGCCTGTACCGTGGTGCTATGTAAAGTGGCTGCATCTGAAAGCACAAGGGGATAGCAAAAACTTATATATTATAAACTAGGGGGTTGCATTTCAAAAACTTGCATCTTACTGAATGTCACTATCTGATTATGAAAGAGAATGGAATAATGTGAGAACTGTATCATAATTAGACGTGATTCAGTTATCCCTTTTTTTAGTATTTGTTTAGACAAAAAATCTTTTACTGCATTTTTCCTAAATTAAAACTACATCTGTATATTAGAATAGAAACTGTTTTGACATATTCATTGTCTATGTACAAAATTATAAATACCTTTAGGTTTAAAACCATTTCTTACAAAAAAGCAGTATAAAAAATTGTGCTTTTATGATTCAGAGTTTTTCACAAATCCTCTTTATTATAAGTATAGAAACAAGTTGTTTAAGTACAGTTGTACTTTATAAATTAAAGTTGAAATGAAAGACAACCTACGAAATTTCATCTTTATTATCCCTGAAACGAGGTTGTCAAGGTTGGAAATTCAGTTACAAAATTAAAACTCTCTTTTAAATTTTACCCTTCTTAATACTATATTTTTAAAAATTTGACATATATTAAGTTAAGAATTCAATGGATTCCTGTTATGCAAGAATCTAATAATTCCCCAGTAATTTATTAAATTTAGTTGCAACGTTAAAACAAATAACCAGATTAAGAAATAAAATATTTTGGGAAGATTTTATGCAACCAAATGAGAGAATATTTAAAATAAAATTCTAAGTACTTATTAAAAGTTATTCTCTCTTAGTTACGGTAAAATATTTTACCAATTACTTCAATTCAAATTTTAAGACAATTAACAGCAGACTAGGTTATATGGCAGCAGTAACAGACGAACTCTTGTCGCAACTCGTTCTTGATACAATCACAATAAAGTTATGATTTGATTAATTTTAATAAGGCAATTTCACGTTGGAGGGCACATCTCAACTTATGACAATTCTGGCTTTGATTTCAAATGGGAGGGTAGTTTATTGTTTGTCTATTGGCTGTTGTAAACATAAAAATGAATGGAAAGGGCCACAGACTACATTCAGACAGCTCACTCCCATAGGCCATAGCGATACACTTCTGTAACATGGGACTTGCATAGAAAGTGGCACCCCCGGTGTCAGACCATCGGAACTAAAGCATGATTACCAGATAGTTATGTTTATCGCTCTTTTGGCGAATTTTTCTTAGGTATTTGAAAAAAAAAATTGGCGTAGGGGTGCTTTTCTACGTTTTTATTCATTTTTTTTGTTTTATAAATTAAGCTATTAAAAACAAAACCGATCATAATTGCTTTTCTAGAATGCTTTTATGTATCTCTGTCTTAAATCTCCAATATATTCTATATAGTTAGCTCGTATAGAATATATTTAATACAAATTTATCAGTTTATAATTAATTCACTAATGTGTATTCTTTAGTATTCTAATTTGATTAATTATGTTTATCTAATATTGACACTATTTGTGCAGAGATTGAATATCAATTATGAAATTTATCCTTTTAATTGATCTTTAAACATTTCACTTTTCTATAAATTGAAATATTTCTGAGAATATTCTGTGTATTAATTTCTGCTTTTAATATTATAATAATTATTTCTGCTTATAATTTAGCTTTCTGCTTTTACATCAAAATGACTATATAGTATTATTTTGCTATTTTTATTTGCTATCAGATAATATAAAAATTCAAAAAAAAAATGATGTGTTCTTTTTTTTATTAAGAAAACAAAAATTGAATACATTTTTTTATTGCAATAATAATATTTAAAAAAGTACAAAATTGATTATTATATCCACAAAATTTCATAAGTTCTCTTCATTCCTTCCACTAAATCTAAAAAAAATAAAATAAAAATAAAATAAAATAATAATAATAATAATAATAATAATAATAATAATAATAATAATAATAATCAATATAAACTTGCAGTATTAACATAAAAATTTCATTAAAATTATTTCATCTCCAATTCTTAATTAGTTAAATTACACAAAAACTTTATGCTTTATTATTTACCCCCTTTTTATGCATATAAATTCAAGTTTAATAATTTTCTTTAGAAATGAAGTATTGCTAACAGAGCTTTTATTACATGCATAAGTATAATTACTATCTACTAATTCAATAGACACAAGAGGATTAATGATTCCTTGATAAATGAAGAATTAATCCTCAATGCTTCTATTATATCATAGAGAGTAAAGACCTTTAAATGCTAATTAGTTTAAAAGTCTGAGACACATCCATGAACTAGAAGTAAAACTGAGGTAGGCTGACAGATAAATACTTTTAAATGTTTTTTTATTTTACCGATACCAGTGATATAGCCAAAATTTATTTGCATGGAGGGTTCAAAAGTCTTAATCTAAAGTACAGTGAACAACCAATTTCATAAAAAAAGTAGTTTCATTACATACACATACACAATACATACATATATACAAACCTATGAATGTTATATATATACATATATTACATTCATAGGTTTGCTTGCATACATAAATATACTATAAAACAGATCAGTAATGCTGTATGTAATTTCACTTTACTTGAAAAATATCTTTTAAATTATGCTGTAAGTTTTTAATATTGAATTTGTTTAAATTTGCCTTGTGAATACTGAAGCATACTTAATTTATGCTCCTCAACATACAAGCCAGATTTAAACTAATTTCATGAATATATTGAAAAATTAAAAGTACAGTGAGAAAGGAAAGTCCACAGATTTTTCTCTTTATATTGCTAATTATTCTACACATATACAACATATCAAGTTATGTATTAAAACATATATATACATATACACTTCATTAATTCCCATTCAAGTTTCAGAAATTTCATTCAGGTGTGACTACTAATTTAGTTTGAAATTACAGATGACTGTTCACTGCTGAATAATTGATTTCATAAATTTTCTTTTCTTGTTTTTTGTTATTCCATTAAATTATATTCCCGCAAATAAAATGATTTAATTAATACAATACTTTAACTCAGTTATTATATACTATTAATCATAAAAGCTTAACTACTGATGTTGAATAAAAAATATTTACTAAGTTACTATAGAGCATAAATTTTATATTTACATTCATGATTTTCCATTTCATTGTTCTTCTTTACAAGCACAACAGCGCTTTGCAGACCTTAGCTGTCTCAACTATGTACTCTTTCCAGCATTTAGTATCTACAGCTTCCAATTTCACTTCGAATCTATTCTTTTGACATCTAGGTATTATAATGAGATTTTTGGTGATACTGCATTGTACTAGAACATGGTTCGTACACTTTTTAAATGGAAAAAATTAAGCACCATTCAAACTTTTTAAGCACCTCTTATCAGAAACATATCAGATAAAATAATGATTATTACATTAGGTTCAACAAAAACATTAACAAAAGAGAGTGTGTATAAGTAAGAAATCATTGTATTTCACAGGCACAGAAGTCAAAATTTTGGGGAAAAAAAAGGAGAAAAATAAAAAAAAGAGAGGTAGTTGAATAACTATTAAAAATTAATGTTCTGATTTACTTAATACAAAAACAAGTGCCTAAATACGAAATATGAAAGTATCTAAATAACTTTTTATCAATATAAACAAGTATTTAAATTTCCTAGTAAAAAAAAATTTAAAACAGATTCAAATCAGATGTTTCTTCAATTTGCCTAATTAAAAAAATAAATAAATTCACCAATACAATTGAACTTTATTATATTAAACTTTGAGGAACCACATTGTTTGTTGGATTTAACTTAATAATTTTTACTAATATAAACAATCACTCGAGTCTCCTAATCAAAAAATGTTGAAAACAGATTTAAATCAGAAGTTTCTCAAATATCCTAATAAAAATAAAGAAATTAATAATATAAATGCGCATATTAGATATCAAATTTTTAGGAGACATTTCTACACACAAATTTTTAATTTTGTGACTGCAGAATTTCTTAAATAGCAATAAAATCTATACCTTAATAGTTTGGAAAGATACAATAATTATCATTAGATTTAATTTTAATCAATGTCTAAAAACTCATGATTTAAATAATATATGCACTGTATAAGGCTATTTTTTTAAGTGGACAATTAAAAAAAATTTTTTTAAATAGTAATATTTCGGGACGATGATCGAATAGGACGGGATTTTTTTCGGTATCTGAGCCAGGGGGTTCGAATTGTACTTTAGACTAACAGATTTGTAACCATTTAGTTTGGTCTGAGAGCGCTAGAGTTTTCTTTTATGTTACGGCTAAAGACATCGGAATTTACTACTTAATTACGATTCTGAACAGCTACGAACAAAGAGCGGGATTCGAACCCGTGGCCGCGTCCGATTCAGCTTTAGGGTTGATTTTTATCTGGATTGCTATTAAAAGTTATGATTTTTCATCAACTTCAATGCACACGCAAAACTTAACCAAAAAAAAGTGCGGATTTTTTAACAATAAACTTCCGTGCATATCCAAAATTTTGTAAGTTATTTGCAACAGTGTCATTTTCTCACAGACACTGCCCATAGCAGAAAATTCAGTCAATAAGATAAAGTACCGTTTGAAATAACTATAGGAGGGATTGGAATCTCAATACTGTTACCTCGATATTAAAAAAATACCGATATATAAAACAGTATTACGATCGGTCTACATGCACGTGAGTTCGGGAGATATCTATAAAGAAAGTACGCAGGTTGTTAAAACATAATTCTACTGTTTGAGAGCCCCATATTATGATCGCACTATTAACTATGATGGTCCATTTAAAAAATGCGCATTTTCCGGAATCGAAATCCAGACAACGGTTGTTTTTTTTACCAAAAACATAGAATTACGGCTTAGTTGTACTTTTATAACTAGAACCACACAAGTTCTATATGTTTCATTAGTACCGCGTCACACGGCTTTTTGACCTTGAAGCACGTGTTGCGAGCATCGACTGATAACACTTTCCTACTCTTTGTCAGAAAAAAAATTGTGGACGCGGCAAAGAGAAAAACACAGAAAACTTTCAGATTATCGTCAAATTTATACAAATATGAGATAAAAAAAATGGCTTCTTCTTTTCTTTCTTTATTTATTTTTTTTTTAATTTCCGAAAAAATATGTTTTTTTTTAGAAGAAACCCACAAAAAACATTCGGATCAGAATTATCCCTGAATTCAATATTCGATATGTCAGTCCATTTTTAAGCGCACAGGATTGGAGCAACGGTTTTTTTCCCCTCTTGGATTCAGAAACGGGTTAAACAGATTTCTCGACACTACAATCGAAAAATTCGGGTCCCCCCCCTTTGGTTTTGACACTTTGATCGTTATTTGATAACTTTCAAACACCTGTACCGCCAATAAATAGCCTAAAACTTTTATTTCGAGGGGGGAGGTGAATATCCCACAGAAAGAAAATGTTAGAAAATCAAAGATGTTATCAAAACATGGGAAAGACGATGTGTGTAATCCGTTCCACCATTACACAACTCCGTAAATGTTGAGAAGGTAAAAACGAATAAAAGGAATGAATGACCCAAAGAAAAAAGGAATAAAAGGCGGGAATAGCCGAAAAAAGCAGGAATGCCGTAAAATAAGGAATAAAGGAGAGATTTCTAGAAAAAGAGGAAAAAAAAGGGCACTGCAGTGTCTGATTTCATTTACACTGAACGATTAATCCCGAGCGACTTTTTATGATTTTCATAGAAGATTTCGAAATATTCAAATAAAAACCGTCGGCAAGAAAAAAAAAAAAAGGACTTTAGGGGAAAATTAAGCACTCTTTAAGCACCTTTTAAGGCCTTAAAAACGCGTTTCGAAATTAAGCAGTTTTTAAGCACTTTTAAGCACCGTACGAACCTTGTACAAAAGAATTTAACTACACAAAACTTTCTTTAAAATTTCACAATTTATACTTGAGTATGTTACTACACATATAAGATAAACAACTGAAATATTAAGGCAATTAAATTTAGTCATTCAATGTCCGAAAAATAATGTTACAATATATGTGTATGTATGTATGTATGTATATATATATATATATATATATATATATATATATATATATATATATATATGTGTGTGTGTGTGTGTGTGTGTGTGTGTGTGTGTGTGTGTGTGTATAAATATATACATGCATTCATGTAAGAAGTTAATTATATTGGTATACAGAAATAAAACTACAATGCCAAGAATGATAGCTCCATTACTGGTAACACTTTGAAAAATTATAGAAACATTTACCTCAAAGAACATAATGCAAAATTTCTTAGGAGTAAAATGAAAATAATAATGAATAGTATATTAAGCCACTGGGTGTGTTTATGATCTTTATGGTCTATGATACACTAGGTCCTACTCATAAAGACTTTTACTAATTACTGAAATAAAACTGATCTAAAAATATTTTAGCTTGCCATTAAAAAATATTGTAGAATAAAATTTATTTTCCATTGGTGGGCAAGGTTTCACGATGAAACCCCAATTTTAGAATTGATGTATTATTATTTTTCAAAATTGGTGTCAGAGAATACAAAATAATGCATCAATTTTTTGAAACAATGTATTACTATAGCACTTTGTACATAACTCATTCACATTTAAAAAAATCTACTTTATTATAAATATTTTTATACCACATATTACATAGAAATAATTTTAAGGGTAAAATTTTTTTTCTATAAAAATGACATAGAATCTTTAAAGTTTTAGCTTGATATAATAATTTATTAAATGTGAATTTAAACTGCTTACCTCTCAAGATTTAACGGTCATACATTTATTCTTAGAGAGTCCTATACCGGTAATTTAATCTTAATAACACAGATCCAACAATTCAAAATATTAAAAGAAACAAATAGAAAAGGCATAAAAAGTTTAGAAGCCCTTTTCTCCCTGAATTATAACCCTAATAAATTACTTCATAAAACAGCTAAATGAAAACAAATCATTTAAATTTAAATAAAATAGCGGTAAGAAAAACAAAATGTAACTCAAATTAAAATGTACGTTTTATAGATATACATCCGCTAAACAGAAATTAATAAAATTCTTACGAATATTTATGTATAAGTGTATTTATATAATGTATAATATTAAGAAATTTTAAAATATGCATTAGAACATTTGCTCACAAAAGTAATGAAATTCTTTGGATTTTTCAAATAAAAGAACTAGAAAATAAAAGAAGAATTCCAGTTATTAGCAGACCATATAAATAATATTCGCAATAAAGTGGTAATAAGATAATTCAAACCATTAAATTCGGTTGACTGGATTTAAATATTGGCCGAATGTCTTAATATTTATAAGAAATATTTTTCAAACAAAAATGCTATAAAAAAGGTTACTTATTAGCAAAGAATGCAAATACAGTTGTAAAATGTAGCAGAAAAAGTAATTTTAAAATATCCCTTAGAACATTCGAGAACAAAAAGAAATGAAATTCTTCAGCTTTTTCAAACAAAAATGCTGGAAAATAAAAAAAAAGCTCAGTCAATAGTTAACATGTAAATAACATTCACAATAAAGTGTTAATATAAGTAATTCAAACCCTTAACTCTGCCCAAGCCGGTCCCAAACCCGGTTGTAAAAAGAGGAGGGTGTCTAAAGACCGGGACATAGCCTTTCCCATGTCAGATTGTCTAAGGCACCAGATAGGACGGCTTATGCCAGATTGTCTGGTCCTGGGCAGGATGACTGGGACTGGTAAAAGGCAACCCATTTCCAAGGTGTGGACACCGTGCTGATGAGATATGTGCCATTGCACATGGCAACCGAGGGTCCATACAGGTGGTGACTGATGCTTACCCTCAGTATACCTATGCATTATGCGTAATCACAAAAGAGATGGTGGTAAACACCTTAAAACCAAGAAAGATACAGGTGCTGTTGTGCCCAAACAGGGCCTCTCATCTGTAGCTGCCTCCACTTCTGTCTGCATCTGCAGGTCTGCACTGTCTGCATCTGCAGGTTCCGCTCCGGCGGCCCGCGGGACAGATACAATTCCTAAGACTACTGCAGGCACCTTCTCGGAGGTCCGCAGTGGCACATCATCTGGCCAGTGTTCCACTCTCCAAACGACAACTTAAGAGGCTGCGGAAGAAAGCTCGTGACAGCGAAGGACCGGAAGCAGCCAAGAAAAGGAGTAGGGAGGACACTACCACTCCTTCCCCAAGTGTGAAGGGCCCAGTCAAAAGACCTAGGACGGATGTTCCGACCCCGAAGTCCTACAGCCAGGCCGTCACATTGATTAGAATGGTGGTGATGAAGAAGTCACACCCTTCACAGAAGCTGAGTTCTGCGGAAGTCAAGCTCATTCATAGGCTTATGGATGAAGCTATAGACAACCTCTCGGAGGCCTCTAAGGGCACCCAGATTGAGTCTAGCGGCTTGATCGGTGGCGTCCTTATCCTTAGTTGTGCCACCAAGGGGTCCGTAGACTGGCTCAAACAGTTCTTCACCGGTTAAAAGCTCACTGAGATGGGAGTTGTATTTCTCCCAGCCTCGAGTTTGCCCAAGCCGGTCAAAAAAAAAATTGCCTTTAAAACCAAGGACATCGACACCACCAATTCAGACAGACTGCTTCGACGTCTCCGGATGTTTAACAGGAGTCTGAACACCGGTGAGTGGCGAGTGCTCCACAGGTCCGTCGTAGCAAGCACATATGCAAGATGGATCTTCGAGGTTGACCAGGAGTCAGCCGAGTTTATTAAGAAGAAGGGGATGAAGCTGTCCGCGGGTTCTCATGGTTGTGGCACTGTGAAGATCCTGCACGACCCCAAGACCAAGGCTGTTCCTGATAAGAGATCGCCTGGAGAAACTTCTGACTCCTCGGAGGAAGAAGGGACTCCGGGTGAGACCTTAAATATGGACACCTCGGAAGCTCCCCGTGATGTTTCCCATGAGACCGGAATGGAGGAGGAACGCCAGGAAGAGGACGGGGCATCTGCCGCAGAGTCTTCTGTGGTAAGTGAAACATCATCTTGTATTCTGGGAAGTCCCTCTGTCGGATCCTGTGGGTCGCTTTCGGGGCAAATTGATCTTCTCGATCCGTTTGCATCCGGGAGTGATTCTGAGGGTACCATCAAGGGCAGCCCAACGCCAGGTGAAGAAGAATCTCATCTAGCAAATTGTGTTGGCGCATTTGCCTTTTTGTTTGTAGACCTTAATGGCAGGTCATTACAAAATTGCGCAGATTAACCTGCACCATAGTCAGTCAGCAACTGTCTTGCTTAACAAGGAGCTGACAGAAGAGAGAATAGACATTGCCTTGGTACAAGAGCCCTGGATCAATAAGGGTAATATCCTTGGTCTGGGCAATTGCGGCAACCTATTTTCTGGTCGCTCTTGCAACAAGCCGAGAGCATGTATTATTGTCAATAAGACAATAAAGGCACTCTGCATGGCAGATTATCTTGATGGGGATGATGTCGCCATTAAGATATGCAGTAAAGATGGAGATATCTGTCTTATGTCTGCATATCTTCCCTATGAGGAAGAAATTCCTCTCACGCCTCTTGCTAGGAATCTGGTGCAGAAATGCACTAGGTCCAGCTTGATGTTTATTGTGGGTTGTGATGCCAATGTACACCACACAGTTTGGGGCAACAGCGACTGCAACAGAAGAGATGAGGAACTCTTAGAATTTATTCTGTATAATAATTTGAATATCCTCAATGTAGGCAATAAGCCTACTTTTGTTACTAAGAACAGGAAGGAAGTTATCGACATTACTTTTTGTAATGGTAGAGCTTCGAACCTGGTCAGTAACTGGCATGTTTCCGATCAGGTCATGTTATCTGATCACAAACTAATCTTGATGAATCTTACAGGTCCTGCAATAACATCTATGCAGGTTGGGAGGAATTCCAGGAACACCAACTGGGATTCATACAGAGAAGAATTACAGCTTCTCCTAACAGGTAAACCTGTTAATTTAAATTATTTTACTGATATTGAGTTGGCCGTTGACACTGTTCAACGTTCCATTCTTCAATCGTATGAGAATAACTGCAAGGCAGTCACTACAGGATTACCAAGACTTGTGTCTTGGTGTAAAGATCTCTGTAGTCTTATAAAGAACTACAGAAGGCTCTTTAATAGAGCCAAAAAGACTGGTGAGTGGACAACCTATAGGACTGCCCCAAGTACAATAAAGAGATAAAAGCACGAAACTACACGTCGTGGAAAGAGCATTGCACACAGATTAATAATATATCTGGTGCAACTAAGCTGACAAAGATGTTGAATAGGGACAATACTTGTCATTTAGGCTCCATCAAAAGACAGGATGGAACCTACACGGAGAATGGCTGTGATACCTTAACAGAATTGTTTAGAGTTCATGTGCCAGACTCCAACATCATTAGCGACTGTCCTATTCATATTTCTTACTTCCAGCTAAGGAGCAGGAAAGAGAATTGGGCTCTTGCTAAGGAAATTGTCACTCATAGGAGAATTGCTTGGGCAATTGATTCTTTTATGCCCTTCAAGTCCCCGGGTGTTGATGGTATTATTCCAATCCTTCTTCAGAAGGGAAGTGATATAATCATACCCTCTCTGTGCAGGATGTTTAGGTCCTGCTTGGTATATGGTTATATACCTGTTGCTTGGTGCACTTGTAAATTGATATTTATACCTAAGCCAGGTAAGCCCTCATATGAAGATGCCAAGGCCTTTAGGCCAATTAGCCTAACTTCCTTTCTCTTAAAAACTCTAGAGAAACTAATTGATAGTCATATTAGGGATAAGGCCCTATGTGCCTTCCCTCTTCCTAGCCACCAGCATGCATACACGCCTGGTAGGTCTATCGATACGGCCCTCTACGACCTGGTTACAACCATAGATGGTGCTGTAAATGGTAAAGAAATGGCACTTGCTGCTTTTCTCGACATTGAGTGTGCCTTTGACAGGGTACCTACCAATGTCATTCTTAATGCGTTAATTCGCAGAAATGGCAATCATCTTGTATGCAACTGGATCAATAGTCTGCTTACTACCAGACTGGTCCAGGCAACACTACTGGATGACACTGTTAAGGTTACAAACTGCAAAGGCTGTCCGCAGGGGGGAGTTTTATCACCTCTCCTGGGGAGCCTTGTGGTTGACGAATTACTTAACAACATTAATTTCCTTGGTCTCACCTGCATAGGTTATGCAGATGATATCGCCATGGTAGTAAGAGGAAATTTTCAGAATACTGTTGTTGACCTCATGAACACTGCCTTAAAAAGAGTTGAGAGATGGTGCAAGGAGGTGAGTCTATCGGTTAATCCCGGTAAGACAAATCTTATCCTTTTCACCAAAAGAACTAAAGATATGCCAGTAATGAGACTATTTAACTCAGAGCTGGCCTATCAAAATGAGGTGAAGTACCTTGGCATTATATTTGACAGGACTATGACTTGGAATAGCCATATCAAGCATTGCACCAACAAGGTCAAACGTATCTTTTGGTCTTGTAGGCGTGTCATAGGTTCCAATTGGGGTCTATCACCAAATATAGCCCATTGGATCTATACTAAGGTAATTGTACCTATTGTGACCTATGGTTCCATTGCCTGGTGGGGCAAGGTATGCCAGGTCACTACCATTAGGGAACTTGCTAGTCTTCAGAGAATGGCTACAGTCAGTATAACTAGTGCCATGAGGACTACTCCCTCGCAGATTTTGGACCTGCTCCTGGGCCTCTTGCCCCTTCATAAGCAGGTCGAGCTGGAAGCAATTCTTTGCTCCCATAGGTTGAAGTTTCTTGAACTGTGGAAAACTTCTTCTGAAAGGTCCTTGTATAAATTTAATACTGGGATCACTGGACATTCTTCTCTTACGATGATTTCAGATTGGATGTTCAAGAAATTTGCTTTCACTGACAACTTTAATGTTGTTTTTCCCTCTAAGCGTGAGTGGGAAGAACCCAATAAGCTTCTCACACGTGCTAATGAGGTTTGGTTTACTGATGGCTCTAAAACGCCATCTGGGACTGGCTCTGGTGCTTTCTGTGTTACCAGGAACATCAGGATTTCATTCTCCCTGGGTAAACTAGCTTCTGTTTTCCATGCTGAGGTTGCTGCCATTCTTGCTTGTGCAAATAACTGCATTGTAAGAGGAGTTGCCAAGAGAAGGTTAAAAATCTTCTCAGATAGTCAGGCTGCACTTATGGCCTTGCACAGGTATTGCTTCTCATCCAAAATTGTGTGGGATTGCTATAAGACCATTAACCAGTTGGCTATGGTCAATAAGGTAACCCTAGTATGGGTTCCTGGTCATTGCGGTATTCTTGGCAACGAGGTTGCCGATAATCTCGCTAAGTACGGTTCTGAGTTGCCCTTCATTGGGCCAGAACCTGTACTTGGTCTTCCTCATATTGTAGTGAGAAGGACTTGTAGTGAGAAGGACCGCAAGGGACCTCCTAATGGGGGAGACTTATAAGGACTGGCTTGACTCTAGTAATCAAAGGCAGTCCAAGGAGCTTAACCAGGGTTATCCCTGGATGAGGGCTAAGGAGCTACTTAGGCTCAGTAGAAAAGAGCTAAGGGTGGCCATTGGCCTGTTGACTGGCCATTGTTGCCTTAAGAGGCACCTCAACATTATTGGCATTATAGACAGCCCAGTATGTAGGGGGTGCTATATGGCGGAGGAGAGTTCATCACATATTTTATGTGAATGTGAATACTACTGCGCCAAGAGATTTGAATTCCTTGAGTATCACTTCATCGAGCCATGGGAGTTGATTAACTTCCCGGTTAAGTTACTGCTGAAATTTATCTCAGCTATTGGTCTCTCTGAGACCTAATGGTTATTGTTTCCTCACCTTGTGCTGGAGCTTCTTGCGCCAGCGAATGGGGGGCTTTTCAGTACAATAGGCCTTGGGCCGCAGTGCTGGTGCCCTTGCAGGTCGTCCCACCCTAAATCTAATCTAATCTAATCTAATTCAAACCCTTACTTTTGGTTGATTTTTATTAATATACAACTCTCAACAAAGCACAACTGCTTATAGTCTCAAAATTTTCCAAGTCCAAAACGACAACAGGGAAAAATTTCTGGTAACCTTTTAGAATTGCCAATGGATTAGGGCATTCAGTGTTAAGATATAGCAGCAGACCATTGCCAAGGTGCCAGACCACTGGCAAAGTGCCAATTAGTTCAGATGGTCTGACACCGGGGCACACAAATCTAGGCCAAAATGGTCGGTCTCCTATGTTTAGTCTATGGGAAAGGGCATTATAGTAGTTTGTGATGTTGCGACAAATTGCTCTATTGTTAATTGTTACTCCTGGACATATTCTCTAAAATACTGGAAATTTTGCACTTATATCATTTGGCAACAGTGGCAAGACTGCATTAATCTGTCATGTCTGTCATCAATATCTAGTCCTAGACCTAACATCATACACCACCCTTAAGATATAATAAAGGACTTTGCAGATTTAAATATTCTTAATGCAATTATAAATCAAAAAGATAGTAACATGTTAAAAGTAAAATAATAGTTTTATGAATTTTTTTAGAGATCTATCAGTTAATAAAGTATATCATACAATAGCAGTCCACCATGTATAAAACTTTTTCTCTTTGTCAAACTGCTTGCTATTATTTTAATTTTTATGAAATGCACCATTAATTTTGTAACATAAAGATTTGGTTCTTAAATTTTGTCCAAACATAAGGCTATTTTATCATACCAAATAGGTTGAGTATGTTAATAAATTTCTTTTAAATGAGATTTCGTATATATGCCACTTATACATATGTTACTAGTAATAAAGGAAAAAGAGCAATTCTACTTAGTCTTGCCATAAGTTCTTACGCAAAAATCTAAAATCATCTGGAACATTAAACAAAATTTTGTAGCCATTTATGCATTTTGATCTAAATCACACAATAGAATAAATGTTTAACAGAATTATGCAGCAGTTATTTCTTTACATCAATTTTAAAAAAGACCAGAAATTTTTATTGTACTTAAACTTTAAGAAATCAAAAACTTGAGCATGTGATGCCTGACAGTCCAATAAATAAAAGAAATTGCCCCAGAAGGTGGAGTTGTCTCAGGAAATTATAAAGTAAAATCACTCCATACCGCCAGACAAGTCAAAACATTCTCTCCCGTCAAGGGAGCAGAGGTGCAGAAGAAGCAATGATGGCAATCTGCTAAATGAAGCAGAAAATGTTCCCTGAGCAAGTCATGGCTAGTCCTAATACTAAAATGAGCCATCCTACTAGTACAGGGAAGAGAGGGACATACTCTCTTATTTAAGAAAGATGACCATCTAATCCCAGAGGAATTGCCAATGAAATGATAGTTTCTAGTTTTGTTTATATAGCCTCTAATGATTCTCTTTATGATCCTAAAATGAGCACAATCAAGACCTTAATCCATTTAAAAATATTTCGAGAGATTCCAAACTTTGATTTTTCAGAAACAGTCCTCTTTAGACCTGATCAAAGGCAGATTTAAAGTCAACAAACATAGCAAGGGAACTATGCCTTCAATGAAAACCATCCTTAATGTACTGTGAAAAGCATGCAACTTGTTCAGTAGTACTGTATCCCATTATAAATCCAGTTTGTCTCTCAGATATAAACTGGCAAGTATGCAGAAAAAACTGCAGCCTGCCTATCAGTTTGCAGAAAGTACAAATTAAGGAAATTCGTAGCCAAAAATATTGTAGTTTGAAAAATGCTTTCTTGACTTCACAATGAGTATGATATTTGGCTTTCTCCAAAAGCTAGAGAAAATTCCTTCCCAAGTTCTATTGATAAAAACTAAAAGCATTTTTTTGGCTTTAGGGACAAGTTCTAGGATAAACTCAGGTAAAATCTCATCAGGTCCAGCGATCTCTAAGACTAGCTGTCCATTTTCTTATAAATGAATTAAATTATTATAACTACCGTAAAGCAAAAGCACTGATGCAACTGCATGCTTATAATGTCACAGTGTGAATACCATTCAACCACAGACAAATTTTGTTTCCTTATGAGATAACTTTTGATACTGAAGAATCTGTGCGTATACAAGAAGTGCTAAAGATACTAAAAAGAAGTTAAAATGTCTGCATAGAGCTCATCATCCAGCTTTTTATGGTTTAGTTAGGTGTCAGTCACAAAGGCATCCCAGATTCATTTTTGTGAAATAGTTGTGAAAATCACAAAAGTTTATCAAGACACTATCTCAGAACCAATTTTGAAGCATCTGAATGCAAACCTGTTCAGCTGGACTTCTTAACAGAACTCTGCTTCTTCATATAAGGCAACCCAGCAGTAGTTGAAGAGTTCCAGACTTAATAGAAAATAGATTAACCTACCAGTTTTTAAAATATTCAACAATTGTGGTCAATATTAGAAGAAAAGGTATGCCACAAACAGCATTCCAATTTGAAAAGTCTTAAACATTCTTAAGGAAAGTAATGATGGAAATTCCCAAGGAAGTAGTGCAAATGTCAATAGATGATTAGCCAGACTTAAAGCCTGTGTGAAAACAAAAGTGTGAACTAAAGTGACAGAATTTATAATTCCTAGTTTCCAGTAACAGCATTATTTTAATTTTGACGCTACTAATTGTAATGCGAGATTTATCATGGTCAATCAGTGAATTGCGAGATATAATCATTAATGGTAGATTTTTATAGTATTTAACCCGTTTGCAACTATCTCGTGGATGTGATGCAGCAGTTTCAATCTTATGAGCCTAGCATTGCATCCATGAAAAGAGATTGATATGGAGAGACCAGAGTCGCATATGCATAATCGAAGAGTTTTATTGGAATTTTTAAATGCTACTAGTTGGTGTTAAATGGCAATGGTTTTCTCACCTGTTGGCTCATATAGCATTTGACTTTCATGTACGGGCATTAGTTTCTGTTTTGAGCATCTGGATTTGATAGATTTATTGATATAAACAAACTGTTACTCACGGCTCTCTAAAAGTGCACTTGTGGGTTAAAGTTACAACTGCATTTTTAATTGGTTCTTTCTTTTTCTAAGGAAAACATGCTGAAGTGCATCCAGATGATAATTGCAGAAGCTGAAATATTTATGGATGTAGTAGCCTGGTGATTACATTCAGATTCATTTCGTTAGCCATGGCTAAGCAACCAAAAAACCTAACTGAGAGTGAAATAACTAAAATGATGAATGAAAGCAATTTTGAGATTAGTGAAAATAGTGATGTTACTAATTAGTGAATCAGAATGTTCATTATCCTTAGAATCAGAAGAATATAAATAGGAAGACGAGTTGCCACTGCATGCTTGCTCTGATCCTGCAATTAATTGATCTTCAGAAATAAAATCATTACCAAAAATGGCCTCTTCCGTGAGAAGAGAACTAAATCTAAACAATGTACAAACTGAGAGTAAACTGTATATTTTAAATCTGTTTTTCAATAAAATTATAGATATCACTGTTTAAATATCAAATGATTTTGCTCAAATGTTCTGAAAAAAAAAAAAAAAAAAAAAAAAAAAAAGCACAATGCTGGTAGACCTTTCCAGAAAGTGACAAAGGATTCTTTTTTGGCATTAGTGATTCTAATAAGCATAATAAAGAGACCCAATCTAAAAATGTACTTTTCCATAAATACTATGGTTGCAATACTCTTTTTTAGTATGGCTATGTCAAGAAACAGATTTTTAGAAATTTTGTGATTCCTACCCTGAAACAATTTTAGTTTCATATTTTATTATACATGGATTATTATTATCCAATTTTAATTTTTAAATGACATTTATATATATATATATATATATATATATATATAACTTTTGCATGTATATTTGTTTTCTTTTGCATAGTTATAATTCTAGTATTCTGCATATTTAATTCATTTCGATTTCAGTTATATATATGTAATATAGCAAAATTAGTTAACGTCAGTATTTCCTTAAAAACCTCCTATCCCCCATTATAATTCCTTAAAATCTTTTTCCCAGCCTCTAAATTTATCAGAGGAATTTTCTTGACTTAAAATTCTTTTGATCTATTTCCCAAAGTTTTCTATCCTATAGATGTAAATTTTCTGTTTATTCAACACGTTTCCCAGCTGTCACTGGCAAATGACTCTTTATTTTTCCTGATCTTACACTTAAATTGGTTGAATAAGTGGGAAAATTCTTCCTGTCTTCGCTCTTGGGTGCAACTCTGTTTGAGCAGAGTGATTTTTGTTCTTTTCTCTTGTCTGTCATTGACTAATAAAGATGCCTATTTTAGCAGCTCTGAAATAAAGTTTTAATTAGACTTGTGCCATTCTCTTCAATGTTGGCTGACTGCATTTTTATTACTGCTAGCTGTTTAGCTTTCTTCTTGGTCTAGTAGTTTCATAATTAATGGATTACACACACACACACACACACACACACACACACACACACACACACACACACACACACACACACATATATATATATATATATATATATATATATTTAAATTTCATTAATGTACATAACATTAGTTACAATATTATGTAATATATTAGATAATTCTTTGCATATATGTGCAAAATGTAGAATGTGTTGATCCCTGATCCATATTTAGAATGATACTTAACACAGATTTTTTAATGGAAATTTTATTATATACCGATTATTATTGCTTAAATTCCTTCTTTTTAAATTTGATATGTATAGTAATTGTAACTGACTTTTCATGTGCATCATATTTGACCTCTTGTGCATAGTTATAATTCTAGTGTTTTGCATATTTCATTCATTTCTAGTGATGAAATATTATTTATATTAATACATATGAAGTAATAGACTCTTATATGTATAATTTATAAAATTGCAATCATGTTAAAATGCTGATTTTATAGGATTTTTTTTATACAACTGACATAACTCCTTAAAATGCTCGGGCTGGTAGCGGCGCTCTGTTTCAGAGTGTTCAGTCACATGACTGTGTTTCATTCCCAGCACGCTGGTCCTTGAGGAGTTAATAGAAACCATGTTTTTATATATGTACATAGATACTTACAGTTACGTAATTTTATAGAGACACAAACTAAATATATGGTGGTTAGAACAAATAATTTTGCATTAGGAAAAATTTATCAGTGACCTAGCAGAACATTGTGTCCAAGAACTTTCTTGCTATTTAAAAGTAACCACAGTTCATCCAATAAAAACAAGGTGCATAGAAAACCATCAAAATATTTTTTTTAAATCAAAATTTTATTTGTATGCATTACATAAAAGTATACAAAAAGTTATGAAAAGATAAAACAAAAAACATGCAAAATAAGATGACCATGAAAGGTATGGGTTGTGAGATTAACCAATTAAATTAATTGAAGAATAAAAAATATATGAAAAAAGATGCAAAATCGCACAATATAAAAATATGAAGAAAACATTACATCTATTTAAAATGCTATTAACTTTGATGTGTAGTACAAATTTTAAGCCTGCAGAATCAGTAATATTTAATTAGCCATATTTTGGGAAATAATAAAGAAAATTTTATTAAATAATAATCAAATATGAAGTTATTGTGAATAGAAAATATTCATATCAAACAATGCAACAAATTAAATTTTTTTTTCTAACACAAAAACAAGAGAAACTTATACACAAATATTAATGGCAGTTGATATGCTGTCTGCTAAATACTGGGTTTACACATTGGCAACAGCTTACTCAGAATCCTTATACTTAAAAAAAAAAAAAAAAACCACTTAAGTACAACATGCTACTGATAATATCTTGCCACATTTAGAAGAACAATTCAGAACTTTTAAGCTTTATTTCAAGACATCACTCATCACAACATGTCTTTTACCTATATATTGTTACGATTAAAAGTGTATAAACAACATGATCACAATTTTCCATTAAAAAAAAAAATCTTTATGATATTTAGGTGTAAAAAGTTCCAGGTGTAATAAAAAAACATTTTTAAAAACACTTTGTAATGAATCCACATTTATACAGTAAGATAAACTTTCATACAGTAGAAAAATAGTAATAACGATCTACTATTATTTCTGTTGACTTGGGACAGACAGCCGCTTGATGAAACTATTTTTCAGTTTAAAAAATTCAGCATAACAGTGCCTTTGAAACCTATTAAAATAGTATAGGCAATAAATAACTGACAGAAATATAAACTGCTTATTTTCAAACAATGCAATCTATTAATTACAGAAGATAAATATTTCCATAGCACATTACCTCTCAAAAAGTATTTAAATTTTGCACAGTGAGTTGAATGAAATAATTTATAACAGATTAATAGATAGATACTTTAGCAATAACAAATTTATGTAATAAAGGGGAATTTCAATGGAACATGCAAATTTTGAAATTCATTCTTTAACATAGTTACTAGTTAAAAGCGTTTAAAAACATAAAAACCCTAAAATGTAATTTAAAAAAAAATAAAATAAAAAATAAACTTATGTTTTTTGCAGTACAGACATCTTAGGTCTAAAATACATACAACTGTGACATTAATCCAAAATCTAGTTATAAGTAATTTTTAAATGACTAATTGCTCTGTTTACATCATCCATAACAAAGAGACAGGTACTCAAGCTCTCATTTTGATACCAAGACACAGTATTTCCCACAATATTTTATAAAAAGTATTTGAGATAATTGTACCCCATTCCCAAAATTTTTGACTTTTTACTATCCTTGTGTTATATTATAATTTAACACAGGACTATTACTAATATAAATATCATCAGAAAGTAGTAGTATACAGAATGATCTAATCACCAAAAATGAGTAACAACCATGATTTATTATAAAACTGGCAGAATTATATAACAAACACAAATTTGAAATAAAAATTAAAAATGTTTGAATTACTATAAGTGTAAAGAGTTAAAAGTGATTGCTACAATAAACAATCCATAAATTGATACTGTGAAAAGTATAAAATAGTATTTAGATTAGATAAATACTCCTTATTGGCTAGAAATACTATCAATCAATTTGAAAGTAATAGCTTAACTCTAATTTTAAATGTACATTGACAAACTGTCTATGTGAAATAACTTTTAAAAACTAAGCTATAATATAGTTTTGCAACATAAAAACCTGGTGATCAGTCTATTAAAATTTTCAAATCCTAATTTTCTGCAGAAATTCTAAATAAATTAGAAATAAGAAAAAACTTTACATAAAATTTTTATACTTTCATAACCTTGTCTCCTTAAATATTAAAATTTATATAGCCAGAAAAGCTTACTAACTGCTGCCAATATACAAAGTCAATATGCATTATGTAGCTGAGGGAACTTAATACAAAATTTGTTAAACTACTTCTTTAAAGAGATTTAAAAAACTTACATCTGAGCTGGAACACTTTTTGCAGTTTGAGGAGAGCTTGATCCATCAGAACTTTTTCTAGGGAAAAATTCATTCAATGCCTTTTCTAAATTAATTAGCATAGTGCGTAGTTCTCTAAGACCTTGTTTTGGAATATCTAAGAAGGAAAAATAAAAACCAAATTATTTACGTAACAGTACATATTATCAAAGCCCTAGATTTTAAAAGAGCTCAAACAGAACCAAAGAAAAGAAAACTTACATTCTAATAACAAACTGAGTTTTTTCTTTAATTGTCACTTATACTGCTTATTATAACAGTCAAAACTTTTTAAAAAGATGATTAGTCTGTAGGTAAACACTATTTTTATTTTATTAATAATAGAAGCATATGCAAGCAGGGTGGGACAGCACTTCTGCTTTTTGAATTTCTCTAGTGATTCCAGACTTTATGAAAAAAAAAAAAAAAAGTTATTTTTCTGATATTTTTTCCTTTGACCTTAGCCTTAATCTCATAAATTATCTCTTTCCAAGTTATATTTATTCAAAATTTGCCTTAGTTTTCAGAACAATGAACTTCAAAAATAAAATTTTGCTTCATAAAACAATGCATTTAATTATTTTTTCATTAACTTAAAAATATTACATTGCACAATTTATTATTGCACCTGGCTAAAATGAAATTAACTACTTGTTGTGATAAAGAGCATAGGGATATTTATAAAAATTAAAATCTGATGCCAAATTAATTAAAATAAATCAGATTGCCTGACATAATATGTCCACACTATTAAAGTTGAAGTCTAAATAAATACATTTATGTATGTATATGAGGCTATCTTCCTGAAATTATCTAACAATTCCTAGTTAGCTTACTTGACTGGCCACCCTTCTAAGAATACTTTAAGCAATCGTAATAATTAAATTTTAAATTAAAAGCAAGCACTAACAAAATATATAACCATTTATTGGGTTATGTGTCAAACTATATTTAATGATTCCGTTATATAGAATTATTTTTTTTTTATTTAAAGAGCTTTTAAAACAAAAATTTAATTTAATTTAGGGAGTACATAAGTTTAAACAATATAAAAAACCCCGGAGAAGCAAAGGAGTGGATAAAAATGAAAATTTTTAGATAACTAGTGTAATCCTAACAGAAACACTAATTTGTTTGCTTGCAAAGAAACGTAATGGTAACCCTGATAGTTGCTCCTATCAGAATGATTTAAAAAAACTACCAAATGAAAGCTTCATTTTATTTTCTGGCAAAGGGGTGAAGTGCACTTACACCTGTTTGTCTTAATGAATACATTTATTTTGATTTACATATACAACTATAAAGTGTACTATGCTAGGCAACTTGCATGACCTAATTAGATATAACTCTTCTATATTTATGCAGCATGAAGAGGATGCCTCCAAAAGTTCTTCCTAAATTAGATCATGTGTAGTAAAATATGTTCAAGTACTGGACACTTCAGTAAAACATCTAATCCCTTTTAGCAGCAACTGGGAGGAGTGATAATAAAAATCCATTTATAAAAATGTTTTGGATGTATATTATACACAAGTATTGACAAAGATGACTTTAAATTCTTAACCCTTTAAAGGTCACCTACATAAATTCTTCTGAATTTAATTAAATTAGTTTATAAATATTATCTATGAACCTTATAAATGCAAAAAGTTTAATTATTTTTTACAATCTTTAGAGGTGTTTGCCTTAGAGGATACAGTAGAAGGGATTGAGGGGGGTTAACTGACAAACCCATCCTCTTGAACACAATACTTTTTAAAATTTTAATTATATTGGAAGTACAATAAATAAGTGTTCTTAAAAAAGTATAATAAATAAATAGTTCAGCAATTTATAAGTGCTGTTTGAATAGATATTTTTCTTTGGGGTCATAAGTGAAAAAAAAAACCGAATTATTAACTTTTCAGGTATACCAAGTATAACTACAAAAAGAAAATATATTAAATGCAGAAAAAAGAAAAATAAATTAAATGCAGTACTATCATCTATTGTAAGTTTTAAATGTCAAAAACATAAAAAAATTGAAAAAAACATTTATATTTTTTAAAAAATTAGAGAAAAAAAATGTTTAACAAGACGTTTTGCTGTGAAACCACTGTCCGCTAAAGGGTTAAACCCTGGAATCATGTACATGGAAATGCAGATAAAACATTGGAATACTAAAGAAAACTAAAAAGCATTTTAGCATATTTTGTCCCCAGGGACAATATTTCAGAAGTGTTAGCAGCATATCAAAATTTCTGAGTTACAGTAGTTAACTCAAAAATTTCTTGAAAAATGAATAATTGGCCGTTTCTTTCGAATTTCATGAATACTCTACACTTAAATTAACACATACATACAGTACCAAATAATAATAAATGTGCATAAAGAGCCTCTAAAATCTTCTACATGACATGAACTTTTCACTAGTTTTACAAGAAATTTTACATATTTGCACTTACATCCCTTTGGATTTGACTACTTTATATAGAAATATACAATAAATTAAAGCCATATATTCCTATAGAACTTTTTAAAAAAGAATTTTAAGATCCAATTTTAAACATACTTAGACAGAAGATATTCTTTAACTCACAAGAAATAAAGTAGCTATATAATTTGATCTGAAATATTGTAAAATACATATTTACATACAACATTTGCCTCAGATCAAATATACTTACAGATTTAGAATGAAATTAAAACTTACTTTGCACAGCTAACACACGATGAAAAATTGCCCAACAAGATATCCAGAATGGAACTCCCATAGGATAACTTGCATAGAATTCATTAAAAAATTTTAAGTATGTCCTGCATGAAAATAAAATGTATAAATATGGTATTTTTTACACAATCCTTAGTACAAAACAATAATTTGCTCAAGGTATCAATTTTTATTCTTTCAGATACATTTTTCTAACATTAGATCACAAGGAATAAAATAACTAATGCTTGAATCATTTTAATATTTAAATCATTTATAAAGTTTTTAAGCTTTTACTAAAAACTGAAATGATATTTTACCTTGCCTACTAATAAATGCAACTTCTATAATTAGAAAAAGGGCTTTAACATTATTTAAAGATATACATATTTCTTAAAATGTTTAATGATAAAAGCTTTTGTACTAGAACCTGAATAGTTCAAGGTTACAGAGTCTAAACTAGTTTGATATTATATATAAGCTAGTTAATATATTAGAATAAATAAATAAAAATAAACACAGATTATAGGAAGTAAATTTAGCAATAAGAATCAAAGTTGAAAAAACGAGGATTCTTAAGATAACAGGAAAAAGAAATTGTTTAGTTAAATTTGTATAGCAAAGTGATTTAAACTTAGATTATAAAGAAGAAATATATCAGGAAATTTTCTTTCTGAGAGTAAAATACTTTAACATTTTAATTGAAAACTAATACTTACGGCAACAAAGCTGGTTTATAGCACACAATAGACATAAACAATGAGGCAACTTTTGGAAAAGCCAACTCCTCAAACTTCACCTCAGAAAGCTGTAAAGGAAAAGCAGTTTGCATATGTAGTTATGCAAATGAAGAAAATAGAGATTTAAAAATGTATTTGAACATCTGATTTTTGATAATACAACAGAACTTCAATCTATTATTTATACATCGATCATTCAATTAATTTTACTCTAGATTTAACTAAATAGGACTGTTGTTTCCCCCTACATTCATTATCCTTGGATTACTCCTTTTTTCACATCTATCATTGAAAAAATAAATCCACTGCTTTTTATTCCTGATAGTTTACTTCTTGTAGAATATAGGAGAACAACTGGTGTAAACATTTAGTGCTGGTCCTGTCTTAAAAGTTTAACAGAATTTCATGAATTAATAAATTTTAATACCTCCATACAAGTTGGATAAAAAATTTTATAATTTAGCATATTGCAATAAAAGTATTTAAAAATTAAAAATATATATATTATATATTAAATAACGAAAACAATTGTAATTTGATGCAAAAACAAGTACCTAATATGAAATATACAAGAAACTAAATAAATTTTATTAATATAAACAAGTACTCAACTCTCCTAATCAAAAAATGTTTAAACAGATTCAAATTAGAAGCTTCTTAAATATCCTAATTTTAAAAAATCAGAAATACTTCAATAATTTAGAAGTAAATATCAAATATTAAGTTTTTAAAATGCATTCATGAAAAGAAATTATATACTTTGTGACTACAGAATTTCTTAAATGACCGTAAAATCTATACTTTTATAATTTGTTAAGTTAAATAATTTTTGTTAGATTTTATACTAATTAATGTTAAAAAAAATCCCAATTTGAATAATATAAACCCTGTATAAAACTACAGGGATTTTAACAGCAGGGATTAACTACAGGGAAAACTACAGATAATTAAAAAAAAAAATCTTTATATATGTAGTAAATATTCCAGACGACGATCGATAGGGTATGTTTCTTTTCAGTATATGAGCCAGCAGGTTCAAATCCCACTTTTGACTGGTTTGTAACTGTTTGGTTTGGTTATAGAACACTAAAGTGTACTTTCATGTTATGCGATGGCTTAAGACATTGGAATTTATTACATGAAACCAATTCTGAATAGCTATGAGCTTAAGACATTGGAATTTATTACATGAAACCAATTCTGAATAGCTATGAATAACCATACTGACAGCAGTGTTTAAACCTGTAGCATTGTCCTTTTGATTCAACTAGTGTCCTATTGCAGCTGTTTGATTTGGTTTGGTTTGGTTTGGTTTGGAGCGTCACAGTATACTTCTCACTATATGGGGACTAATAAGACCAGGACCTAATGTCAAAACCCATTCTGAATGCTACGAACCTTAATACTAGCAGTGGGATTTGAACTAATGAACTTCATACGGATAAAGATGTCAGAAAAACCATAAAATAAAGGAGCTTCAAGAAGTTTTGGAAGGAGTCATGAAAAATACTTGTATCAATTTTCATGCATTTTAAGCATTCCCTGTTTCAGTGTAACTAACAGTATAATCATTTTTTAAACACACATATAATCCTCTTTATTTAAATAGATACCATTTCATGGTATCATGTTAATTTCATTTGATTTAGTTTATTAAACTTTGACCTTATATGTGTTTTATTCTGGGAAAATGCCACATTTTATGCGTTAGGCCTAATCTCAAAAGCAATTTAGTCATGGATGGGGCAGACCATACAGACGTGCGTGGACCTGGCTTTATCTTCCTCTCTTGGGTGCAGAAACAGGTTAAACAAACAGATTTCTTGACACTACAGTAGCCATAAAGTTTGGAGTCCTCTCTCTTGTTCTGCACTTAACCGACTGTTATTCGCTGATGACTTTCAAATACCTGAGCTATCAATACTTTTTTTTTTGGGGGGGGGGAGGGGGATTTGAATACCCCAGCAAAAGAAACTATTAGAAAAACAGAGAGTGATAGCAAAACATGGGAAAAACAGTATATTAAATATGTTCTGCTATAACAGAACGTCATAAATGTTGAGAAAGAAAGAAGGAACAAAAGGAGTGAACGGGTGAAGAAAAGGAGATACATCATGAAATGAGGAGGGGAAAAAAAAAAGAGTGCTGCAGTGTCTGATAGCTAAAATAAGTTTGAATGAGTAGTACATTTAAGCACAAATAAAGACATTTATTAACAGAACTGTTTCATAATAGCTCAATTTAAATTTAATATATATATGTATATTAGATGCCAGAAATGACAACTATAATTTACCTCAATAGTACAAAGTACATATACCTTAAAAACAGTACCTGTAAAAAAGAGCATTTAAAATTAACAAATAAATAACAAAATAAAAAATACTTACATCGTCTGCAATTTTAGTAGATTCTGAGTCCAGGTTATTAACTATGTTCTTTATAATGCATTTAAATACTATTGATGTTGGCTTAATCAGCAATGCAACATGATTATGAATAACTTGCATTACATTTGCTAGGGTGAATTCAATTTCTTTAAGCTCCTAAAAAGAGAGAAATTGTAGTAATTTTTGTAAGAACAGAATTTTTATAAACAGAAATTAATTTTGAGAATTAAACACATCTTAGAATTAACTCTTTATTATTTTATAAGAACTAAGACTTCTAAAGATAAAAGTAGAGTTAATTAAATCTTTCATTTAATGAAGATGGTAGCGTCAACACTCATTAATTAAAGCTGAAACAAGAAACAGATGAAACCATGTACAAATATGCAAATGTATATGTAATTATACTAAAGAAAAAAAAAGCCAAATTTTACAACATGACTCAAATTAGTATGGCTAAGCATCAACGAGGATAGTTAAAATAAAGTAAAGGAGAGATATTTCAAGTAATTTGAATTGGAAAAAAGTGAAAGATTCTTGTAATTGGTCTGCTTATTCACTTATTTGGGTAACTGATTTAGCCATTTGGTAGTAGGATAGACTGACTATAAATCTTGTTCAAATATAGCACAAATTATTTTTTAAATATATAATTAAAACTTATTTCTTAACTTTTTCCTATTACTGAGCGGTGAAAACTTGAAATATATTTACAATTATGCAGATAAAATCATTTGAAAATGAGATTTACCAAAGCAACTTTTTAGTTTGTTTTGGTTTGGAGTGCTATGGTCTACTTTTTGCAACATGAGGGATAATGAGACCGGGACCTACAGCTTAAAGGCAATTCCAAATGGCTATGAACATCCATGCCACTGTGGGATTCGAACCCACGAACTCTGGTAGCGAAGGCCAGCACCCTAACCAATCAGCCATAATTCGGCAAAGCAACTTTTTGAGCAAATGAGAAAAAAAAAAAAATCATTTAAAATATAAAACTTAAGAAAAAAATCATTTACTATTTGAAACAAGTAAATATATAAATAAAAATTATTTGATGTACAAAAAGTAAAAAAAAGAAGCACTTAAAGGAGATCAATACCCTAACTGCTAGAAGAGTATATATACACGTAAAGTCTAGGAGTTTATGTCTTTACAAGCATTATCCTCTAAAATCCAATAAACTAACCCTGAACAGGTCAGGTACATGACCAAGCATATGTGCAAGAGATATAACACAAAAATGAAATTCCATAGTTGTCAATCAGTGTTTAGAATAGGAGTAGGTCATGAATATCATTTTGATTGCATGGAATGTGATAGTGGTTTGTTTCAAGATATATATAAAATAATAGCAACTCTTATAACAGTCTGTGATTTAAATTACAACTTTCCAAGTTTAACAATGAACATTATTTATTTATCGTAAATTGTGCCTCTTCTCATCCCCAAATGCACCCTTACTATGCTCATATAAGAAAATAATACACACTGAGAAGTTACTTACATGAGATTTTGTCAACAGTTAAAAAGTAAAAAACCATAGTGATTGAATTACAATCTGTAAAATTTAGCTTCCAGATGATGTATACAAAATATTATATATTCAACTTACCTGAGAGGGTATACTTTCTAGGAAAGTGTCATCACAAAAGCAATCAAATATTTTCACTAGAGATGACAACATATTTGCTGTCATAATAGTATCACTTTCCCGCAAATACAAATATTGAGCAGATGTTGCATGTTTGTACAAGAATCTAGCAGAGATGAGAGCAAACTTGTATCCCATCCCTATAGAGATTATAAAATGTTAGAACATATGATATTTGAAAGACTAAGGAAAACTTAACACAGTTATATTTTGCACATACAAAAATAAAAATACAAGTTTTAAACTATACAAGATCAATAAGACATCTACAAGATAACCAATAGTAAAAACAATAATTACATTTCTGCATGCAATGCAATTCATAGATTTTGATATTATTTAACAAATAGACAAAAGTTAATACAGAAAATATATTTAAAACACCTGATATTACCAACACACACATATATTTGTATGTTATCAGAGTTTTTTATTTACTAAAACCTTAGAGCTATACCCTTGCTATATAAACAGTTGTTAGGCCATAAAAGAAATTTATTTGAAAACAAACCTGTAGAGTTTATTGAGACAATTCGTTGTTGGACCTCTTCCACAAACATTATATATTTGTTCATATAGCATCTTGAAGGTGCAAGGGAGTTCATAGGTGTTAAGCAAATATCACTTGGGACATGCTAACAAACTAAATTGTATAAATACAGTTGAAAAATTTTTTTGTCATTAATGAAAGTCTATTATTAACAAAATTCAAATAAGGTATCAAAACAAGACCATGGAAATAAACTGTGAAGAAAAATTAGGCAGCAGGAGAATCACCCATCTGTGTATCAATTGTAAAATCAAGAGTATCTTCCTTAAAAAATAGTAAAAAGTCTGAGGAATGTCTAACTTGTAATAAACAATGACAGAATTGAAATTTCCAAAACATGAATCAGGAGACTGTCATTCCGATTAATCATCTGAATATCAAAAATCAATGTCTCACTGGGGCTAAAAGAAGAAGCAAGTGCAATGGTCTAGACACCAGAACATGAATGTTGCAGTTTCAAGTCCAGTAAATATAACTTTTTAAAAGAATGTAAATTGGAAATAATGATTTCATAATACTATTGCAAGTTTTACACATTGTTTTACCAGTGAATCAAAATTAAACAATTTGGTTGAAAAAGTTCATTTATCTAATAAATCCTAGAGGGGCAGTTCCATTAAAACTGCCTTATAGAGGGGGTAAAAAATTGCATTAGGGTCATGGTACAAGCTACAATACCATTCAAGTACGTGTAACCTCTCTCTCTCTCTCTCTCTATATATATATATATATATATATATGTGTAATACATATGTACATATATATAATATATATATGAGACAACCAGTAGAAGAAAGTAGTACAAAATTGACTACAATTCAAATAGTTTCAGGGTGATAACGAATACATCTTTCTGAACAATTTAGTACCATGCCATAAAGCAATGAGTATTATTGTATTTTTAGCTGCAAAAGACTACCATTTTGAGCTGGTCTAGGATTTCCATGTTGTGAACTTCATAGAGAATAGGCAAGAGCTCATAAAACAGACAATTACCAAGAAAGTGACAACTACTAAACTCTAACAAAATATAAAAGCCACTATACAGAATATGACTCAACAAATAAATGTTTTACCTACAGCAAAGAGTTACAAAACTGGATAGTAAAATTATCTGCATTACATTGGTGTTAATGTTATTAAATATTACTTTAATATATATATATAATATTGCCTAATTAAATTGTTGTTTAAATTATCTCAACAATAACTCTTATAAATCAATACCTAGGAGATCCAGAATCAATTATTTGTTAAAAAAAATCAGTCTCTTCTTGTTCCAAGTGGAAGTCACTTGGAACAAGAACTTAACTTTACCTGAAGGAGTACCTAAGAGACTGGCAGTTTGCTTCTTTCAAAGAGGTGAAACAGTTTGCAACAATATGCGTGAACACACAATGACATAATTTTAACCAGAAGGAAATATTCAAACTCATTTCCCAAATTGACAAGTGCCTAAACCAATATGGAGACTGTCAAAAAAAAAAAAAAAAAAAAATGTACGTACTAACAGTACTGATTAAACTACTGTATTGTACTGATGTACTAACAGTACTGAAAATGTACATATTTCACTACAGGCTTTGTAACTTTACTTTTTTATCACTCCTTGTATAATATATGCTACTGAAAAAAATTTAATGTGAGTTACTCACAATTTTAAGAAAATTAACCAGGACAATACTGCTAGTAGATTATGAAACCTGTTTTAAAATGAAGGTATTTTGCAAGTGGCTTACTGCATATAATCATAGAAGAGAATTGCTTGTGAAAGTGGGACAGAATATTTCTCCCACCCCCACAGACGATGACAATCTAGAATTGTTGAAAGGGTGCAATATTTTAAGATATGAAGAACAGTCTCAATAAACTTATTCTTTGGTGAAATGTTGAAAAGCAGTTATTTTTCAATTGAAGGATAAAAACCTATTAAATATTAACACAAGAAATACAAGTTAAAAAATATCATTAAAGGTCTTAAAATTTTTAATAAATAAGAAGCCTAACATATGATTTATTTATCAACTTACCTGTGCGTAACAATTTTTCAAACAATACCAAATAGGCCCGGCTGTTAGGTTCAATAAAGTCCAATGCAGTAGCATCAGCCACAATTTTACAGAGGTTCTGAAATATAATTTGTTTATTCTTTAGATCAAAAGTTTAATAAAAGGTAAGTGAATAATACTAAATTACACATATTACAGATTGTGCATTTCATTCCTCTTTGGACAGGGGCATTTTTTTAGAGAACAAGCTTTAATGTTATTTTCATAAGAAAAGTATCTGCTAATGCATATAAGAAAATAAATTTAGGGGAGAAAAGTTATGACAAAGCTGCACAAATATTTTACACCTAATTTCAAAAACTTCATTAGTCAATATTAGATTAGAAGAAAATGAAATAAAAGTAACCTAAAGAAATCTGAAAGAGATAGAGAGGAGGGAAAAAAGGAAAAGAATCTTTTAAACCCCATGTTTCAGAATAGTTAAGTAACTGTTAACAAATTCAAGAATAGCATATTTAGTCTTAAAACTACAGATTTTCACAAACTAATATAGAGTAATATTTTTTCATTTTAGTAAATATAAGCAACTTTAGATTAAATTTAACAATGTTGTACAACTGAAAAAATAAATATAGTAAAATAACATTGATAAAAACCTTGCATATGGAGAAAATAAGGTTAGTAAAATGATCTGTTGTTGGTAGAGAAAACACTAAGTGTCTAATTAACTTCTGTTCAGTCCATTCTACAACATCATTTACAAGTGGTACAGGACCTTGATGATTCTGTAAATGAAAAGACTTACTGTAAATAAAATAAACTTATTTAACAGATATGTTAGATGTACATGATCAGAAGAAAAAGCAGAAGTTAGATGTACATAAGAAAAAAAAATCAGTAGTTTTAGATTTAACACATTAAGAATGAAAATTATAAAGGGCATTTTGAAATAAACATTAAATTTTACAAGAAAATACTGTTATATATTACTTTCCCTTTCTGTTTATATAAAATTCCATAATACTTTAAAGCAAATTGATTTGAATTAAAGCATATAGAACTCTGATTTTAATTGATACAAGAAGTCATTTTTAAATACTTTTGAGGTGCATATGCACTATATCTACTGAACTGCTCAAGATCCACTTCCTAATCCCCCCCTTTTTTTTGTGTGTGATGGTGGCAGGGGAAGCACACTTTCAAAGAATTACCCAGACATATTTTATTAAACTTCTTGGAAAAAATTACATATATATATATATATATATATATATATATATATATATATATAATTTTGGCAGAGAAACAAAGAACCACATTCAACCTGTAAAAGGATATGAAAAGGTTCAAACCATTCAATGTTAAAAAATAAATAACTTAAAATGATATTCTTGTGATGTCTTACCTTGTTGAAAATACTACTCGTAACACAGCATAAAAAGTCATAGCAATAAATCATCAATAATCAAACTTCCATTTCCTTTTGAATATTTCATCATTATAATTATTAAATAGTATGACTTGTTTTAAGCCTTTTTAAAAAATAATATTTTACGAAACTTATAAAGAGGATGGATAAAAAATCTTTATATATGTCTAATTTTTCTGACACATTTGCCATTTCCCCTTTATTTTCTTTCTGACATTGCTGACAATTCCTGACAGACACCCTGATATGTATACTTTTAGGCATAATTTTTTCATGTATTCTCCTTCATATGTATTTTAAAACACTTTTACATCACAGATTCTTAATTAGTATGCAAACTATACAACCTAAACTTAGCTATATTGTGAAAACCATCTCATACATCAGCCATTCCCTATAAATCATTTTACAAAGACAACAAAACTTCCCAAAATGTGAAATTACTAATAACTTTCATCAATATTAATTTATAGTTCAATCATTTTATTGTAATTAATTTTACATAGAAAAATTTTCAAAATAATTCATTACTTTATATCAGAAAAGTTATGGAGGTTTATTAATATTTCCTAACCTTGACATTAGGACTTCAATAATTTTAAGGAAATAACAATATTAAGGTTTTATTAAACTTTAATGGTAAATTGTAAAAATGAATCATTTGCACAGTAATTTTTTTTTTCAGATTATTTACATGTTGCTTTATTATGTACTTTACAAGTACTCTATATCACTGATTTATAAAAATATTAAGTCTGCAAATTCTCTCAATGCAGATACAACATTCAGTGTACTTTTCTATACTTTTTCATTTAGCTTTTGACATAATTAGATAGTAATTTTTATATGTAGCCTGATGCAAATTTATATATATTGAAATCTTAGTTTAGATAGTATGGTATTAAAATATTTAAGTGTATTTTCAGGTAGCTCCAGCAAATCTAAATAATTAAATTACTGTAAAACGTTAAAAGCAAAATAACAGCTGTTTATCAAAATTATTTCACAATCTAATCTTAATTTTAGAAATTATTATTACAGAAGTATAAATATAAAAATTTGAGACTTACTTCATCCTGAACAAATACAGAAATCTTTAGTAGGTTGTACATCAGTACATTCAAGAAGGATGCTTCTTCTTGACTCATTGATCTAGCATTGATTTGTTCTATTTTCCTCTGAAGATCGAAAAAAAAATAATGAGTAAGATATAATAAAGTTAAGGAATAAAAATTAATGAAAATATATACAAAACTAATTTATATCAAGGAAAAGAAGCTTACCTTTATAAGATCTACCATGTACAACATTCCTTTTAAATCATCCATGTAATCTTCTGTTATACATTTTTGCAACATCCTATGACCTAACATTGATTCCAACATTCTACTTGCCAAATATGACTTCTTCTCCTCATGAGGTATACTAACTTTCCCTCTTGATTTTCTCCGCTACAATAAAAAATACATTTAAAATATCATTTAAATTATTCTCATAAACAATTTACTCACAAGCATAACATGAAAAGTTACAATAAGGGGAAAATAACCTTTACTGATAATGTATATTACAAAAGTATATGTATCTATATATATATATATACTATCAAAAGCAAAGTTAACATAAAGAAACACTTAAACCAGTATTTTTGGAAATTTTTACCACATATACTTTGATTATATTCATACTATAATGGTATATTTAAGTTACAAGGATGAATAAAAAAGGAGGTATTAGGAAATAGGACATTTTGAACTTCCATTAAAAAATAATTCTAAATCACCAGGGGAAAATTATTGATATAGATACTAAATATTATTCTATAGCAGAATTACAGAGCTAGAGAAGGTATTTTCCTTTTATCCAAGTATACAGAATAAATCATCAAGTACTGTTTCAGCACTGGAATGACAACATAATTTTGTCATTTTCAACATAAATTTCTAATAGCATGTTTACCAAAATTCTTAAACAGTTAAAAAATTTTGGATTTACCTATAACAAAATAACAAGGCTTTTTAAAAGGAAAACTTGCATAATAAATACAACTTGCATAGAAAACTACAAAATGAAGAATATTTTGGGAAAGAGGTATAAATTGGGTAGAGTCCAGGCGGTAGGAAGGTTGGTTTGATATCCTAGCAAAACTGCTTTAACAGTATGGTTGGATTATGGGCTGCATACATGAATTATTCTGGATGAAGATGTTTTCTATGACAATGTTTAGTCATTTAATCCTCATTGATCATGCAATCATGTCAAGGTCTTTCTGTATTGATCATCAGTTTCTATAAACCCTCTTTCCAAAAACTCTTTAATTATAACAGCCATGCTATCCCAGAACACTGTGGTCAATCCTTTTGGTGACAATTTCTTTATCAGAGACAAATTTTTTACACCATTCTGAGACAAGCTGATGAGATATTTTAGTCTCTTTCAATTTTTATAAATTGATAATGAATTTCAGCTGTAATAACATGTTTTGCCTGTAGAAATCAAATAACTGAGCGGGTTTCTTTGGGAGACCAGTTTTCTCAAATGAGTCATAATTTGTATTAACATTACAATGCAGGCTATATTATTAAATATGAATAAATACATAATTGAAAAATTAAAAAGAAAAATAACAAAAATTAATAATCAAATAATTTCAAAAAGTATGCTAAAGCAATTTAAAACAGATAATGAACACTAATTCACTATTTATAGCACTACTCATAGATTATGTGGGAACATGCTATAGGCAACTGTAAAACACTAGATAAGTTTTAAGTGAATTTGAGGCACTATTCTTCTGTAATATAACAGAAAGATTGCATCAGCATTTAGAACAATGTTTCGCAAGTTTTTTTCCCTTCATAGTACCCTTAAAATATTCCAAAAATATTTCTAAGAACCCTCAACTGTTTCTGAACCTTAGGCCAAGAAACCCTAATTTTTAAGTGATATTGATTGAAATACTGTTTCAATACTTAGATTTAATTGAATTTAAAATAACCATTAAAAGAATTCATATTTGGTGACAAAATGTGAGCATGTAGGGCAACATCTACTTTGTATCTATATTTTATATTGTATCTATCTTGAAAATCTATCTCCAGATAAATAAATGATCACAAAAGCAAAATATGCCGTAAGACAAAGTTGCTAGGAAGCTATTAATCTTATGAGTAATTGCAAATCTTATGTGTATCTTGTCAAACATGTGAGTGGTTATCAAATGGTAGAATAAAATCATTACAAGACATTACACAGGAGATAGAACAGAGGCAATATATATCAAGAAACTGACAACAAAAACCAGAGTGTAATTGAATTTGAAAAGCAAAACACACCTTCCTATCTTTAGAGTCATATGGAGACAGTGAAAAAAAATAATGTGACTGAGATACAATGGACAAGAAAATGAAAATCTGCCAGCTATAAATGAAAGGAAAAACCTACTTTTCAAAGTTCAAATCATTCAGAAGAGAAGGTAAATTTAACTTAAAAGACCAAAGGGTATTTAATGACTTGGAGTTGCAAAAATCAGAAGTATCACCCTGATTATTTTAATGTAAAATATTTTTAGAAGAGAAGTAACTTCCAATTACCACTTTAGTTTTTTTCCTCAAGTTTTTATCATTCACTGTATCAACAGGTTTTATTTAACTTATTTAACTATGTCATAAATCAAAAAGTGGTAGTGCTAAAAATAATTTCGAAAAATTAAACACACAGAATCTAACAATAATGTTAGCATAATCTTTACATAAAAAATCATCAAAGAATGTTTCTTTACTTTAGACGCACTTAGATTTCTTGACAACACAATGATTTTGATTCACAACAATTTACCAAAGTATGTAATAAGATTTATGGTGTATATTATAGTAAAGTGACAGCATTGAGAAGAAAAAAACTAATTTTTCAAATACTGATAATTTTAAACTAAAACAAAATTTATTTTCAAAGTTATTGCTTCAATTAAAACATTCAAAATTTATCAATTTTTAAAAGTTATAAAATTATTTACGTTAAAAACACTGCAAAAAAATAAAACAGCTGGAACTTACTCTTTTAGCTGGTGGCCCAACAGGCGTATCAGACAATCCTGCATCCATCCACTCTTTTAATAGTTTCAATAATCCAGAGCCTTGACGTTGATTGCACAGACATTCTAGCAAAACCATATACTGCTCAGCTTTAGCATCAGCTGGTAAATTTTTTAGCTTATAAAAGCATAAACTTGCAAGACATGGAACAAGAGCTGGTGGCAAGTAACTAGCCACATAAAAAACTGATTCCCAGGCATCTGTATCCTATAAAAAAATAAAGTTGAAAAACAAATGATAAACTGATAATTAGAATTACAAACTTATAGTTTAAAACATTTCTTAGATTTGGTTTTTCTAGGCAAGATCTTGGATATTCATCATATGCTGGGCTTAGTCAACAATTTCTTCTAACTAGTCTGATATTGCCAGATTTTGGAAGGTGATCAACAATAACAAGATATAAGATTTGCAAATGGTGTTTACTAACAGATTATAAATCCTAATTTACTCATTTATTTATTCTTTGATTTTTACCTTAAAACATTTAGTATATTTCAAGCAAATATTAAATTGAATGGTGAGTTAGAATTTAATCATAAAAATAAAGTCAATAAAACTTATACAGTACTATTAACAAATAAAGATTAATATTTTTTACCTTGTAATAAAGACACAGTTCTTGGAGAGGTTTCCCAAGTTTCTGGACTAGCATTTTCAGATAGCATTTATTTTCAGGCTATAAAAAAGATATTAAGGTAACTTAGAAATATAGTAACTTTCAAATTTTAATTGCCACTATATATACTATACTACAAACTCTGCTTAGCGGGATCGTTGTTACAAAAGATGGAAAAATGATTTTTGGAGAAAAAAAAAAAATTGTTTTGGAGCAGTCTGGCGCAATTTACCTAAAAAATGGTAGTTTTGGAGCAGAATGGCGCAAAGATGTCGTTTTGGCGCAGTCTGGCACAATTGGAGCAGCTGTTCCACCCCTGAGATTATTATGGCGAGAAAGCATTATTTATCAAAGGATGAATATACTCGTATGATAAATGAACCACTTAGCGACATAGATGAAAGTGAAGACTCAATTACTAAAGAATTAGAAACTGATGTTTCTAGCGATTCTGACACGGACACTCTGTCAGAGACTGAGCTCGCTGAATGCCTGCCTTCCATGTCCAGTAAAAGATCGTCTCAAGAAACTTCATGTTGGACTCAAGAGCTTGAGGAATTGAATCCTTATAAATTTACTGCAGTACAGGGAACAAATTCTGTAGATCATGCAGAAAAAGAAATTGATTTCTTTAATATTTTCTTTGATAATGATATTCTAAATCTGATTGTTGAAGAAACGAACAGTTTCGCTCAAAGCGTTCAAAAAAGTGTTTCATCAACTTCTAAATCAGCCAGATTTTCAAATGTAACTATTGAGAACATAAAAGTGTTTTTTGCAATGATAATACTGATGGGCATTATCAAGAAACCTAATTTGAAAATGTATTTTACAACAAATGAGACATTCGCTACTCCGTTTTTCAATAAAGTTATGCCTAGAGATGTTTTTCTCAACATTTTAAAATTTTTGCATTTCACCTCAAACAAGAATGCTAAAAAGTTGGAAAAACTCGGATTAGTAACTGAAAAAGAAGTTTAAAAGAACCTACACGCCTAAAGAAAATATCTGCATTGATGAATCCCTTTTTGCTTGGAAAGGACACCTTGGCTTTCGTCAGTATGTTCCATCGAAAAGATCACAAAATAAAAATATATAAATTATGCGAATCAGTATCCGGTTATGTGTAGAACTTTCTAATTTATTGTGGTAAAGACACAGAAGTGTTAAGCAGCGAGGGCTCTTATGGAGAAAGAGTAGTAAAAACATTGATGAGGGACTTATTTCAGAAAGGTTATAATTTATATTTGGATCGCTTTTTCAATTCTTCGCTTGCGGAATACATGCATTCCGTAAAAATTAATATTTGTGGAACAGTAATAAAAACAAGAAAGAGAATGCCTAAAGATTTTCCAGAAAGAAAATTAAAAAAGGGTGAAATGGATGTAATACAACTTCGCAACTTGAACGTCATTGCTTTCAAAGAAAAAAAGAAAGACGTTTTTATGTTAACAAGTATACATGAACCACATATGGCTAAATCTGGCAAAAAAGATAGTTACTGGAGACGAAATTTTAAAACCTACGTGTATTATCGATTATAACAAAAACATAGGTGGTGTAGACATAGGAGACAGACACACCATTTATGTTTTAGAAAATCGGTAAAATGGTACAAAAAATTATTCTTTGGGCTTATGGATATAACCATATTGAATTCCCACGTTCTGTATGACAAAAAACACGGCACTAAAACACCACTTCTCCAATTTAAGATGAAATTGATTGAGCAAATTTTGGAGAACTACGAAAATTATAGAGACAAAAAGCAGTTTACAGTAAGATTCGTACCAGCGGCTATTCGATTATCTGGTAGGCATTTTCCTACTCTTAATATGAACAAAAAAGGGGAAAAAGCCACAGAAAGTGCATTGTTTGTTCACAAACACAGGGTTGCCAACCTCCAACCAATGGAATCAGGAATCAGCATTGATGAACCTACCCCCCCCCAGTACTTTTCACAATCTGATAAAAAAATATTAAAAAAAAACAAAAAAAAAAACACGAAAAATATAAATAAAAATTTTAAGCAATTTACAGTGCACCAGATGAAAAATATATAATTTTCAAAATTAAGAATTTAAAACTTAGCAAATAATTTTCAATTTTAACCTTCACGAAACTTAGTAATACATATACAGGGGTCTGTTCAAAGAAAAAACTGAGTCCACTTTTGGACTCTTCAGAAAAAATCAATATGAAAAAAAAAATGGACCCTTAACAAAAATCTATGTTCAAAAGTGTTTTAGTAAACAAATTTTTACAAAAATATCAAAATTTGAAAGCATTTTCATAAAAATAGAAAAAAAGAAAAAGAAAAAAAAAAAAAAACGACACACTTCCTGATAGAAGAAATGCAGACTTACCATAAAAATGGAAATTTGTAGACAAACATAGTTCATATACACAAAATAACCGTACAGCAGAAATTATTTAAAAGAAGCAAAGTGAATTTTCCCAAAATAATTTTATTAAGGAATCTCAGTATTTTGGTTTAGGGCCAACATTGTACATTTTTTTTCCAGAAGCTAACTGTTCCGTATTAAAATTCTTTTGATAAGAAAATTTTCTATTTTTCCGTAATCTTTGCAGCAACGTCCGTAATTCCGTAATCATTAGCTAGAATGCGGAATAATTCCGCAGAATCCGGAATCGTTGGTAACTCTGCAAACAGTACTGAAAGAAAGAAAAACACAACAAACATTTTATGCTTGCAAATCATGCAATGTAGGACTTTGCGTTTCTCTGTGCTTCGAGATTTTCCACACTCAGTCTTCATTTTATATCTTATTATTTCTTTTTGTAAATAGCCTTTACATATATTTTTTTATTAATTTGAAAGTAAATTAATGTGTTTGTTAATTAAAATTTTGAAATAATTGGAACAGAACTTTCAAATATTCTTTCTTCAGGTAAGCAAACTTTTATTAATGTATATTCATATAAATTGAAGGAAAAACATTATTAAATTCTAGTTTTAATGTTATAAGAAAGGTTAAGTAATAATCTAAAATGCTACCAAAAATTACGGTGGTAAAACATAAACTTTATTATTTGCGATTTTATTTCTAAATTTAGGCCTAGTGGAGCAAAACACCCGTCCTGTAGTATAATACCTTTCACTTCCGCTTCCCCCTGAGCATGCATACTTGTTAGCAAACCCTAACGGTTACACTTGCCTTTATTTCACAGCCGACGTCGCATACATTGATTATGACGTAATCGACAGAGCGTTACGTGTTACTTTTTTTCTCCCACTCCCGGCGAAGGTATTCCTCTGCGGGAATGTATAAAAGGAGACGGTGAGATGTTTTTAGTCTCGGGAATTTGTGAGCTCTCGCTCACGTAGCCGATGTTTTGGCTTATGTTTTTTTGGTGACAGTTTTTTTTCTGCGGTGCTGGCTCTGCTCTGAGTGATGGATAAAATATATATCTTTTACGTTAAATATGTTTACAAATATTTTTTTTTAGTTCGAAATAAATAATTTTATTTGTCAAGTCATGAACGTGTTATTTTCACTGCTTCACTCTGCTAGTGTGAAGCAGTCTCGTTGTATTAACAACATCAAGGGTTATGGGCCCAGTATTAAGCTTTCGTTGTCTGCCCATATAGAAGAAGCAGTGTTATTTAACCACGGCCCTAGTACAAAGAGTTTTTAAGAAGGGGGGCCGTATTTGTCAAGTGAAATTTTTTAAGTATTTTGAAGTTTATTCTGCCTGGATAAGATGGTGGTAGTTCAACAGGCTATCGAAAAATTAGATGCAATGAACTATGTTAGTTGGTCAAGAGACATGAAGTATCTTTTAATAGAATGTGACTGCTGGAGTATAGTAACAGAAGAAGAGAAAGTCCCTGTTATCGACGAGAAGTGGATAACTGCCAAAGATGTAAAGGACTTCAATTCGAGAGCACGTGTGGCGTTATCACTGATTTATTTGAACATACATCCGGAGTTCAAGTCTATAATTGAAACGTGTGATACTGCAGTTGATGCATGGAAGACACTCAAGGACCACTACCAACGAGATAACCGAGCCCGTCATATGCAACTATTCTCGGAGTTACTAGCGTGCCGGATGAAAGCCAATGAAAGTATAGACCTCTTTGCAGCGAAAATTAGAAGAATTAGTGAACAGCTCAAGGATATTAACCAAGAAATTCCCGAAATATATTTATGCTTTCAGCTAATACAATATTTGCCTGATGAGTTCGATACGATAGTGCAAAGTATGTTAAGGTAGAAGGATAAGTTCACCTACAAGAATATAGTACAAGAATTTATAGCCGAGGAGTCAAGAATTCAACTTCGAAATCTGGATAGATCTGACAGCTGGAGTCCCGAAATTCAATATTCCTACAGAACAACAAGATGTGAACTATGTAAAAGATTTGAACATTCAAGTAAAGGGCATCAGCAAGCTGAGAATTCCTCAACAGTCTCCCCATCTAGAACCAATTCACCTGAACGGCAACAACTTATACGGAAGCCTAGAGGTACGCGGAAGTCTAAAGGTAAAAACTGTCTATCACGTAAAACTCAAGTAACAGGTACTGTTTCTCATTTTACTCAAGCTTGTTACTCTAAAAGTAACGTAGAAAAGGGGAGCTGGGTCTTTGACACAGCTGCCTCTCACCACTTCTGTAAAGATAGAAATTTATTTGTTAAGTTTAAACCTGTTAATGAAACTATGTCAATTGCAGTAAAAGGTACTGCGTATCCTATAAAAGGTAAGGGTACTGTAAATCTAAAATTTGGTCAACAAATATTAAGGTTTGATAATGTAATGTTTGCTCCAAAATTAAGAAGAAATTTGCTTTCGGGTCCTCAATTAGACATAAAAGGTGTAAAATTTGAAGGTGGCGGAGGAAAAATCAAATTATTTCAGTGTAATGGAATATTATTTAATGCAATTTTAAAAGATGGTATTTATTTTGTCCACCCTTCCGTATTGGAGAAACCCCCTAAAAATGTTCATTTCGAGGTATCAGCTACTTACGCTAATGAAATGGCTAAATGGCATACACGGTTCGCTCATATCAGTCCCGAGTTGATAGAAATAACTAGCAAAAATCAATCCGTAAGGGGCCTTCCCAAAGTTAGTAAGAAAAATTTTTCCTGTGATCCTTGCAGATTAAACAAGCAAAAGCGAGTTTCATTCAAATCCTTAAATAGAACTAGGTCTAAGCATCCACTAGAAATGCTTGTCATGGATGTATGGGGACCTACGCAGGATATTGGCAAAAGAGGAGAAAAATATTTCTTGTCTATAAGAGATGAATATTCTCACAAAGTAGCTGTATATCCCTTACAGAATAAGTCTGATGTTTTTAAAGTGTTTAAGCAGCATATAGCTAGAGCTGAGAGGTTTTTAGGGAATAAGGTTAAATTTATAAGAACAGATAATGGATCAGAGTTTAACAATAGTAACTTTCAAGAATTTTGCAGAAGTAATGGCATAAAACACGAATTCACAAACACTTACTCGCCGGAGCAAAACGGAATATCAGAGCGCTTCAACCAGACAATTCTAAACGGAATACATACGGTGTTAGACGAAAGCAGTTTGGTCCGAAGCTTTTGGCCTGAAGCGGCCTTATACTTTGCGTATACATGGAATCGTATTTGCCATAAGAACCAAAATTTGACTCCATTTGAACTGTACAGTGGTCAGAAACCCTCAGTAAGACATTTAAAACCGTTTGGTATAACTGCATTCATAGGTGTTCCAAAACAAAGTAGAACAAAGTTTGATGCAAGAGCGAAAAAGGGGGTACTAGTAGGATACGCATTTAAAACTAAGGGATACAGTTTGTGGTTGCCTAACGAAGATAAAATAATTGAAACTATTAACGTTTCATTTCAAGATAATCTCAAAGAAGATCGCAACAGTGGAGCAGTGCTGGGCTCCAAAAATAGTAAAACGCATAACGTGTATTACTCTGACCCAGACGATTAGGACTCTCGAGAGAGTTCAGAGAGTGAATACAAAGAGGAGGATCAACCTAAGTACAGTATTTACCCACACTATAAACCACCGGAATCGTCATCTGAAGAGGAAAGTGCTGAAACAAGTGAAGGGAGTACAGAAACGACGCCATTACGAACAGTCACTTGGATACAAAAAGCTAAGACACGACCTGACGGATCACGTACCGATATTTACTATTATGAGCAGGGCAAAAACCAGAGGTTAAGATCCCAAAACGATGTCAAAAAATGCTGCCAGGAAAATGGCATAGAATTCGTACCATCTTTGTTTTGTTTTAAAGGCTCAAATAAGTATGAGGATGTAGCACAAAGTTCAAACCTAACTGATATTAGCTCAGAACACACCAGTATTAAGAGTGATTGACTAGCCGATGTAACGATACCTAGAACTTTTAAACAGGCAATGAAATCGTCGCAAGATGAACTCTGGTATCAGGCAATGGAAGACGAAATTAAGGTTATGCACGATAGAAAAGTATGGCACTTAACTAAACTGCCAGAAAATTCTAAACCGCTGGGGTCTAGATGGGTATACACTATTAAACGTAACAAAAAGGGAGAAATAGCTCGTTTTAAAGCCAGGTTAGTTGCACAAGGGTATAAACAGGTTAAAGGCGAAACTTATGACAAAACCTTTAGTCCTGTAGTCATCTTTGGTGTAATACGCTTTTTCTTTTCCTTATTAGTTTATCATAAAGGTTAGTCCCATCTCCAGTATGATATTAAGAGTGCATATTTGTACGCTCCATTGTCTGAGAAAATTTATATGTCACAAACATCGGGCTTTACTATAAAAGGAAAATAAAACTATTATTGTAAGCTAGATAAAGCCCTATACGGACTTCACCAGAGCGGACGTGTTTGGTATTTTGAGCTTAACAAAATTCTAATTGATATTGGTTTTCAAAAGTTTGAATGGTGTAATTGCGTGTATAGATTTAGGACTGAAGTTGTATTAATGGTTTATGTAGATGATATTGTTATATTTGGAAAGACTAATAAGCGTATACACGAAGTTGTACGATTATTAGAAAAACATTTTGACCTAAAGACATTGGGAAAAACGAGAAAATTATTAGGGGTTGAATTTGAAGAAAACTCTAATTTACTTTCAATTCATCAACTTAACTATATTGAAGATGTATGTAATAGATTTAAAGAATATCTTCCCCCAATTTCTTCCTTACCCATAGCTAAAGGTATAGTGTTCTCAAAGTCACAAAGCCCTAAATCACAGCAGGAAATTGACGAAATGCATAAGTATCCGTATAGGAATTTATTAGGATGTTTAGCATTTTTAGCTAATCGTACAAGACCGGATATCTCTTATGCAGTTAATATCTTCAGCCAATTCCAAAGTAATCCCGGAATGTTTCATTGGTCGGGTCTGCTTAAACTTCTAGGTTATATTATTTATACCAAAAATTTAAAACTAAACTTAAAGTGTAATAGTGGTAAAATAATCGCCTATTCGGACGCAGATTTTGCTGCAAACCGAGATGATCGTACTTCAATGGGAGGACAGTTCATTTTATTAGATTCTTCCCCAATAATGTGGAGGACATTTAAACATAAATGTGTCAGCCTATCTACGATGGAAGCGGAGCTCATTTCTATGACTGAAACAGTAAAAGAAGTTTTGTGGTACGACAGAATTTTAGATGAATGTATCTCTAAAAACATATTAAATAACCACAAACTTAAATCCCTTTTATATGTAGACAATATGGCTTCAATTCAGCTTGTTTACTTGAAAGATTCAAGATTGTAAACAGGGCAGAGCTGAGTGTAGTAAAATAAATTACAAGAGGGGGGGGGCATTGTTAGCAAACTCTAACGGTTACTCTTGCCTTTATTTCACAGCCGACGTCGCATACGTCGATTATGACGTAATTGACGGAGTGTTACGTGTTACTTTTTTTCTCCCGCTCCCGGCGAAGGTATTCCTCTGCGGGAACGTATAAAAGGAGACGGTGAGATGTTTTTAGTCTCGGGAATTTGTGAGCTCTTGCTCGCGTAGCCGATGTTTTGGCTGATGTTTTTTTGGTGACAGTTTTTTTTTTTCGCGGTGCTGGCTCTGCTCTGAGTGATGGATAAAATATATATCTTTTACGTTACCTATGTTTACAAATTTTTTTTTTAGTTCGAAATAAATAATTTTATTTGTCAAGTCATGAACTTGTTATTTTCATTGCTTGACTCTGCTAGTGTGAAGCAGTAATAGAATCGTTGTATTAATAACATCAGTATTAGACAAAGGCGCCCCGTCATGAAAAGGTTAAAAGGATACAATATTTGTAAATTAAAAGACATAATCAAACATTTTTAACTATTCTTTCCAAAACAAAGCCTGAAAATTTATATTAAGACAACAAAAAATCATTAATAATTCTTCAAACAAAGAATCCAGAAAGTAAGTTTTCCTAGATCTATTAAAAGAAACACAACATTATTACATTGAAAGATTTATTATAAAATATACTGCAATATTAGTTAGCCCAAACTTAATTAGTGAATTTAATTTGTTACTCAATTGGTTTTGTTTAGTTATTGAACAGAAAATGGTGTTCTTGTAGATAACACTAGTCTGTGATATACCTATATAGCTGTTTCTAGCAATGAGTCTATAGTCTATAACCTATTTCAGGATCATTCAAAGGCACTTGACTTACCATGTACTTTAGTCATTGATTCCTAAATATGCAATGTTTGCTGTGAATCAACAAGCTAACCTTGTATGATAAATATTTATTCATTTTATGGAAGAATACATATTTCTTTATTGTATGATCATGTGTTTTTAGTCATTTAAGAAACAGGTTTTTTTAATAAGTATCATTTATTTATGTTTGCTTACTGCCTTTTACATGTATATTTTGCATACCTTGAAGTATTAGACTGGACTTACAGTTATGATAAAGCTGTTCTAGAACCTTTAAATCTGTGCTATCCCAATAACATTTCAGCTAATTATCAACATAATAACCACCAGTATGGTAATATTTGTTTTGCCATGGATAGGATTATAGTTCAGTGTCATAGAAGTCTGCATATCTTCATATATAGGAAAGAGATGACCAGGAATTTTTTCAAGTGAAGTGCAAAAGAAGGTTCTAACATTCCCTCGGGTGAAAGTTCTGCAGAATAAACTGCAGATGCAAGTATATTGCTTCATGAGGTTGTTATTGATAATGGATGGCAAGATGCAGTATTGATTACCATACACATTTTGCAAATTTTACTTTTTGTCTATCTTTAGATAGCTTCTGACACCAATGATGTACCACCTGCTTACTTGTCAAATCTGGTCTATACCCTAAATATAATTGAGGATGGATTTCAATTCACATACCATCTATGCATTTCAAACCTTCATCATGAACCTTATAATGCGAGGATAAACATAAGCTGACATCTTTGAACACCACAATGATAATATAATTGATCAGAAAGGTACAACTGCCCCAAATGAGAGCAAAATATACAACCAAATTGGACAATGCTTTCATGTTTTGTATCTTTTGCAATATGATGTTTTTGTGACACAGAGAACTTACTTTCTGGATAACTTTTACATTTAGCAGATATTCAAATAAACTCTAAAAACTTATGGCAAAAATATAATTAAGTAGATCTGATACTACTAACAGTTGAATTATGTTTATCACACATTTATCAACATGCCACCTAGTCAACATAATGGTTAGAGTGCTAACATATTAAAAGCGGAGGATGTGGGTTTAAATCCTGCATCATCCTTTGTGTTGTCCCTTTAAAGGTAGCAAAACTGACCTAACTATGGGGTGCTCCCATAAGGGTCAACAAATACTTACAGCTTTATAAAAGTTGAATGCTAAAAATAAGGCCAAATGACCTTGCACAGATAAAACTAATTATTCACCAGCTGATCAAAATATTTTCTTCTATTGAAGTACACTTAGTTTTCTTATTTTAATTTTTAAACTAACAGGATAAAAACAAAGCCCTTCTACCACTGAATATAATAAAAAAATTAACCCTTATCCACAGTGAAACAAAATTCAATTTTATGTAGATCAGACTATATAATATAAGGTACAACTTAGGAAAAGTATTTTAAATCATACCTTTTCAATATCCCCTTTCAGAGACAGCCACATAACAGTAATACAATCCATTACTGTACTAACAATATGATAATTGTTGAATCCTACAGCTTCTTCCAAGGACAGTAAGTATTCTTGATAGTTCACAATATTTTCTTTATTGCACAATTCGACTTGGGAAGATGACTGTTTTGTTTTTACATAAAAATGAACAGCCTTGGCTGCTTGGACCATAAATTTAACTGAAAAAGATAAATGCTGTAAAGGTATGCACATCTAACTAGAGTTAAATAAAATAAAAATGAGAAAAAATCTAATATATATTATGATATTCTTACAATTTAGGTCTGAAATTCAATATGGAATCAATAAACTTTTATCCATGAGCATAAAACAAAATTTATTTACAGTAACCCTTTAATTAGAAGTATATAAATAAAATTGCTCTACAGGAAAATTTTGATAACCTTGCTAAATATTTCTGAGACCTTCAGATATGCTGTGAAAGCAAATATAATCTTTTACAAATTATTTTATTTAATTCAGTAATACAAACTGATAAAAAAAATTCTAAATCAATGAACATGGAAGTTTTCTATTTATTAATAAGCAATACAAAAATTGTTGATTTCATAAAAGAAATAAAACTGTGTAGGAAACTAAACTTTTTAAATGAATAAGGTTTGAGAATAAATTTTCATAAGCAAGGTTGAAAAATTACAATCTAGTCTTAAGAGAATTTTGATTATAATTAATATTATATCTGATATTATATAACGTTAGTACTTACTAGAATTTTCAACTCCAATAAAATTTGAGACATAAGTAAAAAACACTCTAGAAGCCCCCTTTTCATTTTTTATGATTTCTAAACAGCGTCCCATCCAGATTTTGGGGTCTTCATTCCTGGGGAAATAGCTATTATTCACAAGGCATGTAATGGCTTTTTTCACAGCATGGCAGTCTTCTTCCAAGCGAGCAAATAAATGTTTTGATGGCACAATATGAAAATACTAAATGAAAGAAAAATATTTTCAGCACTTAAAAATTACTACAAATTTATAGTGATTTTTTTTATAGGCAGCTGTGCAATCATGTATAACAATGAACACAGAGCAATGTGTCATCCCAGAACATTTGTGCAAGATTGAAGACTGGAATACAGGAGATATTTTGAATTCTTTTTTGATGAAAAAAATTGTATAATCATGAAATCTATGGAACTTAAGTCAACAATAAAAACCAACTATGTACATTGAAAAAAATTCAGAAGTGGACCAAGAAATCATTATTAAACCTCTCCTTGATACATACATAAAATTTTCAGTTCTAAGCCTATCTCAATAACATTCTAAAAATAAGTTTTAATAAAAGTATCCTTTCCTCTCTATGGACAAGAACTTAAAAAATGCACATAAAAGTAGGGATTCGTAAAAAAAAAAAAAAAAAAAAAAAAAAAAAAAAAAAAAAAAATCAAACTGTAAATGAAATTTAGTTATATGGAAACATTTTAAAAATATTACAAATATTACAATTACTAGTGAAGTATATGTAACAACTTTGATCCCACCAATCACAATGATGTATTTTAATTTTCAAAATGATTTATAACAGAAAATTGTGGTTAATCCAAAAATCATAAACTTTAAAAAAAATTGTCCGACATTAACATCTTTGCTGATACATAAAATAATCATTTGTCTGTCATTAATCTTTTAAATGTTGAGATCTAAAATGGAAAATATATATGACTTGTTTTTGTAATCTCATTAAACACACTAAATTGCTTCTTGAGAAAAACTGAGTAAAAGTATCGAGTTCTAATATAAAAGGGAAGAAAAAGTGTCCATTTGTTACAACTTAAAATCCCCATTTATAAACTGTACATCTATGCCATGATCAACAAGTGTTGCATTGAATAAATTTAGGTATACAGGTTTGACAATCAGTGAGTTAAGAACACAAGTCTCAGGTTTAACATTACATGCACAATAAACACACTGGTATATATATTAGAGTTTATAAAAATATTAATTTTGAAAAATTTTTTAATTTTATTTCTACTGTAATAAATTTCATGATTAATGAATATTTAAATTTTATTTGTCAAAATCAAATATTATCATACAATTTAATATATAATGCAGTTTTCTTTTATTTGATGACTGGTCTTAAAATAACTATAAAAATAATAGAAACATTGTCAACATTCCATCAAAGTTCTTAATAACTGAAAGTGGATGCTTTTTTCTCTTGCTACCCCTCTTAAAAATAAAGTAAATCTCCTTTCCATAACAACAGACAGGCACAGGTATGTTAGCAGAAGCTATCTTTGTGATCAACTGACAGTATAAAAAAACATTATGTAATCTTCCTCAGTTTTGTATTTAGGTTCTACTTACTACCATTTAATTTCAAAGGTTAAATACTTAGACAAACAGTAAAGAGTACTTCAAAACATTAGGTCATTAAAATATTTCTTTTATTCTGACATTCACACATCTTTAAATACTAATTGATATAAAAGACTTACTTTAATGGCTGAAATTTTCTTTACTTTTAACAGCAACTGGCAAAATGCTAGTCTTACACTTTCTGAATTATCATGAAACAGACCTTGCAATTTTGGAAGAATACTGACTAAACAACTCATTGTTAAAGGGTTTTCCAGCAAGCATTTGATTCCCTAAAATATAATAAAAATAAATTATAAAATATTACTTAAAAATTATGAATAAAACAAAATAGAAAAGTGATTTAATCTGTGATTACTTAGCATATGAGTTTAAATAGTTCTGTGATGGTTTGGTTTGGAGTGCTACGGTCTACTTTTTGGAACACAAGGGCTAATGAGACCGGGACCTACAGCTTAAAGCCGATTCCGAACGGCTACGAGCATCCATGCCACTGTGGGATTTGAACCCACGAACTCCGGTACTGAAGGCCAGCACCCTAACCAATCGGCCATCGTTCAGCATTAGTTCTGTGATGGAGATTATATTATAGCTCCAATTATTGTTGAATAATTTGAAATGCTGTAAAAATCAGCTCTCCCCCCCCTACTTTGAAAAAAAGAATACAGATTTTATAGGAAAAAAAAAATAAAAAGTTTTAGATGTAACCAGATTACAAAAGAAAAGCCCCACAAGAAATTTAATGAATTTAATAACTTGGAGATGACTTGAAAAGATATTCGCATATGAACTTTATTGGTTGACCAAGTTTACAAGTTGATTTGCTGGTGTGTCAAATTAATTTTTATCATTTGAATTAATTGAAATAAGATTAATTCATACATGTATTCCCACAAACATCCCCCTCATTTTCTGGTCACTCGTTTTTAATACATGAAAAGTATATTTAAAAGAATAATGAAGTATAGTAGACAAGCATAATAAATCCTAATAAAAGAAAAATCTTTTACATGCTTAATTTAGGCTACATTAGAAATTTTTGTGAATGAATAAAATTATTTTTAAAATTTTCCCTTTGGCTTAAATGAGCATTCTGCTTTATTGGTTCTTTGAAACAAAGGCTTGCATACATCTTGAATTTTGCCTAATGAATCAACAAGATTGACTGAAAGATAACATATTTTTAAAAAAAAAAAAAAAAAAAAAAAAAAACACTCATATTTTGGGGCACTCATAAGTGAAGGTACTGCTGTATTATAAATTTAAAATTTATTTAAAGACTATAAAATATGTACCATTATCATGACAAAATGTCAGAATTATTTGTGATATCCTTCCAAAATTATATCAAAGAGCTACTGACAAAAATAGTCAATGAAGATGTCAAGAGTTTTAAGCACCAAAGTGACTTACTTAAAAACATAAATATCAAGCCTATAAATATTTTTACAAAGTTTTAAAATTTTAGTTTTTTTTTTTACCTTAACAACAGCACAGCGAACTTCAGCAGATGATGAATCTCGGCTCAAATCATCAACGAGAATTCTAAAATATGTTTTTAGCATCTGAAAATAAAATTATACAGCAATATTTTTAAAAACCTATTTTTAACAAGAAAATGTTGCTAGTTAGAAATGAATATTGTATATATTCATTATATTTTTAACTGAAATATTACTTGAAATGACTAATATTTAATGAAAATAAACCTTTTAAATAAAATTAAAAGATTTTTCGATCTGATTATGTTTCTTGCATTCTTCTCTTATTTAATCTAGGAGTTGAACTAGACTTTGTTTCAACAGTGGTACAGTTGTGAGAGAAGATCTCTTAAATGTTAAGAATCTTTATGTCTTCAGTAATAATTTCACAATATTTAGCTGATTTTTTTTAATCTCTGTGGCATCCCTGACATACTCTTAAAGTATTCAGCCTGATAACTGCTGTGATAAGCATGTTTAAAATTAAGTACTATAAGTGTGTCTTATAAAACAATATATTTCAGTATCTCAATAGTAATGACAATAAAAAGAAAATTTACAGAATCTAAGATTCATATTTATAGTTTATTGCATACAAAGTCCCAATTAAGATTAGACTGATTCTCACAATGCCCCAACTTTATTTATTTATTTATTTTTTTTTTTTAGATTTTCAAAAGCTCATAATATACTATATTTTCAAAACCCAGTTTTTGACTGATGACAATTTGCTTCTAAGAATTCTCAACTCCAAATATACGATTTGATAGTCAGCCATTTGAAAATTTTTGCCCAGATATATGATATTTAGTCGACATTTGTTACAGCTAGAGATAATGTTTAGAGCTAATACATGTATTACATGCTAATCCTGAAAAGGTTAAAGAATTAATTTTGAACAGCTATAAACAATCATGCCATCAGTAGAATTTGAAGTTATAAATTTTGGTACTGAAAGACAGAGCTTTGCCTGATTAAGCCCAAATGCTGTTAAATACATGATTATGTGTTTATTACATCAATGACAGACTTCATACTTCACGCTTGCTTGCAAGAAATGGACACAATTGAAGACTAACCATAATAATCAATTACATTAAAAAATAAATCTTTAAAAAATAAAATGAGAGAGAAAAGCCATTGATATAATAATAATATACATCCTAACAAGTTAACTGCTTATTTTTTTTACAGAAAATATATTTAATTTGATTTACATGCTCATCCTTTTTAGTAAAGTACAGTATATAATGAAAAAACATTTATAATTTACATTTACTAAAAAAACATCTACTGCAAAAACTCTTTTAAAAATGTATTGAAAGTCACATTTACAATGCTTTAAATCATTTTAAATATTACATTGTTTTAAACATTACATTAAACAATAATTAAAAACAAAAAATATACTTTAGAATATGTCATATATTTACTTTATACAAAATCGATACAAAAAATTTAAAAAAAACCATCATTAAATATTTTATAATTACCTCTTCAGGAAACACTTCCCAATTAACACTCATTGACACACAAACTCCCAAGATTGCAGTAATACGAACGATTGGAAAGTCATCAAGTAAAAGATCCTAGATATAAATTAAAAGTAAGAAAATCAAGCTTTATCTAGTATAATTATTCAGAAATTACATTCATACCAAACACAAAGTAGGATTCAAAAGTCTCTGGACTGAAACTATAACTTAGAATACTATCAATCAATATGATAAAACACACTGACACATTAAACAAAATAAAGGCTTCTATAGCTATACACACTTTTGCCACTGTCTGTAAAAGTATTTTAGAATAAAAACATTGTCAGCATCAGCATTTTTTCCAGAAACATTTCTGAAATTGAAGCTTAACTTCGTCCTTTAATGGGGGACAAAGTCTCTCCTATCCACGGCCATGAGCTCAAGCCATATGTGTCCTCTGGGTAGTGCTAAATGAGAAAAAACCTCAGGGGTATACCTCCTTTAGGTATAACACAGGCTTCCAGCACACAGGGTCTACTAAAGTGATCTGGTTCTTCAGTTATTCCTGGTAACCTCAAGCTTACCTTTGTAGTTTGCTCCTCTATGCATTTGACCAAATATCGGACCATGAGAACTCTTGTAAGTTAGCAGCAGCTTTATAGCTGTTGAGATTGCTGTCATGACGTACTGGTTTTTCAGTTCGTATGCTGCTGTATATCTTTGGGTGGGTCATCATAAGAAATAACTTGTCCTTTAATGTGGCGAGCAATAATACTATTATTCCTCTGCTACTCCAAATCAATGAACCTGCAAGCGATGTGTGCCAATTCAGGGAATACAAAGTCATGGGATGAGATCAGGAGTATAAGTGGAACATGATATCAGGAGTAATTGGTGAGCAAGAGCATTGTAATACGAAGAACCCATGACTGCTTAGTCCACAGTTATGGTCTCTTCTTTTGGATCAACTTCTACTAATGAGGTAGAATGCCAACAATGTTTGTTGTTTAGATGATTAATCCCAGAAACATATTGCCTTGAATTTCTAACACCTATAATATGACTTTCACTTTAAAAGAGTGTTTCTCAACCTTTTTTAATTGGTGGCATGCTAAAAAAATCTGAAATTATTTGTGGTACACCTAAAAAATAATGAAATAAAAATACAGGAAAAGTAATTTTGAAAAGATTTAAGAAAATGTTGAGGTAATGACAAACACCATTTCAAAGTATGAAAACCAGTGTGCAGTGCAGTTATCCGCCTGATATTTATGAATAATGGGCCTTAGTTTAGAAATCCACATTACAAAAACAAGGAGATGGACCACACTGTGTAAAAAGCCCAAAACGTACATAGGTGTATTTTTTAACCAAAATCCTGTAACTTTCATTGCAGAGAATTTTTCATTTTCTTTTACTTCTATTTCCAGAACTTTTACCCATTGAAAAAAGTAAAAATCAGGAGTCTTATTTTGACAACTTTTTATAACAGCAACATGAAACCACTTTTCACACGAGGGTGCACATCATGCTCATGAATAAAAAAATCCCTATTAAAGATTTTAGAGCCAAACACTTGCCAGTTATATTAAAAGCAAAATTGCATATATTGTGAAACCAAAGTATGGCATCTATTGGAATGGAAAAGTAAAAAGTAGTAACATGATGAAACGCTCATATAGTAAAATAGCATAGGATAAATAGAAAATTTTATATTAATGATACAATACCAAGTGAATTTGATTAGTTAACTAAAATCCTCAAAGTACACAGGTTGAAAATCACTGCTTTGAAGCAATCTTGGTAAAATTTTTGCATGCTTAGACTCTGGTGATTTTCACATTGTCAATGTTCTATTGAATTAGGGGCCATAATAAAATAATCAATACACAATTCAAGTAACAACTCTGCCAAGTTGGAAAATATCTTTGTCTACAGCCAAATCAAGTATAATTTTCAATCAAATTGCCTCTTTGTCTTCATACAACATGTACTACATTTTTTAAAATTGCCAATTACTAAGTACACCAGTCTATAAAATATACTATACAGAGCGACCTACAATGTCATTTGAATAAAACAACTTTTAAAAGAGAAGAATGTAATATCACAAAAAAATTATTATAGTCACACTACTACAAATATATCTTTATGCTATAGCTTCAGTCCTGGAACTTTTGAATTCTACTGAATATATCTAATGACACACATATTGACACCATAAGCATACATTTTTGGAATTATTTCACCAATTAGTATATAAGATCATTTTGACCAGACTTTTAATCACTTAAAATTTCTGAACACATATGAATATTTATGGTACATTGCTAGATAACCTAATGCAAGAGAAAAATAAGATAAAGATAATTTTTTTAAAAAAAAAAAGGGAGGGGGAGTTGCATTATTAGTAGAGGGTTTAGATCAAAATGACATGCTGCATGTGTTATTTTCCATAATGATCATGCTGAGTAAAATAATGCAAAATAAATAATGCAAGTACTGAATGGTAACTAAGCATTTCTGTTTAATCTGTCAGAAAAAAGAAAAATTTTAGAACTGAGATATATGCTCAATGGTGGATGTTTAAGTTTCATTTATTTACTATAAAATGTTGACAAAGCTCAAAACATCTATTTTATTGTTATTCAATATTTTTATGGAAGAAAAAACTACTTGTTTTACATACATGAAAAAGTTAATTAAGAAATGCATAGAAGAAAAAATAGTTAATAAAAAAATGTTAGAACATCAAAGGTAAGTTTTTCTTTTTATTTAAAATAAAGATTATACAGTGAAACCTCTCTGAGCAGCCACCCCTCCGTACTGAGAATATTTGGTCACTCTGAAGGGTTTTATTTACTATTTATTATAAGATAATTACTATAATGCATAATATAAACAAGTCTGACATACATTCCTTATGTAAATGAAATTTAAAACTTATCTAATGAGAAAATAGTACTTTATTTCATGCTACTTTATAATTTTTTAAAAATGGATACAATTTGTTTCTGTTTGTTTTGTAGTCTTCGTACTCCTTGAAAATAAAATTCTTTTCTTTAATGACTGTTGATTTCCATTCTTCCACAGTTAAAGATTTCAGCTAACTTTCTTGCCGATTTGCCATTCTCATATTCACATAGAACTTCAATGCTCTGCTCAAGATTTAGGAAATCACATTTTGACATTGTTACAACTCAGATCACTGACCAACTAAAGAAATGAAACTGGTGAGAATGACATTTTTGCTGACAGAGGTGCAATTCTTCAACTTTTCTGATTGGAATTTCAAACAAAGGCCTTAGGACACCTTCAACGCTTTATTGTCCAGTTCCTCCCTCAGTTTCTGTGGATGGTGCAATAGGGATTCCCTATCTGAAGGGTATGGGGAGAATACGAAAGAGATAACAGATTTAACCTTTCTTAGAAGGGGGGGGGAAGAGACTGCAGGAATGGACTTCTCAAGTTATTTCTTTATCTTATATCCGACCCTAAACCTGACCTTGAGTTTTTTGCTAAAAATTAAAGCATAGAGAGAGTAGAATTTCCCCAAATATGAAAGAGGCAATCCCACTTGGTAGCCATTTAAAGGGGGTTGGGTAGCCGTTAATACAGGTTATTTTACCATTAGGTCTATGAGTCGAAAAATCTGTGCCATGAAAAACTGGCTGTTTAGAAGGGTGGCCACTTGGAGAAGTTTCACTGTACTTTGAACTAAACTTCTTGTACATGTAAAATCCTGCAAATATGAAAGCTGACATACATACATACATACTAATTGATATAAAAATCTGAGTTAAATTAACCTGGCATTTGTGTCAATATATTATTTCTATGTACAGGTACTAAAGGGTTAATAAATTGTTTACAGATGATTTAATGGCTATCTAGAGTAGTATTTTAAGCAGTGTTACTTAAGTGCTCTTTTATTTTTTTAAGCATTTTAATTCAACAGACAATAACAAAGATTAAAATTAGTTGAGATAAATTTTGTAGCTTATTACTTTATCTGTCTACGTTATGCTTTATGAAGTTATAACAAAAATATATTTTAAACCATCATAAACAAATCTGTAAATATTTTTTAAAATTAATCAAATGATTGACTTATGTGAATGATATGACACTCTTTATTAGTTTCTTTTTAAGTATAAAAAATTCTGAAAAAAAATCTGAAATTCATAATTATATTCATAAATATAACTTTGCTGATCTATTATAATAATCTAACATTTCAATAATATACATAAAGTCATCTTATAATACTTCTTAGATATAGGTTAGAACAGGAAAGCAAAATCATGTAACAAAATTTTATGCATTTAAAATTAAACACTAACTCTCTAACATATACATGTTGTTTCTTTAGTAGAAAATAAAATCTTTATGACATCTGCATATGGTAACAAAAATAATGAATGTATAAAAAAATTCTTATTGTACTATGTATATGTTCTTCTTGGCAAAGATAACTTTTTTTGCTATAAATATAAACTATTAACAATTAAATTTTATGACTGTTCAGCTTTAGTATAAATGAAGACAATATGTGAGTTATGTAAAAAAAATTATTGAACAGATACACACCCTGATCATGAGTAGCTGGTCATTTAATTCAAGATCAGTAGTAACAATTTTTTCATCTGGATCTTCAAGGGGGAATATGTCTAAGAATAATTGTGCAGCATTTGCACGAGTTTGTCCATCAGGATTCTAGAAAGAAACAGAGGTATTAAAAGGACAAATTATAACTGTTCCAATTTTACTTATACTAAAATACTCTGTGGTTGGGAGAAACTATATTAACAGATTCAATTAATATATAAATGAGTAAAGAAATGTGAATATCAAATCAAAATAATGGATAATCCTTTTTCTCAAAATATAAAATACATAGCTTATTTTCATGCTGTCAATTATTTCAAAAAGTCAAACATTCTTTAGCAATTACTCTAATTTACTGAATAGGTACAACAGTTAAAAGTAATTTAAATTATAAAATACAAAAAACTACTTCCATCAAGTAATAATAATGGGCAGTATTATGCAAGCGCTAGCAGCACTTTCTAAGAAATTCAAAAAATTTCCTAGACAAAATGAGTGATATTTATTTCTGTTTAATTTTCAAAAGTTACAAAATAAACTCAAAATACCAATTAAACATGACTTTTGCTCTAAGAAGTAAACAATAATTCAAAACGGAAAAATTCCAAAGCAAAGAAAGGGTACAATATAATAATTTCTTGTAGAACATTACCTTCAGAAAACGATAAAGTATAGGTTGGTAGAGAGAATATAACATTTTAGACACTGCAATTTCTTTCTTTTTAGAGTGAAATTGAGATAACAGCTAAAATAAAAAAAAAAGTTATTTAAATAAGAATTGTACAGTGAAAATGAGAGAATTTAGATAAATTACAAAAAGGAAAAATAATTACTTTGCGAGCAAGTGGCAAAAATGGTCTGTGTCGGGTTTGAATAGCAAGAAGCAGAAAATCTTGTAAACAAACAATCTCAATTGACTGAAATAAACATCAAAATTGTTTCATCAGGTAAATAAGTAACATCAAATTTTTATTTCACATGTATTTCTTATTACAATAGAAATAATAAACAATGCAAGTTGAAATGAGTGATATATAAAATTAAGAAAATTATCTATCAGGATGAAATAATACAAAAAAATATTTTAAGTTTCTGAAAATGTGTAAAAAATAGTTCTGTATAAAACTTATATTAATAAACACAAAAAATATTCATAATCAGTAAAATAACATGCATAAAAAATCAAAATAATATTTATTCCAATAAATAATTGAAAATAACTGCATAAAAGAAATGAATAATTGTCAAATATATTTTAAACAAACATATTCAAAATGCATTTCATTTACATAAAATCAAATACGAAAGTAAATAACCATTTCAAAAATTTTAAAAACTTATTTGTAGATATTAAAAAAACAAAACCAAAAATAAAAACCAAATACTAATGAAAATATTTTAATGCCTTTTGATCTGATACTGGTAATACTGACAAATAACTACTTTAAATACATTAAACTTTGCTATATGTTAATTTAACAATTTAATTTTGACCTCTAAAACAAACAATATCAAAGAGGTATTCATACATAAAATGTACAAATTTCTTATCAGTTGCATTTACATAATTGTCAACATTAGAAAAAAAAATAATACAAAAGCATTCTCCCTGAAGGAATAGGAATGGCATTATATAAATATTGAACAGATATACTTAAATATATGCTTTTAAACACATAGTCCATGCTTAGAATTTTAACTAACTTTAGATAATTTTTCAATACAATTGGGGAAATAATGAAAATTTACACATACATTTTTTAATTCCAAGGCACCAGTTTTGGTACAAAAACACCAGGCTTCAAAATATACCCTTCCATACACTTCAGCAGTTTTACTAATATAATAAAAATATAGGAAAATATACTATCAAGATTAAATAGACAAGCAATAAATTAATACAAAATACTTGAACTATACTTAGATACCAAAAAAATATTGAACCAAATTTAGCAGTTATTCTAATAACATTTAACACAAAAAAGAAAAATTTGATCAACTTTACAGCTAGCTCAAGTGGATACAAATTTAATTTTCAGTAATATTAAAAATACAATTGTTTTCAAATGCAGCTGGCAATACAGGCACATATACCTTTACACCAATACATGGCTGTGAAGCTGTTACCCATTTAGAACCACCCAGAGAGCATGTGCAGCTTAAGGAATGCTACGGGCATGAGTTACATTACTCTTGTTGGTTCTTTGCAATTTAGAAGCAGGGACCAAGCAAGCTCCCAGGCTTGGCCTGCCACCCCCAGAGGTATTGTTTAAGAGCTTAGAGGACATTGTACCAATACAAACATATTTTTGTGCCCCAGTCACCTTTAATGAACACAGTAGATCTTAGGCTGGCTTGAGCTCTGAACCCATAATTTTTGAGTTACGAGATTGCTCCTCTTTAAAAATGGAATTTAAACCTATAAAACTACTCTATTCTTCCTTAGAGAAGATACATTGTTTTATAAGAATTTTTAAAAAAAATGTAATTCTGGTAAAAGATTTACAAGATAAAATATTGAAATCAAATATAAAGTGATTATATTCAAATTTGACTTAGACTTACACATTAACAGTTGCTAGATGATCCCTAATTATGCTATGCAACTCAGCAACTTCATCAATGTCAAGAATCATGATCAGAGCAATTACTTTTATGCCCTAGGAAAGGTAGAAATCAAATAACAGAAATACTTTGGTATATAAAAAATAAATATAAGTTATACTAGAACTTAAGATATTTTCAAAAGCATTAAAAAACTTCATAAAACAATTTATTTTTAGTAATTAGGTAGTTATACTAAAATATGCTACTATTGTATTAGTAAGCTACTATTAATAGGATCCTTTAGGATCATTATCAGACATGCCAACATTCAAGTATTTGTGTCAAGAGCAACAGTATAGTTTGAAATTTCAATAAATCCAATTACAGATTATACATAAGTACATATCTTATTGGTTTCTAAATTAAAATTAAATTTAAAATATTTACACAGTTGTAAGTTGTAAAAGGTAAATTAAAATTTATGCATTTAAAAATTTATGAGTAGCTTTAGCAACTTATTTTTCAGAACAGTGTTTTTTATAGCAACATTGACTCTGATTAAAATATTTCTATATTTTCTAACATCAGGGATTCTAGATTTTCTCTACTCAAATTTGACCTAATAACAGTTTGGTTTTTCGCACAGTACTGAAAACTTTTAATAAGTAGCATTACTGCGTGGAAAGAGTAATATTCAGCATTATTTTTTGCAAAACTTTGAACTCAATTGCTAAATCATAATCTTTAGCTGTTCAAAAGTTTTGTTATTTCCCAGAGCAATCTGAGGAGTTTCTGGAATTATCAAATTTTCTCATTTCTCCAGAAAAACTCCTGAGAATCCAGAGTAGTTGGCATGTCTGCATTATGCTAATACTCAATTTTGAAATAACTAAACAGCAGCATAACAAATATTGGCAATGTTGAAACTTACTGAAAAGACCAACTGAAAAAATACTGACTAGTGAAACCAAGAAACTATTTTTTAGAATATTAAAAAAATGAAATTAAAGAAAATTAACCTAATTATATAGAATAAAATTAAATTGTATTAGTAAAATTAAAATGTATTACAAAGAAAATATATGAAATTAAAGATATACATAAAAAGAAATGTATTTACTTCTAGAAGGGATAAATAAATTGGCTGGGTAACACACTTATAGAATATATCCCATAAATCTTTACTGGAACTTTCTTTTGATTCCAATACAGGTTTTATGATATTCCTTATATTGTATATTCTCTTGACATCTGCCTTCTAAAAATAAATCAATAAATTTAACACAACTATATAAAAAGACAAAAAAATGTCCACCACATAAACAAAAACTCATGTTAAGAAACAAAATGAAAAATTAAATAAAATCTATCAAAATTAATCATACAGATAAACATATATAATATGAACTTACTATAGGTTTCTTTGCCAATGTGCGTTGGAATAAGTATGGCACAACATTGAACAAAAAGTTTTCAGCTTTTTCAACATTATATGCTATATATAACTTTTCACAGTACTGTGCAATCCAATTTTTAACACTGTCTTGACTGCTAGGTATTTCTTTCAAAACTCCTATATTCATAATAAAAATAAGAGTAACTGATAAAAGATAATGGAGTTATCATACAACATTTAACATATTAGGGTGTATCTTTATACAGACTGTGAAAATATTTTCCATTCTCAGAAACCAGACAATGAAATAGTGTTTTAATGGTATAGGTTTAAAATGTTCATCTCTAAAAGTGCAAATAATATGAAATACAAAAACAAAATTTAAAGACAATGCATATAAAAAATGCTTCAATAACTTGCCTTATCAACCTAGTCATTCAACTTTAAAGCAACAACAACAAAAACAAAAACAAAAAAATAAATAAATAAAATAAAATAAAATAAAATATGTAACTTATAATAGTTGACTGAAGTCTCAGTACTTTGTTGGTATATAAAGTTGTACCATTTTGCCATATCGACATGTTGATGGTCAGTGAGTGTATTAAAAGACAAACTGTTCAAAAAGTCAATTTTATTGTTCCTTTGTAAATATTTAGCATTTTTTGGAATATGTACAGTAAATTTTACAAAAGAATGTAGCTAAGAAATTCATTTCTTTTAAACTCATTTAATGAACAATCATAATCATTTGTAAAATTTTGCTCAGTTTATTCCTCTCAAGGGAGGTTAAAAAAAAACTTGGATATTCCTTCTTAGAAACCACAAAAGTTTGTTATATTATGGAGAATCAATCTATTCTGGCACAACTTTTTGAGAAATGCTAATTTTCCCATAGTTCTGTTAAAAAGGCATGAAAAATCAAGTCGAAATACAATAACTAAGATATAATAAAAATTTAGCCAATTTTACATTGAAAGTGTACTTGAGAAGAGTGCTCATGACAGTCTTAACACTTATCTATATTATTTTAAAAAGAATTATAGTGATTATTTGTAAAAAAAAAAAAAAAAAAGAAAGGCTAGTATACAAGCATATATTAATTACACTACATATTATTATTTGAAATATAAATAAGAAAGCCTAAAACTGGAAGGAAAGATTTTCAAAGCTGAACTCAGTTTGAATTGAAATTGCCTATACTACTAAGCGAGAAAATTGACAAAGTGATATTCTTTATGATAAATATCATTTCATGAGTTCATAATAACAATTAAAATCTCCAAACCATTTATTTGTCCCCCCTTTTTTAAATTAGAATAAAGCCAAAACAACCAAAATGAATGAGTTATGACATAAGTAGTAGTACAAATCAGTTTTAGATAGACCTTTATGCAGACAAGTTAGAAAAACCAAATCAGGGATGATTTGATTATGTCTCTAAGTAAAAAACCCTTAAAATTTATATCATTCATAATCAAAAACTCTAAACTAAAAAAAGTTAATTACATATAACAATTAATAACATGATACTAATATTATATTTAATGTATGATTAACAAATTTCAAGCAGCGATTTTAATTGTTAGTAAATTAAAGCACTGCCTGCTTTAAATTCAACAATTAAAATGAAAAACTTACTACACTTCTTTTGATGAATCACACTCTTAGATGATAATGAATTATACTTCTTAGAATTGGATTTTTTAATCACAGCGATCAAATATATTTTATTTATGATAAATCTGTTTTCTGGTATAATAAGTGCTAGATTCAACTTTTACCAGACTAGAAGTAAAATAATATAGAAAAAATAAGGGAGCAAAAGGATGAAAGTAAAGTAAGAAAGGCGAAAATACTACTACAATATTATTTTGATTTATATAATCAAAAACAAGTACCTAAATATGAAATATATAACTGAATTTTTATTCACATAAACAAGTACTCAAGTCACCTAACAAAAATAAAAATAAATAAATAAAACAGATTCAAATTGGAAATTTCTCCAATATCCTAATTAAAAAAAAAAAATAATAATAACCCTAAAAACTTAAAAGGTCATTTCTGAAAAACAAATTTTAAATTTTGAGTTCAGAGTTTAGTTTGTACAGTTAAAATAAGTTTTGTTAGATTTTGTTCTAATTAAGGTTTAAAAAAATCAGGATTTTAAAATCATACACCTTATAGAAAAAATTATTTTTCCTAAGAGGACAATTTAAAAATATTTTCACGTAAAATTTCTGATGGTTGAAAGGCACACTTCCTTTTGGTATCTGAGCCAGTATGTTTGAATCCCCTTTTGATTTAAATGGTTTGTAACTGGTTTGGTTTTGGAGCACTGTGGTGTACTTTTATGTTATATAATGACTAAAGACATCTGAGTTTACAACTTGAAGCTGATTCTGAATGGCTATGAACAACTATGTCAGTAGCAGGATTCAAACCCATGACAGCAACCTACCGATTTAGCTAGCATCCTGTTGTAACTGTTCAATTTGGTTTAGAGCTTTATGGTATAATTTTAGCTATATGAGGGCTAATGAGACCAGGACTTACTATCAAAGCCCATTCCAAATGCTGCAAACATTGATGGGATTCAAAACCACAAACTTTGATACCAAAAAGCAAAATCAACAGAATTAATGCTGGTTTTATTAGCCCTTGTCTTGTGTTGTGAGAGGGGGAAAATCCAGATTGCAGTGCCCCTAACCAAAGCTAAAACCCAAAATTAAAACAAGCATCATACTACAATGATATCCGAAATTTAAACTTACTCTCTTTTAACTCACTATGCTCCTCTTCAAAAGAAATTAGACAATCCATCCAATATAGTCACAAAAATTTCCCCTTTTAATTGTTAATCTTCCCTTTTTACTTTTAATTTTTAATCTCCCCCCTCCCTACACATACACAAGAGTTATGAAAATGTATTGTCTTAACAATACACAAAACTCAAATCAATCAACAGCCATTTGTAGGTCAAAGCTCATAGTTCAGCAAATCATTTCTTTTCAACATCCCACAATGACTGGAAATACTGACCATAGTAGAATACTCGCTTTCTACAGTTGAAACATAAAACACAAACAATAACGAAAGTTTGACAAAAAATCTTTTTCATTTATTATTTATTTTTATTTATTTATTTATTTTTGCTGATTTGAATTCAAACTGCCATGGAGAAAAATTTTAAACTAAAAGGAATGATATTTCTAAATCTGGAAAGATAATTGAAAAAACATAGAATTCCCGGATATCCCCAGAGTGCAATCCCCCTGCAAAATGTAGAAGAAAATGATAAAAGATAGTGATACCATCCAACCAATAAATCAACAAAGATATTGCAAAGAAAGTAATGAAAACATTGGGAAAGAAAATGCACTATAAATGTCATTTATATTATCAATACTTATTATATATTTAGATTTATACATATAATTTATACCTGACTTTTTAAAAATGTTATAACATGTTAGGTATGCTTTGTATTCCATTTTGAGAAATATGTTTAGCTTATTTTTTATACTCATATTTACAAGGGGTCAAACGATGGCCAAATAGGTAGGACATTGCTCTTTGGCACTGGAGTGCATGGGTTTAAAACCTGCTCCTGGCATGGATGTTTGTAGAAATTTGGAATTGGCTATAAGCAGAAGGTCCTGGTCTATCATTACTCATTATATAAAACAGTAGACCATAGTGCTTCCAAACCGAACCATATTTACAAGTGAAGTCATCAATCAGAAGTTGGCCACTATATTAAGGATGTCATACCATAAACCTGTTAGAAGTACAATTGAGATATATTGAATCATAATAGCAGATGTATGCTCATCCTGATATTTAGTGTGATGGCGATAGAACTTTTTTTTTACCTTGAGTTTATTAAATCTATATATTGGTCCCATTTGATATATTTTTCTTTTAATAATATGCTAAAATGATAAAAAAAAAATGAAGTAACATTGTAACAATTTTTTTTTAACTAATCTGATAGTATCTAAAAATTGTTTTCAGAAAATAAAAGTATTGCTTGTTTTTGACAAAATAAAATTTAGTTTTTTATTTTATCACTTCTTAATTGACACTATTCTTTCTTTTTAATTTCATTCCAGCATTTTTTAAACCTACTAACTATTCTGTTGTTAGCGAAATGATCACTTGCAAAATAAAAAGTATTTAACCATTCATTTATATGCTAAATATTTCTCTTTGTGTCTTGGTTCTCTTTAATTCTCTCTGGAAAAAATATGTACTTTTCAATTTTTAACCATAAGAATAAATTGCCAACCATATCAATTTTAAAGTAATTTCATAATTATATAAAAGAAAATATAAATAAAATGTGACATTAGTTTTATAAATATGAGTTTTTTTATCTTTAAAATTTTCTTTACTGCTGGTATATAATATAACCTAGAAACTAATTTAAATTTTTAAACAAATATATGAACCTGGTCAATTTGATATGAGTTGTACAATGTTGTAGAAACATAAAGTGTATATTCTTAAACTTTATTTGAAAACCTTTATTACCCAGACATAAGACTAGGTCCAAAGTAGATAAGAAATAAAATGTTGAGTTTTTTGCAAATATATGTTCCTCAATGTCTACAAATTTATAAAAATCAAATATCATAATACCTTACTTAGTTCCTATGCTATACTATATTATGTGATGATTACTAAGTGCACATTTTTAGACAAATGTTGCAACATGTTCCTGTTAGCTAAAATACATGATGGTTCCAAGTGCAAAGTGTTAATGATTACTAATGTTTTATCAATTTACACCAAAATAATGTATATTTGTAAATTAAAATGAGAAAGATATTTTTATTACTTATATATTAAAAAAATAAACACAATAATCCATGTAAATGAAACAATGTTATATACCAAAAAAACAACTAGTGATTTTAAACTTCTGCACAAAACTGTATATTATTAAATGATACCAAAACAAATGTTAAATTTTTTTTATGCTCACTACTTTTGGCATGCTAGACAAGTACTCTATTTCTATCAAATAGTAATCTTGTACATATACATACAAGCATTAAAAACAAAAAATCTTTGAAAAACTTTCAGTATGAGAATAATTTTATTAAAAAGAAATACCAGGCCAAATGGCAGAGAATGTATTAAAGCAACATGAAGGAAAATACGCATATTAAATTATTTGTGACTGGAAAATTGAAAGACAAATATATGATTATATAATTTATATTCAGTAAAATGAAGGGCTTGTTTGAACGAATGGGTCCCCCCTGCCAAATAAGCGATACCGTGCCAAGTTTGGTAACCCCATCTACTTTCTCCTCTCCTCGCTATGTTTTAATCACGTGCTCTTGTCACGCTACTCTTCTGTTACGTATGAATTGCGCCTCTTTCTGATTGGCTGATAAATTGTTTATTTGAAATGCGTCTCTTTCTCATTGGCTTACAAATAATTAAAATTTATTGGTTCTTTGACCAACGGCAATTTGTTTTAAAAATTTAAACAAGTTAAACTCGTTTTCAACCATTTTACCATTGGATGTCCTTGAATGCACACATGGATTGTTTCACTTTTTGCTTTTGTTCCATTCCCTATGAGTGATGGCTACTGGTGGTAAGATTAACTCTGAGTTTTTCCATACTTTGAAGCTTTCCGTAATGAAAGCTCTGATAGAATGGTATATGAATAAGGGGCTTATCACTAATAAATACGAATGCCCCAAGTGTCTTACATATATATGCATTTGGTCGAACGTAAAGATCGACCCGATGGATATCAGTGGGTGTGTAGGGTGACAGGAGCGAACATCCATCATTTCAAAAAGAGTGTAAGGAAAGGTACATGGTTTGAGGAAAGTAAATTAAGTATTATAGACATACTTAAATTTACTTACCTCTGGGTGTATGAGGCGTCCACCAGTCTTATTCTTCAACAGCTCGACATTAGTGAGCATTCAATAGTTGATTGGTGTAACTTTTGTCGAGAGGTTTGCATTGATACCTGTATCAATGCAAACCAAAAGATTGGTGGACTGGGAGTGGTTGTAGAAATTGACGAAAGCAAATTTGGTGAAAGAAATTATAATAAGGGGAAGAGGGTAAAGGGAAAATGGGTTTTTGGCGGGTTAGTTAGGGGTTCGAATAAAGGTTTTTTTGAGGTTGTGGAGGATCGCACGGAGACACTGTTGGATGCTATTCAGAGAAATATCTTGCCTGGATCAACGATCATGTCTGATTGCCTCTCAGATCACGGTTTTGTGCATTTGAGGGTCAATCATTCAGTGACATTTAAGGATCCGGATACAGGTGCCCACACAAACACCATAGAGAGAATGTGGGGACTTATTAAGAAAGAGTTCCGGAAGCAGGGCCATCGGCAAACTAACATCTTATTTGATTCATATTTTGCTGAATTTATGTGGCGCCACAGGTATAAAGACCATACTGAAGGTTTTTTTCGAGCCTTCTTATCCTGCGTAAAGACCCTATATGTGCCACATACTGCCGATGAAGAGAGTGCATCCAAGGAATGAAGTAAGTGTTTTAGTTATTTGATTTTAAAGGGATATTTTACATTCTATATGTTGTTTTAGTTTTCTATATATTGTTAGTATATGTTTATTAAATTGTTTTTAATAACAGTAGTTTTAGTAAAAGTCGCATTAAATTTATACTCAAATCTTTTAGATGAATAGTAACTACATTTACGGGAGGTCTACAGGGACAGAGCCCCCCCCCTTAATTAAAAACATTCTTTTACATATTAATGGAAAAAAACAGGATAATGTAAATAAAAAAGATTGACATTAAAAATATTTATCTACCAAACTTTGATCCGACAAATTTTTCAAAATTACTATCTTAATATATTTTGCAAATTTTAAAACACAATTTAAGCCATTTGTTAAGATTAATTGAACTATTGTTATATTTTTATTTCCCGAGTTTTCAGTTATATTCTCATTTCCCGACCTTTCCGTCAGTATAGCTATGTCATTCCCGGTGAAAATCCACTCTCGCTCATCAGGTCAGGCTTGAGGTTGCCACGTAAAAGGTTTCGGGCTTGGCGCGAGTTAAAAATCATCAAATAGAGGAGGGGGACCCGGTTCTTCAATAGTACCAAATAAAGTACTTTATGAAAAAAAAAATCCATAAAAACTTGATTAAATTTATGTAATAAAAAATTTATATCATGATATTTTGTTACTTATTTTAATGCAACATTTAAAGTAACCGACATAATTCTGCAGATCATTATTGTTAGAAGTTGCAGCGAATCGGCACCTTCCCTAACTTTCGGTGAATCCCGGCAATTTGTCTTAATTCGTTTATTTATTTAAGTCAAATGAGGCAGGAGATTTGACAGCCACCTTAATCGCCAGTTAGATTGTTTTTGTTAAGGAAGCTGACTCTCGCAGTTATTTTGTTCGTGACGTCTGCACGGCAGACGCTAATGTGGCTTCAACTCTCACTCGGCGGCTACGATCTGTGTAATTTTGTGATTGGCTGAGTGGGGGGAGGAAGCCGCATGATTATGCTAATTAGCATGATATACCTGCTACTGGATATATAAGGCTGACAAGCAGGAGGCAAGGTATCCCTTTTTTGGTCAGCTGTGAGGGTAGCAGTATCAGATTAGAAAATTCCTTTTTTTTACTTTGTATTTTTTTAATGGTATTAGGTTAAATGTTTTTCTGTAATAGGTGATTGTTAAATTGATTATGTTTATTTTGTTAACTTTTTTTTTGAAAAACTTTTAGAACTTAAATAAAAATGTTTAGTTCAAATACTCGATTTTTTATTTCTCGTCATTCTGCAAAGTCATGCTAGCTTCCACTTTAAATATCTTTTGTATCAGAGATGTCCAGCACTATTAGGTAGCTGGTCATCAATTATAAATAACTATTATCTTAAGATCTTTTTAATAAAAATAAGTTTTTTTTTTATCGATGAAAGCTCCAAAACTATCCTCTCCTTTGAAATATTTTAAGCTTTATGAATGAAAAAAAAAAAAAAAAAAAAAAAAAAATTAATAAGAGCCATAGAGATATTCAATGTTTAAAAATCTGATTAAAATATTCTGTCCAAAAATGCTTACCATTTAGCATCTTTGCCAATTCGACTTGACTGTGATCTGAAACTTTTAGTTGAAGACTAACAAGAGCTATATCAATCACAACTAGAATAACTTGAATGACTGTTTTCAGCTTCTATTAAACTTGGAAAAAGTTAAAGTTGCATTTTCAACCAGATAACAGATCTAGATATATGTCTCTATTTTCGGAATTATGTGCATGTAAGATAAAATCTGGTGAAAACATTGATTTGTACGCGTCACGATTAAGGCGGATTTCAGAACAATTTAGTTCCATAAACCAACCTATTAAAGAGGTGTATATCTCATTCCAAATGTTAAGATACTTACCCTCACAGTTTGACAGTATAGTTCAATCTATTTTACGCTGGCCGGAAGAAAAATTCATTTTCAAAGATATAGTAATCGAGCTCATCACAGAAGAAACAAGGCTGAAGTTAAAAGACAGTGATCTTTTTGAACCAGCGGCTAGTATGGTTCAACATAAACCCAGCATGAAGTGCTACAAATGCCGGAAAACAGGTTATCGACGAATAGATTACCGACCATCCTCAGAAGAATCAAGGAAAACCCAACAAGTTGATTCTCGGGGGAGAACCTGGCAACCAATGTCTAGAAGGACAGCCCTACAGCCGTATAGAGACAATTCAAAAAGTTCACCAGTCCAAACTTCCCGTTCATTGTCGCCAAGTTCCAGTTCCAGTTGCAGTAATCCTGACTATCATCACAAAACTTGGAAGCAAAGGAGTACTACGGACAGCGTCAGTCAACGGAACAAAAGTAATGTTTGTTCTTTTGTTTATGCCTTTTTAAATGAATCTCGTAGTGAAAGTGAACATTTCATTTTTGACACTGCCGCTTCTCACCATTTTTGTAAAAGTAAAAATATGTTCATTGAATTTGCTCCCATAAAAGGTGAGAGGATGGCCATTGCTATTGATGGGGTGACATTTCCAATTGAGGGAAGAGGAGTGTTAAAACTAAAGTTTGGACAGAGAATTTTTTATTTTAAAGATGTATTGTATACACCTAAACTTAGACGCAATCTTATTTCGGGGCCTACACTTGACGTATATGGTGTCACTTATAAATGTGAACAGGGAATTGTAAAAATATATCAAGATGGGGAACATATATTTTCAGCATTTTTAAAAGATGGAGTTTATCAAATGTATCCAAAAATATTAGAGGAGAAGGTTAAGCATGTAAGATTTGAGACTTGTACTGTTAACTTACAAAGTATGGAGCTATGGCATCGACGATATGCCCCACATAAACACACATAGCATTAAGAGGACATGTCGTAAGAAAGGTTCAAGGGGTATCCCTAACTTAAAACGAAATGGTTATAGTTGTGAAACCTGTAAACTTAACAAATTTAGGCGAGTTTCATTTAAAACCATTGGTCAAACACGATCAAATAAACCGCTGGAGTTACTCCACATGGACGTGTAGGGACCTGCTAAGGTAACAGGGCGTAATGGAGAGAGATATTTTCTAAGTATAATAGATGACTATTCCAATAAGACATCCCTATACCCATTAACAGAAAAATCTAAGGTGTTTGAAGTTTTTAAACGACATGTAATACAGGCAGAACGTACTCTTGATTGTCGCGTTAAATCCATTAGAACAGACAATGGACGTGAATTTGATAACGCAAGATTTAATGCATTTTGCAAAGAACACAGCATTAGACATGAATTCACAAATACATACACACCAGAGCAGAATGGAGTAGCCAAACGCTACATCCAGACAGTGTTAAATGGGACTAGGACCATTCTTGATGAAAGTGGTTTAGGGAAAGAGTTTTGGCCTGAAGCAGCCCTGTATTTCACCTATACATGGAACAGAGTTTGCCATAAACATCAGCAGAAAACTGCTTGTTATTTAATAGTTTATAGCTTGTTATTTAATAGTTAATAGCTTGTTATTTAATGCTTGTTATTTAATTGTTATTTAATAGTTTTCACAAAGCCGTTAGTTAAAGTTGCATTGTTAAAATTTAAAGAACATGTGTTTACAACTAAGTAACTAGATTTTTTTTTTGGTAAATATTTATTGTAAATTTTTCTACTGTATCAGAAATGGGTGTTTATACTATATAATGGTATCAGAAATTAATGTATCGTGTTGAGTTTTTTTTTTTGCGATGTCTTTATAATTTCAAACCCTTTTATTTTAATTTTAAGTAACTATACATTAATTACGTTCTCAATTTTTTTTTATACAAGTATCTAGTGTTGTAAATATGTAAATATATATACAGTAGTAATAGGGTTTGTTACGATAGGTTTGCGTAAAGTTTTGGGCCCTTGTATGTGTTGCGTGAATGTCTTGTGAATTTGTATTGTTATAAAATTTGTATTTAATAGATACTTGTATTATCGGAATTCATCTGCTTTTTTTGTCTTTAACAGAGTTTCTGTAACAAATTTTGTTTTAAATCTATTTACATATAAAAAACTTTTCTCACCTATCAAGAATGCTTTTGTAAAAAAAAAAATTTGTAGTCACACCAACTTGGTGTGATGAGGTAAACTAGTATCAAGAACTTTTGTAAACTGTTGATCACACATCTGTGAAGAAATTTTTTTTTTTGTATCAAGGATTCTTTTAATCTGTGAAATTTTACAAGTCTTGTGATGTATATGTATTGAAATTTTTCTTATGTAATATTTGAGAGTCAGTTACCTGGTTAAAGGTGGACATAAATTTTTTTTTTGAAGAAGCTCGTTTCATGGGATTGCCGTGAGGGGGCGGGCATTGTTAGAAGTTGCAGCCGAATCGGCACCTTCCGTAACTTTCGGTGAATCCCGGCAATTTGTCTTAGTTCGTTTATTTATTTAAGTCAAATGAGGCAGGAGATTTGACAGCCACCTTAATCGCCAGTTAGATTGTTTTTGTTAAGGAAGCTGACTCTCGCAGTTATTTTGTTCGTGACGTCTGCACAGCAGACGCTAATGTGCTTTCAACTCTCACTCGGTGGCTACAATCTGTGTAATTTTGAGATTGGCTGAGTGGGGGAGGAAGCCGCATGATTATGCTAATTAGCATGATATACCTGCTACTGGATATATAAGGCTGACAAGCAGGAGGCAAGGTATCCCTTTTTTGGTCAGCTGTGAGGGTAGCAGTATCAGATTAGAAAATTCCTTTTTTTTACTTTGTATTTTTTTAATGGTATTAGGTTAAATGTTTTTCTGTAATAGGTGATTGTTAAATTGATTATGTTTATTTTGTTAACTTTTTTTTTGAAAAACTTTTAGAACTTAAATAAAAATGTTTAGTTCAAATACTCGATTTTTTATTTCTCGTCATTCTGCAAAGTCATGCTAGCTTCCACTTTAAATATCTTTTGTATCAGAGATGTCCAGCACTATTAGGTAGCTGGTCATCAATTATAAATAACTATTATCTTAAGATCTTTTTAATAAAAATAAGTTTTTTTTTTATCGATGAAAGCTCCAAAACTATCCTCTCCTTTGAAATATTTTAAGCTTTATGAATGAAAAAAAAAAAAAAAAAAAAAAAAAATTAATAAGAGCCATAGAGATATTCAATGTTTAAAAATCTGATTAAAATATTCTGTCCAAAAATGCTTACCATTTAGCATCTTTGCCAATTCGACTTGACTGTGATCTGAAACTTTTAGTTGAAGACTAACAAGAGCTATATCAATCACAACTAGAATAACTTGAATGACTGTTTTCAGCTTCTATTAAAATAGAAAGATTTAATATTTAAATATAAAGTGATAAAAATTCAAAATTAGAAGGAAAAGAGATTGCTAGTACACTTATAAAAGAATAACCAGTATAAAGCATTACTTATTAAATTCTCAGTAGTATAGTCAAAGTATATATCAGGAGTTTTGGTCAGCCTATAATTATGTACAATTTTCTGTCAATAGATACAAATATTTTCATAAGCATTTATAAATTGTTTTCAACATTAATCCTATATCAAAACTTCATCTTCTACATTTAATAGTTTTTGAGCTATGTAAGATACACAGGCATATATATTTTTAAGAGGAAAGTAGTCAAAATTAGTTCAAAGTATGTATAATCATTCTAAAATAATTAAAAATATTCATACGTACATACAGACTGAAACTTGTCAAAATTCATCCAGGCATGGTTTAAATGAGCATTTCCATTAAAATTTAAATACTGTAACTTTTTGTGACTACAATACTTTCTTTTACTTTGTACTAGAAAATAATATGTATAATACACAGATGCAAGATGAAAACTACATAGTAATTTTAAAGTTGAAAATAATTTTTCCTTAAACTTCTTTGAAAATTTTAAACAAATATAGGGAGAAAGGAAATAGAGTAAGGAAACATTACAAAAAGCCAAACTATAATGCAGTTCCATCTAGGATTTGACGAAATAATTCTAATTGAACACATGAATCATACAAGTGTGAAATGAGATTACGATACTAATTATTATATATTTCCAAATATAAGCTAATCTGTATATAAGCTGAAGGTACAATTTTCCTTCAAAAATTTACACGAAGTTCAAAACCTGTATATAAGTGAAAAAAAAAAAAAAAACATCTTCAAATAAGTAAAGCAGGAAAAATGTTTTCCAATAAAGTTGCTTTAAATTAAAATGCTAGACCAATGCTTCTAAAACATTTTTGTCACAGCATCCAATTAAAAACACATGTTTGGTTTGGTTTTGGTTTGTTATAGGGTTTAATGACGCAAAATCAACTAAGGACATACTGCGCCAAACAAAAGAGTGAAACAGTACACGGAGGAAAAAAAAAGAAGACAAGGTAAAACAAGCAAAAGTTTATGAATGAACGATTAAAACATTAAAATGCACAAAAACAGATGACAAAACCAACAACTGCAGAGATGTAAAACAAGGAATATTAAAATTCATGAAATAAACCAGTAACATATAAAAATTTAAAAAGATTCCGATGGGGATCATCTACAACAAGGTCATTTACACTAGGTGATTTTGAAATAAAAAATTTCAGATATAAATGGTAAAAACAGGAGCACGAAGTTAAAAGATGTAAAACAGGGATATGCAAATGACAGTAAGAACAGGTTGGTGCAGTATCATTGAGAAGAAGGTGGACATGTGTCAGCCTCGTATGGCCAATACGAAGGCGAGTAAGAATTACATCCTTTTTCCGGTTACCAATGGTAGGCCAAATGTCTAAGGTAGGTTTTATTGCGTGCAGCTTGTTATCAACCATACCGTTCCAATTACTTTGCCATAGAGAGATAAAATGACGCCTAATTTCTTTCTTAATGTCCGGGTATGGAATAGGACAGTCAACATGAATGTTAGGATTTTTATCTGCTTCCTCCGCCACCTCGTTGCCGTAGATCCCAACGTAGCTAGGGACCCAACAGAACAGAATGTTTATTCCTTGCTGTTCCAAGCTCTGTTTTAGTTCTAAAATATTATAAACAATTGGATGGATGGAATTGTAAGACTTCAAGGCGGTAAGAGCACTGAGAGAGTCAGTATAGATTATAAATTGTTTATTAAGCTCTAATGAGAGGTACAATAAGGCTTGTTTGATAGCATACAGCTCAGCAGTGAAAACAGAACAGACTGGAGGGATGCTATGGCAAATAATGTTTTCAAGACACACAAAAGCAGAACCGGCATAAGAAGAGAACTTAGAGCCGTCAGTGTATATTGGAATGTAGTTGAGGTAAGCATCACAGTGGGAGGCAAAGAGTGTCCGCAAGATGCCATCATCAGTATTAGACTTCATAAAGCCAGCAAAAGGATTGAGATAGGAAAATTCAGGAGTCTGCCATGGGGGGAAAGCAAGGAACCTATTCTTTAATGTGGAGACTTTGTAAAGGTTGGTTCCACACAGGATATTGCGCATCCTGATAGCAAAAGAAGGCACACAAGATGGACGATTAACAAATAATTGAACAAGATGGGTTTCATTAAAGAGATTATGTAGAGGATGATTGGGATGTGACATAACACGGAAGTAATAGCTTAGTGATAGCTGCTGGTGAATGAAATCCAGAGAAGGTTCATTAAAATAGCATACAGACTAGGATTGGGAGAGGTATGAAAAGCGCCAGTACAGATGCGGAGAGCCGTATGATGAACGGTTTCAAGGATTTTTAATACAGATTTCTTAGCTGAACCATAAGCAGCACAAGCATAATCCATTTTCAAACGGATGGCAGCCCTGTAAATACGCAGCATAAAAGTGTAATCTGCACCCCATGAGGTATTCGACAGAAATTTTAGCAAATTTAGCCCTTTTTCGCATTTTAACCTGAGGTTTTTTACATGGGGAGAAAAAGTTAATTTACTGTTAAGAGTAACTCCCAGAAACCTAACCGAATCTATGACAGTAATGGACGAATTACCCAGATACAGTTCAGGGTGATTATGCAAGTTTCGCAACCTACAAAAATGTATACAAACAGTTTTATCATTCGAGATGGAATGCCCATTTTCATTGCACCACTTATAAACACTACGGATGGCTGTCTGTAACTGTCTTTCAACAAAGCGCATATCTTTACCTTCACATGATATGAGTAAATCATCCACGTAAAGACTACCATGAACACACCGAGGAATTTGATCTAAAATAGAATTAATTTTAATTAAAAATAGAGTGACACTTAAAACACTGCCTTGGGGGACACCCTCTTCCTGTATAAAACCATCGGATAAAATATTTCCAATATGAACATTAAAAACGCGTTTAGATAAAAAGTTTGATATAAAAATGGGGAAGTTCCCACGTAGTCCAATATTATAAATATCTCGAAGAATGCCGTAACGCCACGTTCTGTCATAAGCTTTCTGAATATCAAAAAATACTAACACGAAGTGATTCAGTTTCACAAAAGCATTTCTAATTAGACTTTCCAAATTGACGAGGTTATCACTAGTTGATCTACCTTTTCTAAACCCACTTTGGAAGGGAGAAATAAAGTTATTGGTCTAAAACACGTACATGAGACGGTTGTTGACCACCTTCTCTAACAGTTTGCTCATGCAGTTTGTCAAAGCTATAGGACGGTAGTTGTTAGGATCAGAAGGATCTTTATCAGGTTTGGGTATAGGTAATATTATGGATTTATGCCAATCAGAAGGAAAGGTATGTTCTTGCCAAACTCTATTAAAAAGATGCAAGATGTTAATAAGTGAATTGTAGGGAAGATTCTGAAGAAGTTTGTAAATAATATTGTCAGGACCCAGGGAAGTTAAATGGGAATGATTGAGACAACAAAAGAATTCTTTTTCTGTGACAGGGCAGTTATAAGAAAAATCAGTCCGGGTAGAAAATTTAAGCCTACAGGCTTCAGCATTACGTTTATACTGTAAGAAAGTAAAAGGGTAAGAATCGGCACTGGTGATATGGGCGAAAGTTTCAGCAATCGTATTAGCAATACATGCAACATCAGAGATGATCTTCCCATTTAAGTTTAAAGAAGTAACCTGGTGCTCACTATAGTAAGTACCCATCGCTTTTTTAGCTTTCAACCATAATTTTCGGCTTGAGACACCAGTCTTGATACTAGAAACATAAGTTATCCAGGACTCTTTTTGGCATTTACAGAGAATTCTACGAGCAAAAGCTTTTGCACATTTAAAAGCAATTAAATTCACCTTACTAGGGTACCAAATTAAGGAAATACAGGATCAGGTTTATGAGATAGCAAAAACTAATGAAAGAGTAAAATTGAAAAAGAGAAAAAGGAATGCCCCATGGTGGAGTGACGAATTAAGAATACAGCGTAGTATGGTGAGAACTTTAAGGAGGAGGTTTCAGAAGGAAACCAATATTGATATTAGGAATGAAAGAAAGATTAAATATAGGAAAAACTTAGCACTGTATAAGAAAGTGATTTTAACGGCAAAACGAGAAAAGTTTAAGAATTTTGTCACTTACACCTTAAATCAGGGCAAATACCATGATATAATGGATTTTGTAGTAAAAAGTAGAATTGCCCCTAGTAGTTCTGTTTTTAGGATTAATGACTTAGAGGAATCTAAGAATCTTGATGAGACTACAAAATTTATTATGGAAGGACATTTTACATATAGTGATGTGGAAATTTATGATGAAATTGATGAAGAATATGGTTATGATCCTAAAGGAAATCGAAATAGAGAATACATTTAACGATATGAAAAAGGATAAAGCACCGGGTTATGACGGCATAATTTATGAAGCATATAGGGAATTATATTATGCGAATAAAAATTTAGTACTTAGTTTATATAATTCTTGTTTAAATATTGGGTACTTTCCAAAACCTTGGAAAGTTGCTAAAATTAAACTTTGTTTGAAGAGTGGTAGAGACCCTCATAGAGTCGATGCTTATCGACCGATCAGCCTTCTCCCAGTATTGGGAAAAATTTACGATAAAATTCTAACGAATAGGTTAGATCATTATTTAGAGAAGAATGTATATAGCGATTTTCAATTTGGATTCAGGAAACGTAAATCTACTATTTTGGCTTTAAGGAATGTTATGAATTTTATAAATAATGCAAGAAATGAGGGTATGATAACTATGCTTGTCACCTTAGACATCAAAGGTGCATTTGGTAAGGTTAAGTGGAACATCATTAGAGAAAAAATTAATAACTTGAACATTCCTTTATATTTGAAATCCTGCATTAATTCATTTATTAATGATAGAAAAGCCATAAGCGGTAATTATGAAATATTTTACAATAATGGGGTCCCACAGGGGTCCAATTTGGGACCGAAACTATGGCTATTAGTTATTAACGATCTATTAATGGATAATGATAATTGCATTATACAAGCATATGCGGATGACCTTTGTATACTTATTAAGGCAAGGGTCCAATCGCATTTTAAGGACATTTTTCAGACAATTGCTGAAAGAATTAGTGATTGGATGAACAATTGTGGACTTATTTTTAGTGAAGGAAAATGCATTTACACCCTTATTAAGTTCGGAGGAAATATAAGATCTTATCCTTCTATTAGAATAGGTAATATCAAAATAAAGTACAAAAAGGAAGTAAAATGCTTGGGAGTAATAATTGATAACAAAATAACATGGACAAAACATTTACATTTCATGAAAGAGAATATACTTAGCCAGATAATTAGGCTAAATGGCATTAGCCGTATAAAATGGGGAATCAATGCTAGACATCTTAAAAGTATATACAATAATATATTTGAGAAACAAATCACATATGGTACCGAAGTCTGGTACAAAGGTACCGTTAGGGTTCATAATTTACTTAGCTCTATTCAGAGAATCATTCTCTTGAAAATAACTAAAGCCTACAGCACCGCTCCCACATCTGCTTTGCAGGTGCTGAGTGGCATTGCTCCTATCGAACTAATTTGTGAGGAAAAACAAATGTTATTCAATTTAAAATATAATAAGAAAGAAATTGTTTTAGATAATAATATTATATTATACAATGACGTTGATTGGGATTATTTTTATAATAATCCCCCCTGGAATGTTTTCAGTATAAATTGGAAGAAGTCCGATTTAGAGATAAAGAGAATAATGATTTATACCGATGGATCTAAGTTAAACAAGCAGGCTGGGTTCGCCATTATTGTTATAATGGATAATAAAGTGATTTATAGTGGTAGTTATAAAGTTAGTGAAAATTGTATAGTATTCAAAACTGAGCTATTGGCAGTTGCCAAGGCCATTGACTATATACAATTAAATAACTTAGATAACGTATATATAAGATCAGATTCTCTTTCAGCTCTGCAGGCTATAGGTAGCGAAACTAATAATACTCTTATTTATGACATTAGAATGAGAATTAGAAATATTGGGTTGAAAATAAATTTAGAATGGGTTAAGGCCCATGTAGGTGAAGTATATAACGAATTGGTAGACACCTTAGCAAAGGAAGCAACTAAAAGAGATACTGTGGACTTTGAAGTAAAGTGGACTTATCGACAAATTAAGAAGATGATGAATCTTTATACAATTAAGAAATGGCAAGAAAATTGGGATGATGGAGTTACTGGAAGAAAAACATATAACTTCTTTCCTAAAGTTAGCGAAAGTAGACTCGAAGGAAATTTTTACATTAATCAAATTTATACAGGACATGGCGCAATTCCTTCTTATCAGTCACGATTCTTCGGGAAGTCTACTAGGTGTTGGTGTAACAAGGATGAAGGAAACTTAACGCATATGATCTATTATTGTGAACTTGTCGATCATATTAGATATAACTATTTTCCTGTTAATTATCAGCAAGTTGCTGTTATCAACCTCTGTAACTCGGCAAAGTCTCGTCGAGGTTTGATTCTAATAATTGAATTTTATGTAAAACTGTCTTTAGACAGTTAGTTTCTTAATGTATATATTTTTCTATCTTTGTTATGTTTTGTATTATTGTATTTATGTATAAATTGTTATAATAAAGAGCGGGTGGCTCTTGTCGAGGGATGTCTTAGTGGATCCAGCTTGGTGGTCTGGCTTCGGTTGAGTTCTAAATTTTGGTTAGGTCTGTTTAGTAATTTTGTGTTGGGCTCGATTATTATCATGACGGCTGGTCATCATATCCGTATGGCTTAGGCTAGGTCGGGCTCAAGAAATATCTTACTAGGGTACCGTCTGAAAATATCCCAAGCACGGTTTTGCTTTCTAATAGCGTTCTGACAATCCTCATTCCACCACGGTTTCTGGTGCTTTGGTGGATTATGAGATGACCTAGGAATAGAAGCATCTGCAGCTTTCACGATAATGTCAGCTACACGGCTAACAGCTTCATCAATATCACCCATCATAGTATCTTTATTGATCACTGCGAGGTTACGATAAGTACGCCAGACGGCAGCCTCATAAATATACATTGGAGGCCGACAGATCCTACTGCTGTAACTGTCAGGGTGAGAGATAAAGTTAGGGAAGTGATCACTACCATATAGATTATTTGCAACAGTAAAAGTAAAAAGGGGGAACAAGGAAGAAGAACAAATAACAAGATCTATGGTGTGGAAAGTGCGGTTTGGAGTATGGAAGTAGGTATATTTGCCGTTGTTTAGAATACATAAAGAATGGTCAGAAACAAATTTTTCAATCTGTTGACCACGGAGGTTGCAGTTGGAGTTACCCCACAAAGTGCTATGAGCATTAAAGTCGCCCATTAGCAGAAAGGGAGGTGGAAGCTGTTTAATAAGATTTTCCAAATCACATTGGCTGATAGGTTCCCTAGGAGGTAGGTAGATGGAACAGATGGTAATCAGTTTATTGACGTGAACTGTAACAGTAACAGCTTGCAAATCCGTACTGATGTTTAAAGGGGAGGTGGCATAGTTAAGGGAAGTAAGAATGGCCACTCCACCAGAAGCTTTATTGCCACTAAGATTATCTTTCCTAATGCTGCTGAAACGTCTCACCTTACAGAAGTCGTCCTTGCCCAGGTAGGTTTCCTGGAGAGCAATGCAAACGGGATTGTAATTGGATATAAGGTGCTTCAGATCGTGGTACTTACTGCGAAAACCGCGACAGTTCCAAGAAAGGAACACAGCCATGATTAAAAGGGATTAGGAGGTTCAGAAGAAGTAGTAATCCCGTCAGTATGCTTAGAATCATCAATGTCTTCATGATCCATTGACTCATCAGAAACTTCGGAATCTGATGGATTTAATGTTAAAATTGAGTCGTCAATAAAAGGCTGGGGTGGGACATTTTTTTGTTTATATCGAGTACTTTTCAATTTAAAGGTAGATTCTTTTTGAACAGCCGGTCTATTTTCTGTACTGTTTTTAGTAGTCTTTTTCCCTTTACGAGTGGTAGTCTGCGTCCCAGTAGCTGAGTTTACCAGCAAAACAGAACGTTTACTATTAGGGGAGGATAACTGGTTTACCAGGCTGATTGGTGAGATGAGTAGAGCTTAATGGCAATGAATTCTTTGTGTACAAATTGTCTTTTTTAGCAGAAAATTCAGTTTGATTATCTATTGATTTGGTGGTTTCAGTTGCAGCAGTATATGAGAGTCCAGGAGTTGGAGTGTTTGAATTAACTATTTTGTGGGCTTCTATGTATGAAATGTTATTTTTTATTTTTAGTGTTTGGATTTCTTTCTCGATTTTCCAATTTGGGCAAGTGCGATAGTATGCCAGATGGTCTCCCTTGCAGTTGATACAGCAAAAAGGAGCAGAACATCCTTCACTGTGGTGTCCAGGGACAGCCCAACGAGCACAGGTTAAGGACCCCCGACATGATGTCGATTGACCAAACCTTTGGCAATTGAAGCATCGCAACGGTTTAGTAATATAGGGTCTCACGGGGCAGTTGAGGTAACCGGCTTTAATGTTAGTTTTAAGTTTAGGCAGATCGAACGTAAGAATTAAATGTTTAGTATTGATTGTTCTATTTTCTTTACGGATGGTTATACGGCAGACAGCACTGACGATAAATGGTTTTTATTTATTCTAGGATTTCTGATTCGGGGTGTTTTGTAAATCGGGTTCGGATATCACACCACAAGATTGATTAAGACTTTAGTGAGGAATTACGGAAACAGATCTGGTACCAATGGTTTTCAAATTTGTAATATTTCTAGCTTGAGCATTATTATCAACCTTCACAAGAAGATCACCGGAGCATAATTTTTTAATATTCTTTACTTCTCCAACAGCTGACTTAATAACTTTATAAATGAGAAAAGGGGACACATCACTAAAGTTTCCTTCGTTACATTTAATAATAAAGAAACGAGCAACAGAAAGTAAATTAGATTGTAAAGACGACTCACTAACGGGGAAATTTGTTTTTTGAGAATCCATGATAAGATAATTTATGATTCGGACCCGACCGCACCACCCACCACGGAGCCCAACAAGGGGATGCAGGGGACTGCACCAATGCTAGCTGGGTCTATACGTTCACAGTCATCAGACCGATCACTTGAACCGTAGCAGACAAATGGTCCACCAGCCGATTGATACTCACCGGAACTTATGTACCCCCACCCCCCGTTTACTCGAAGCCGAGGCCAAAGCAATGTGTTGAAGTCTCCCTACAATAATGGAAATTCCAATCTGATGATTCCCCTACGAGGAAGCCCCTCAATTACCAGGATCAACATTTCTGAGGACACGGGTATCCATGCACGGCAAACACGTGGGCAGTTTCAACGCCAAGAGAAGCAAGAGACAACAGATCGGAAACAGCTACTCAAGGGGTGCCTTCACCTCAAAAGAGGAAACCGCAACGAGGGAGAAGGATAACAATAAAGTAGAAGGGAAGAGGAGAGTAGAAAAGAAATGAGAAAAGATCGCTGGGGTACCTCGGGATTGCGACACCTATGTTTACCTGAAGTAGGTAAACCCCCTGAGGGGCAAAAAACACATGTATTACATCTGTTTAATAGACTCATATATAAGCTGACCTCCCAACTTTAGGTCTTTAAAAAACACCAAATATTCTCAGCTTATACACAGAAATATACAGTATTATGAATGAATGGAGACAAAATCTTACAGTTTACACTTACCTCAACATCAGTTGTAGCCCAGTTTATTTTTCCATTTTCAGTTAAGCTTTTTTGAATAGAACAGGACAATAACTTAGTTAGCCCAGTAATTGTGACTTTCATATCATGATCCTTCTTGTTTTTAAAGTATTCCAAAAAGGAAAACTGTTTTTTCTTGTTCCTCTGTAATTTAAATTTTTTAAATTTAATAAAATATGCATATTATACTATATTTAAATTTTTCTCACTTTTCATGTTAACCCTCTGACTGCTCAATTTGTAAACCCAGATCTCTATAAAAATTGGTTTTTTTTTTTTTTTTTTTTTTTTTTTTTTTTTTTGCTGTTGCACAGTTTAAGAATACATATAAATTGGAGAATTGAAATACTTACTTTTTTCCTAGAAAAGATTTTTTATATTGACTTTTATCATGAGAAACTAAGCTTTCAGAAAAACTAATTGCATGTTATCACATAAAAAATTTATTTTTAATAAATTTCAATTGAAATACAGTTAATTTCTATTTATAACATACTATCTATAATTCTATTATCTAATATAACTATAGTTCTAGTCATATAATTCTATTTATTACCTAATTAAATGTCTAATACTGTATATTATTTATTCTACTGGTTAAACGGTGAAAAGGCAGAAGCGAGCAAATTTTGCTACATTTGAATTGCCCGTGGAAATCACAGGATTAGCAGTCAAAGGGTTAATACATACGAGAAAAAATTATTGCTTTGTTTAATTTTTACTATATATCATTTCTATAAAGCTTTAAAAAGTTGATGAATTGAAGTTTGCTTAGATTTTAAGAACTTCTTTAGGGCTGGACAAAACCAGAAATTTAATAAACGTTCTTATCACTGTTTAATAATAAACAAAAATACAATATACTAAACTGCTAAAGTTTTAGATATGTAAGAAAAATTAAAAGAATTAAACAGTAGGAAAAAAAAGTAATTTTTAATTCTCTTAAAAAGTATTATCTTAATTTCAAAATACTTACATTATCCGCAAAAAGTAGTAGAAGAGTTTTTATATCCATCTCTTGTATGATTTTGTCTATATCTAATTTGTTTTTAGCTCTACCCATTGTATTGATAATTTAATACCTATAAAAGACAATTATTTAATAAAGCTGTAGATTTTTGGTATAATATATATAATTTTTTCATTTGATTAAAATAATACTAGAAAAGAAAAGAGACCAATGCAAACTAGTCTATTTAAAAACTATTTTTTTTGTATCAAATATTAATCTTAAACCAAAATAAAGAGTTTTTGAAGATAAATTTTAAATGTGTAATAAACTTATCAAAAGATGAAAATTTATGCTTACACACTCAAACACAAGACAAAGTATTCTTAAAATAAAATCATATTTCTGGGAGGGGGGGTATAAAAATGGAATGAGAATGAAAGCTTATTATTGCATATCAATAATCACACATCATTAGTATAGAACTATACAGCACATGAAACAGAATTATTGAGTAAATATAAAGCAATTTAACTCAGGTATTTAATTAATGTATTTATAACCATTATACTTATCTAAATAAACATTTATATAAGTTTGCTTGGGAATACATCTTTGAGCCTATATCTTTTTAATTTGAATTCTACTAATTAGAATATTTACAACCATTTATTACATTAGTGTAGTAAACTGCTAATTTTATGAGCACATCTTTTATACTCCATGGTTGTGTAGCTTAAACTTTGTCTATAATTACTGCACATGCCAAAAATTGGACTGTTTCATTAAAGATGAAAAATCACAGTTATTTAATCTATATTATATATGAAGTTTTATTGGAAGTCAATCTGACTAATAAGTTGATAATTTCAGCTGCTCTCAGGTGTTTTATGCTTCAGCAGAATTGTGTAACTGATTCATTAGCAAAAATATAGAGGTAAAATTAACACATTATATGCGGGAACGGGCAATTACCCACTTGGCATGCCAATCGTTATCTGCGGGAGTGAGTAATCTCCCTTTTGCGCAGTGTGTGTGTTATCGGCGGGAAAGGGAGATCACCACTATTTTTTCTTGGTATTCCCCTGCTACGAGCGTATTATCGCATTCACCAAGCCTGCATATAATGTGTTAAAGTACCTATCATGTACTAAATTTCAGATTTCTTGGTTTCTATTATGTACATATGAACTTTGATTTTATAGAGTAGAAATTAAAATACCTCAATAACATAGAATTAAGCATTTGAATTTAAAAGAATGAATAATACTTTTCTTTATTTAAATGTTACTATAAAATAAAAAATAAAAATATATTGTACAGTATCATATTTGACATAAATTGCTTAATTACAAAATTATCAAAACATTGTATTGTTTTAAACAATAGCCCTTTAAACACATTAACATACATAGAAGAAATGAAATATTTTTAGATTTGCTTATTTGTATCAATGACCTAAACTATCATGTAAAAATATATAGAAATAAAGTAATGTACAAGCTCAAATATCAGCATACAATTGTAGAGATAACCATGCAAAGAATGGAAATAAAGGTGTTGAATACTAGTATTATTAAAAGAAATATTAAATATATTACTATCAGTGTGCAATATGAATACCAGATCTTGTTGATGAAAACAAATTGGATTAACCTGTTTAAAAGGGGAGAAATAAGAACAATATTATATCATTATTAAAAAGCAAGCTTTACATTGAAAGCATCATTACTACTATATAACTACTATATGAACTACATAACTATAACTAATACCAAATACATAACTATACTACCAAATGTCAAAAAATCATAATGTATTGAAAGTGATATTACATTGCTCACTTTGTCTAAAATATAATTTAACCTAACAAAACATTATACAGTGAAATACAAATGTTAATTGTAAATTAGCTGAGAAAATAGATCATATATAAAATTTAATCTGTGCAAAAGTGAAATTGTAGACTTCCAATATAAACAGTGATAAAAAAAATAATCATGATTTAATGAAATTAATAATTGAGACTAAAGATAAGCATGATCTTCTATAAAATGCATGCGGTATGCCTAATAACGCAATTCACATGAAAATATCATTAGATACATAACTATAACTACTCCATTTAAACCAAATGTCAAAAATTCATAATGAATTGAAAGTGATATTACATTGCTCACTTTGTCTAAAATATAATTTAACCTAACAAAACATTATACAGTGAAATACAAATTTTAATTGTAAATTAGAGATAATGGATCATATATAAAACTTAATCTGTGCAAAAGTGAAATTGTAAAATTGTAGACTTCCAATATAAACAGTGATATAAATAATAATCATGATTTAATGAAATTAATAATTGAAACAAAAGATAAGCATGATCTTCTATAAAATGCATGCGGTATGCCTAATAAAGCAATTCACATGAAAATATACAGTAATACCTCAGTTACAGATTTTTCTGCAGAATCTGTTCTCAGCTAACGAACGTAAACAGAACACATATGGAGTAGTAAATCAGTTTAAATAAAATACATGTTTCCTTAAATAACATTATGTTTCAGACAATTATAAATATTTAAATGTTAGCGATAAATTAGGCTTTTAAAATATACCAGCAACACTCAACAAATTAGAAACAAGTGTCAGAGCTCGAGCGTAAACAGAACGATCATGAAGGAGAATTAGATAAGTAGGGTTAAAAAGGAATGAACATTAAACTACTTTATATTACAACCGTGTGACTCATTATTGATCTGGTTAACAAAATAAATTAGAGAATATCTATACATGTATTAAAAATGTAACAAATTTCAGACAGTTTGACCGGTAATACAATTAACAAGATATTGTAAGTAATTAAAAATACAAAACGAAAACAACAAATCAGCTAATTTTTTTTTTTAACTGTACCATATAATTTGTATAATCCTAAATACTTTTCATAACAATATTTACCTGTGATTGAGTCAACTAATGGTGTTATTTTTTTACAGAGGAAAGAAAATAAAATTTTTCAATCATTTTCGGCCCAAAATATCAATTAATATTAAGTTATAGAATCAAATAAATACAAGTAATAAATTGTCAGCTAAAATTGCACAAATTAAATTATTTACCACAACTGATCGAAAAACCCGCGCTTTCGGAAATGTCAGTACCCTCCTAACAGCAACACAAGTTTATCACAGCTGGACTGACTAAATGAGTTGAGATGATACATTTGCTACAGCTAATGGTGGTTTCTTCTTGGAAACCATGGATGAAAGAAATGTTAATAAGAGGAAGGGAAATAAAAAAAGAAAGAAAGAAAAATACAGAGACACGGGAAATAATTCAAAGTGAAACAGATAAAAAAAAGGAATCATAAATTACAAAGAGCAACAGAAAATGTCTGCAAAATAAACAGACCTAACCACAATGGATCTAAAACGAATCAAACTTTTAACATTGGCCAGAAGAAAAGCTCTGTAGCCTACTAGCATAAACAGGAACCTGTTTCTTTCAGTCATTTTTTAAAGAATTCAGATTTGAAAAGATACAATAAAATTAGTTAATTTCTAGACAGTAGATACCACTGTTTATCAGAGAAAACAAACCGTGAAATTCCATTAGCGTACATGCTAACCAAAGTCTATTTTGATTTCGTTTTTATAATATCAAAATATCATAATGAAATATTGTTGTATAACATTTTGTAAACCTATGAATGGAGGTAAACTTCTTTTAATTTGTTTGAACTACTGAGATTAGAGTGGCCTGAATAAAGTATCTCAAAAGAAGGAGAAACACTCAAATAATTCAAATAATTTGATAGAGCCATAAAAGAACGAAGAAGACCAGTTCAATATTTGATAATATAACGATGAATATTTTTTCTTTAATATAAAGTGTTCATTACACAGCATTTACCATAGAACAAGATTTCATGGTCATGCTGGTATAAGAAATTGAATCAATACATATATTTCTCAAATAAATATCATGTATATAGTATTAGCACAAAATGTAGTGAAAATGAAGAACACAATTTAAATTGGCCGAACGATGGCCGAATGGTTAGGGTGCTGGCCTTCGGAACCGGAGTTCGTGGGTTCGAATCCCACAATGGCATGGATGTTCGTAGCCGTTCGGAATCGGCTTTAAACAGTAGGTCCCGGTCTCATTAGCCCTCGTGTTGCAAAAAGTAGACCGTAGCGCTCCAAACCAAACCAATTTAAATTGTTGTAAGTATAAATAATATATTTATTTATATTAATCAAGAAAAATGTAAATCTGTTTTCTGTTTTATGTAAAACACACTTTTTCTTTCTCGATGAAATTTATTGGTGATCATGATTCAAGGTAAATGTAATTATTTTGAATATTTTCTCATACTTGGTTTTTTTCTATGCTTTAGATATGAATGTAACTATGTAAAGAGGTACATTAACCTTGATTGCATGATTTTTTTCTATATTTTTAATCAAAATTGTGGAAGGAAGACAATCACTGAATGCATAATAGAACTTTCTATACCTCAGAGTCCAGCTATTTGCAACTCATTCAGAACTCATAATTTGAGAGTACTCAAACATTCAAGTCAGGATTTTTTTAAATGCAGTTGACAAACCAGCAAGATTTATAACCAAATCTGCAAATTATTGTGAAAGACAAGGTGTTGAAAAAGTCTAATGTGCATAGTTCCTACTTTTTCCTGTGAAAAACTCAAATCTCCAAGTAAGAACAACAGTGTTATAAAAATTGTAACAGAAAAATTTGTAAGTTTAATACTAAACAAATTACTAGCACTTTAACATGCAGAAAAGATCCAAAAGGAATAAGTTCCTAAAGAAGGCATCTGCAAAGAAAATTTTTAGATCCATAAGAATTTTTTTCAATATTTATGAAAATTTCTATTTTATATAAGTAGATTAACATTCTTTGGATACCCCTTGACACCCACACATGTTACACATTTTCAACAATTTCTATAGCTTTTAAAGTGATTTGTATTGTATTTATATTATTTGAAAGTCATGTCTTCATATCTTGTCTAAATTGTGTTCAACAACTTTGATAAGTTTTTAGTAATTCCTCTAGCATATAAAGCATTTTAAGATTCTTCATTAATTGGATGTAAATATGCAAATGTTTTAAAATAAAATTTAATAGGTTCAAAATATAAAATTATAATATAAACTTTTATTTTTATAATTTTTATATAAAAATGTTTCACTCATTGTGGATTCATTTACTGTAGTACTTTATAATATACAATCAACAGTACTAAGTGAGATATTTCTGTATAATGCTTTAGCTATCGTTATTAAAGAAACGTGACTTAAAATGTGCTGAAAGAACTAAAGATATCAGCTAAGAATGACCCATTCACAATATTTCACCATATTAATGGGACTACTGATTTGACTCAAAGCAACATTTTTGAAGTTCACAAATTGATGTTACCCATTACAGCACCAGGGATTCCTTAAAAAGTGCACATATAATGGTGAAAAGATATGAACTGAAATAATAATCACTGACTCATTTACTAAATCAGTACTTAGATAAAAATAAGAATAGTACGCAAACACTGGGGGGGGGGGGCTTTATACAAAGCAAAATTCCTTTTTTTTTTCCAAAAATAATTTTCTTTTAAGCCATAAAATCAAGTGAAAAGATTATAATTAATTTTATATATCTGAAATCACTATATGATGTAAACCACATTCTGAGCTTATGCTGTAATATTTTATGCATGCCTAATATATCATTTCTTTAATTCCATAGCTTAACCGTTTGTATCTGAAAAACCTCAAATGAAAAAATATTTGTTAAAACATAAAAATTTAATAATCACTCAGTTCCTTAAAGATGACTATATAAATACTATTAGTTTACATTATTTACATTCGCATGTACAACGTACATAATAATGTACTTAAAATGTGTTTACGCACAATATTTAATAACTTAATTAAATTAACAATTCAGGCTATTAACAAGGATGATTTTTTCTAAAATGCATAAGCTTTGCCTGGTCAAACAATTCTGATGAAGTTTTACAGTAAATACCCCAGTTATTTCAAATAGGGATTAATACCTAAATGTTAGCAGTAAATTACATTATTAAAGCATACTAGCAACAATCAACAACGCAGTGTCAATTTTCATACGTAAACAGTAATCTAATTTAGTTACCAAGGCTAAAAGAAAGCTACTTTATATAACAACAGTGTAACCCGTTATTAGGTATCAAAGTAAAATAACGAATATTCTTTTATGAATTTGAAACTATATTAACTGTCAGATCGTTTGATCGTTAATATAATTAACAAGATAAAGTAAATATTTAAGAATACAACAAACACAAAAATATTAGCTAAATCTAAAAATAATAGTAAGTAGTTAGTAACACGCAAAAAAATTTAATAAAAATTTTTTTCCGGTATTCAACCCACTAATAGTTTTATTTTTTATAGAGGAAAAAATTATGAATTATTTTCTAAGCAAGATATTAAATAATATTAATTTGAAAATTCAAGTAAACTAAATTAATAGTCAACCAAAAATTGTGAACTATTTGCCACAAGCTTTTGCTTGCTAAATTTTTGGACTCCGCTAAGTAAATCGTGTTACTTACGGTTATCCCGTTACGACGGAAGAAGCAGAGAAACGACCGATCCTCTCGAGATCCACCGGCGAATAGAAAGTTCTAGCTAGTGCGTAGCTCTATTGTGTCCGTTTACATATGAAGCGATTGGATGTTTGGCCACGTGACTGAGTGACGTTTCTCCTGTCAGAATACATTAACAGATTTGGCGAATTACTCCAATATTGGCAATAAATTCTGTCTATACAAGTGACTTAAATATATGTTAAATGATGTTCAGGTATTTGTATTTGAGTTAATACGACACATTTTATTAATTATTTTTAATGTAATCGGTTCATCCTATTCCCGAATAATAAAACAGCCTTAAAAAGCCCAAAATCCTCAGAAATTTTGAAATGAGTAAAGGTATATTTTTTTATTTATTTTTCAACTGAAGACTATTTTAAGCGTAATTTATGTAAAATATACAAAAGTAATTAAAAATAAAACTTGTATCGTGTAACTAGTTAAATTTTAGAAATTATAGTAATATAAAGTAATACCTTTGGCGACCTTTTGCTTCATGTTTTGTTGGCGGTATTCAGGTTGGAGATGGGAAAGGTTGAAGCAATGCTGGCTTGGTTCTGCCATTTCCCAAAACTAAAGCTATTTTCTTTAGCTTTAACAGGATTCCACCTCCCCCGATCTCGGTGTGTGGACAATTGGTTTACTTCGAGAGGGAAGTTAAATACTTAGGTGTTAAATTGGATAGCAGGTTAACTTGGCGCTTTAATATGAATTATGTCATTGCCAAATTCTATAAAGCTAAAAAAAAACGATCGCCCACCTCCTGTATCACAATCAAATGGGAATGGACAACAAAGTGTTGTTATATAAGACGATACTTAGACCCATTCTTCTCTACGCAGCCCCGGTCTGGGGTTCGGCTTCCAACACTCAGATCCAGAGACTGCAAACTATCCAAAATAAAACTCTCCGGGGTATTATTAATGCTCCTAGGTACCTTAGAAATGATATCATTCACGATACTCTGAACATTGATCCCGTTAGAGACTTTATAGCAAAGCTATCAACAAAATTTTTCTTTAACCTAAGAAATGTCAATAATGATGAAGTTCTCAATCTCCCTGACTATGACCCCTGGGAAAACAGGCGTCGTCCCAGAGCTTCAACCATATTGACGGGAATTCGCCCACAGTTTTGAGTGTCTTTTTTTTTTATCTCTTTTTATTGTAAATATCTTTTTGCCCATAAAAAAAAATAAATAAAAAAAAATAAATAAAAAAAAAAATAAACTTATATATATTTTATATATAACTAAAACCCTCTGAAACTCTATTATCTCTTTTTTCTGTTATCTAACCAACCTCTTGTATTAATATTTAATTGTGTGCATTGTTCTATATTAATGTCTTGACTTTTGTTAAGAGTTCTTTCAGAGTGGGAAAAAAATTTTTTTTAAAAAAATTAAAAAAAATAAATAAATAAATAAATATATAAAAAAAAAATTAGGGCAAATTTGATATTATTTTATAAATGTATACTTTGATTTATTTTTTCTTGTTTTATGTATGTGCTCTTCTTTCCTTCTCCTCTCCCTTTTCCATAATTATTATTCAAATGTCGGCCAGTAATGAGTGTAATGTTGAACACATATAAATGTCTACTATCGGGGATAAAGGGCCTCCGGCCCTAGGTACCCCAAAATGCATTATTCCAGTGTCCAGTGTCTTGGTTCTGCCATTTCCCCTTTCCCGTTCTATATCACATTTGTGTTCATTTTAAAACCAGAAAAATATTAATGTTTTTTTATCGAAGATGCACTCAGATTAGTTTTCAACACACACAAGGGATTTTATTTCTTAGAATCGAAAGTACGGTAAAATCTCAATAACTTTTCAACTAATTAAAATACAACTTTGTACTAGGTATCAAATTGAAGGTTTTTCTTCAACAGCTTTCCAGTGATATTGACGAATCAAATGAGATATAAAATTTACTAGAGATGTTTTAGATTTTAGTGAGAGTTCTAAGAAATGAATGCACATAACGCTATTTTATTCCCTTATTGTTGTGCAGTTAGCTGTGAAAATAAAATCAAGATTAAATTTAGTCAAGTTACATGTTTCACGTGCTTCTAAATGCTGCAACAAGTATTTTTATTCTAATGAACTTCCTTGAAGTTTAATCAATTAATTCACAGAGATATTTCAGTTTTGCGGAAATATTCAGTCCTGTTTTATTTAAGAATATCTTATATGAATTAAAATCTGGTCACGTTTGTATGTTTGTGCACAAACTTCAACTTCTCAAAAATGGCTGGGAGTTTGGGAGACGAAATTGGTATACACGGATTCGGAAAGCTTTGAAGAACTCATTTTGGCAAGTCTCCTCTTCGTATAACTATAAATAACGTAGATGTTAATTAAAAACACTAGAAATGCTAATTTTAAGTGTTTTTTAATTAATGCCAAATTAGGAAATTATTCCCTTTTTTTGCTAATTTGGAGAGTACTGTTTCTTCTTCTTTTTTCTTTATGCTTTATATTAAATATGTTGTGATTTAATTTGGGCGTAACCTATTTTTCTCCAGCTTTTGTCACAATCACAGATAAACAATTTTCTTCCAAACTGTTTGTTTTCCTTAAAATAAATATTATTTCACTTAATTTTATTTAAAAATTTACAGAGGGTAATTTACCTATTACTGCGTCTTTTTCAGGGCCGTAACTAGGGAGTGGCAAAGGTGGCATTTGCCCCGCCCTAGCCGCATTAGTCATAGGGCGCCTCACCGGGAGACAAATGAGGTCCGAAAGAAGACGATTCGCCCCAAGTCGAAATAAAGAAAAGTTGAAAAATATTTTTTTATTATAGAATCAAATTTTATTTTTAAAATTCAATGTGTTTAAAAATTACTGCGTTTTTAATTTTCTTATTTTTTTTAATGCCCCTAGAGACTAAACTTGTTATAGATTATTACAAAATATTTACCAAACACTTCTAATATGCTTTTATATAAAATCGAGAACTTGTTTTAAATTTTCAGTTTATTAAAGTTATTAAAACTAAATTTAAATTTAGAAAATCATCAATTTTTTTATGAAAATTTAACGTTCAAATAAAAAATATTCCTTTTAATTAAACTAAAGAGTTTATTAAAAAAAAAAAAAAAAAAAAAAACAATACTCGTAGAATGTTTGAAAATATTTTTAAGCATTACTAAAATAAATATAGAAGAAAAAATTGAAAATTAATGTACTAGGAACATTTTAAGAATTAACAAAATACTTTGAATTCCTTCAAAATACATGATATAGAAAAAATATTTATATATTTTCACACTATTGGGGATTAGGGGTGCAGATCAGTTTTTTGCCACAGCTAAAGGTCCTAGTTAAGGCCCTGGTCTTTTTTATTTATATTTTTTTCATATCCGGCTCTTCTGCAACTCTTTTGCTATGTGTTAAAAGTACCTGATTCTTATTTGTTTTTAATTTTTTGAAACTAAATTCATTAGCTTTTATTAGTGTAAACTTACCCACAACGACAAGGGATACTTTGTTTTTATGAAGATCCTATTTACATTTCATGGTATTTCTAAGTTCCAGCATCAGCACGAAAGTCATTAAAATTTATAACAAACATTTTACCTGACTATAATTTTAAATATTGTGTTACATTGTGTTTAAAGTGGTATAAAACTGTCAAGTATACCACCATTTTGTATTTTAATTAAAAAAAAATTCAGATAGCCGCTATTTTCCATTAGTGACGAAAGAGTCGCCAACGAAGGCTTATAATACAACTGTTCGGATTAGTCATACCTATGCATGGGGTATTACAATTTCATCTTAAACTAACTTCCTTCTATTTCATTTATGTGTTATTCATATTTCAGCTATTACATTTTTAGTCATTTTGTGAAAGTTTTATTATGTACGGGACAATGATATTTCAACGCTATTATTTTCTCATTCTTACACTAATTATTTTTTTTACCTTATATTTCAAATTATTAACAAAATTTAATTTTTATCAATAATAATAAATCTGATCATTTAACGTGAAATATTGAGATGTGAAAGCTTAATAAGATTTTTTACATAGACAAACGAGTTAAGCTTTTTCATTTTCTGAACTTTAATTTCCCCAAACCTCTCAAAGTTTTAATTATTTTACACCTGCCAAAGAGGCGCAAAGACCGTTTTCTAATTCATAAAGCCATGTCTTTACTTTTAATTGATTTTGATATTTTCTTTCAATATAATTTTATAATGTAGATTTAATGTAATAATGGATATTTATAATGTAACGCACACATACAAAATGAATTATCTCTGACGTTAATTTCAGGTAATTCGACAACTTTAATTTAATGTCGAGACTATTACAAATGTGATATAGACCTTTCGTGCCGTCTTTTGAAATTTTACTTTTGTGGGCAGACTATTGCCCTAGTGTTACGAACCTGACCTTTCTCGTGACTTGGTTATATTTCTTGATTTCATTTATACACTATCAAGGGAAGTTTTAATTGCCAGCAGCAAAATTATGCCAAGAGGGATTATATCATATCTATTCCATAAAAACAATCATAGTACAGGTTTTGCCATTCAGATATTGTTTTCTAGGTAATATAATGTTTATTATATAGTTAATAATCTATTCTTTACTTTATATTGCCTACATTTTTAATCTAATTATTGTTTCATAGAGTACAAATTTGAGAATTACAGAGTTTGAGAGTTTAATGGTCTGAGCAGGCGTCATGTTGGATGGCCTCATACTACTCTATGTCTTTGAAAGAGGCACTAAGACTCCTGTGAAATATAGGGATAAGATCTTGGAGCTCTATGTTCACTGTTTCAGGGGTGCAGTTGGTCCTAGGTTAATTTTAATGGACCATAACGCGAAGACACATAAAGCTCTGGTCAACAAATTTCTAGAAAGTGAGGATATTTGACGAATGTATTGGCCAAACAGATCTCCAGACCTCAACCCTATAGCCCATGTCTGGGAAGCTCTGGGGAGGGCAATTCCAACTCGCTACCCTCCTCCGACAACCATCCTGATCACAGTGTTGCTGAACGAATGGGAAAAATTGTCATTGCCTTATTTCAAGAGTGATACGCTGCGAAGTGTGTATATCTGTTATAGGGAACCAAACCCCCTATTAACCAGTTTTTGTTCTATTCTGCAATCGCTGTTTCATACTTTCCGACTTCAACCAGTGTTATGTACGATCTTTCTTGTGTATCATAACTGTTGAATGATTATTTTCTTGGTATTGTATTAATGTATATACCTATCTAATTTCTTCAGAATAGGTCCAGTAGTTTTGGAGATAATTGACTAAATTTGAAATTTCTCTTAATTTTGAACACGAGTGTACTAAGTACGGCTCTGCAAATGTCTTGTATTACCATAGATATGTATGTTGGGCTATATGTTATTCTATTCTATTTTACAGTATGAACATCAAATTTTTATCAGCATATTTAGGTGCCACTTAAGATAATAACCCATGCCTCCTCAGAGAGGGGTGCCTTTCTGACTGAAAATTACTGCCTTAAGGAGCATTTAAGATTTTCTTCAGAAGTAACTCTTCAGATTTAAAAAGTTTTTTTTACGAAAATAAATGGAAACTCTTAATATAATTTTATAGTTTTAGATTACTAAATGGGACTATTAAATATAGATTTTATAGTTACATATTTCATACAAATCTAAAATATTTAAGAAATACCTGGCATAAAGAGATTATCGTAAAAGCTACCATGGTTTTACATCCCTTTTTGAACAATACATATATCTATTTTGCAACGCACGGGTTCTTAAATGCTTGATGAAACAGGAACTTCAATTCCTTTGTTGTCTGAAACCCAGACAGAGTAAAACTGAAAACAGAAAAAAAAAAGTCTAGTTCTAAAAATCAATTGCTTTTTCTAGGGGAAGAGCAAGAATCTGGTTTATCTAGTTCTCTCAATCGTGCATTCGTCCACTGGTTGGATCATAGGTTGCCAGACAACTACGAAGTCATTAACACGCCTTTACATTTAGTCTAAATTTTTATATTTTTATAAAACCTCACCTTCTCTGATGGTAAGATGAAATCTAGATTGTGCATTTGCAGCAGATCCGTGTCAAGTGAAAAAGTATTTTACTCCTCTAAAACAAAGAAACGTAGGTTGAAAGATGAAATGGGAAAAATGCTCTTGCTTTTCAGTTTTTTTAATGGTTTTTAATTTATCCGACCTTATTGAAGCCAGAATTTTAGTCTTGAGAACGGGATTAATATTTAAATTGTACTTTTAAGGCCATACCCCACTCAGCCTCTCCGATGCTAATGTTAAGTCAATGGAGAAGCAGATACGAAATTGCAAATTCTCTTTTGAATGTTAATTTTTTTTTCACTAGATAGCTGATAACTTAAGAAAAAGCGTTTTTTTTTTTTAATTTTTGGTTTCGGTCAAACTAAAATTTTAAATCGCAGTGAACCAAAACTTGCAAAATAAGGAATACTTTTACAATAATATCTCAATAAAAATTCGAGATCATATAGTTTCCAAATTTGAAACACAGAATGCAGAAGCTGAATCTTTAAGCCTTCAGATACTGATTTTGAAAGTGTACTTAAATAAATGGAAGCTTAATTTAAAAACGTGTATAGTGAAAATTTATAAAAATTGCAGCAATTTTCTGTAAACCACGCCTCTTCTCGGGTTAGGGATTTAGACTAGAAACGTCAGCTAAAATAGGGGAAACGTGAAGGAATGGGGATTATCCCCATGCAAAACCTATGATCATTACCAAGATGACGGACAGGTGGGGATTTATATATCTGATACTGATATGAGCCTGTTGTATTCCAAAGTATCCTTATTCTACAATGCTTTGAGCTCATTAGAAAATTGTCTGGTTCTTTCTTATAGATAAAATTGGTATTGTCAAACTTATTATCAAAAATCAATACGCTTTCTGGCTAACTGAAAAATGTGCAGTTGTATATTGTAACAATCTTTTTCATACAGCTTTATTTAATAAATACAAGGTTACTGAGTCTTATAAGAATTTATTAAGTAAAGTGACTTTCTTTTGACTTATCTCAGGTAAATTTTAAAAATGATATCAGCTACTTAGGCAAGATAGAGGTAGCTTAAAAAGTGCAAATGAACCATTTTTATGCACAATATTAATTATTATTAATGAACAATATATGAATAATAATTGCTATCGTTCACGTAAATAATTTGCTAGAATATAGATAAGACGATATTAGACCGACAACAGCAAGCTAAATAAATGCCCCATTAGGAAAGAAGATTTACTGGAAAGTAAAGATATCACTCGAATGGATTGGGCAGCGCACTCCCCTGATTTAAATCCCATCGAACATGTGTGGGATGCTTTGGAGAGACGCATTGCAGCCCGCTTACATCCTCCGGAGAACACCAACAACTCAAACAGATGCTGATTGCGGAATGGGCACGCCTACCTTAAGAAATGTTGTACCAGCTGGTTCTGAGTATTCGGAGACGGTGCGAAGCAACCATTGCAGTTAAGGGAGGGCATATTCCATATTAAGGAACTTCTGCTTGTTCTTCTTTTTGGATAGACAATCATGAGTCACGATACAATGCGTTCAATAAAGCTTGTTTATGTTTGATTCCAAACCATATGCATTGTATTCCTCTTTCAGCATCGATGCTTTCGTCATCCTTCACGTACGTAATACTCTCCCTCATTTCTGAATTTATGACTCTCAGATGATTTCCCGTGGAGTTATGGCAAAACCCCAACAGTTGCTTAAGTTTTGCCCACCAGTGTACTTCCCATACCCGAACATGGGCTGTCGAACCGGAACAGATATAATTCAGCAAATCAAGTACTTTAGGATGACGTGTAGTACATAAAGTGTCGGCGATAGCCTTACAAATCAAAAGAATCTCGCTCAACAGAGCTAAATCGAAAACGAAATGGAACAAGCATAGAAGCATCGCTCTCAGTTGGAAAGGTCAAGGATTCACTTCTAAAACAAAAACGAATATTTAAACGGAAACTTATTAGATTATCTAATCAATTAGATAGTTTAAAAAATCAAAGAATCTATATGTCTATAATTAAAGTTTAGGAGAACGATGTTAAGACTTTAGATACTGAATTAAACAAATTAAATAACTATATTCTAACTGAGTGCTTAGATAAAGAATTTGATAAATATGAACAGTAAATGCATGAGCTATTTTCTAAATTAGATACATTAAAAATATTTTACAAGATAAATTAAATAAACTTAATAAGGAAGATGTAAATATTTCTACATGCCAAAATACAGTTAATACTACTGTCAATATTTTAAAACTTCTGCTTGTAGAACTTCCAGTATTTACTTCTAATTATATTGATTGGATTTCATTTCGGGATTTAATTTTAGAAAGTGTTGGAAATAACAGTAGTTTAAGTGACAGCCAATAGTTACAATATTTGAAACTTTCTGTAAAAGGTGAAGCAGCTATTTTTAATTTTATTACAATCTGTTCAAATTTCTAACGAAAATTATAAAAAAGCGTGGAATGCACTCTCTGAATGCTAGGAGAATGTGACGAAATCATAAATGCTGCATTAAATAATTAATTACACAGCCTGTTTTAAAGCAAGAAAGAGCATCAGGTTTACGTAAATTAATAAACAAAACCCAACAATGAATTGACAGTTAAAATTCCTAAAACAGCCAGTAGAGCATTGGGATACCATAATTATTTTTTGCTAAAAGACAAACTTGAATCTGAAACCCCCCAGAGAAGGAACCTTGCAGCAAAATAACAAAATTTCTTTCATACTGACTTCAAAACTTGCATGGTAAACCACGCCTGTGCTATACCTAGTTTGACAAAGGACCAAAGAAAACGCACACGTGTTCATAGTACCGCCGTTCTAGGAATCAGGGAGAGAAAGAGCAATAAATGTGTGTATTCATCAAAATATTGTAACGATTGTATGCGTTCACTTTAAAAGTGAATCTCATTTCAGGCTCATTTATAAGGGTGAGTTGGGTTTATTTATTGCAACTAAATTGCATCAGGGTAAATATAAGTGTTGATAGCTTGAGTTCTCGAATTACACATAACATCATCATTTTACAAACACGCAAGTATTACAGTTGACGCATTAATCATACCCAAAATTACGTGTGACCTTCCTCAACTGCAAATAGAGACTTCTGTTTTGATTGTATTGAACAAATTACAGTTAGCGGATGTCAACTACTTCACCCCTGGCCCTATAGACATTTTGTTGGGTGCAGAGAAATCATGCTTAGTGGACATTTCAATGTTCCAGGACATTCATTATCTGCTTTAGAATCAATATTTGGTTGGGTAATCCTTGGCAAGACTCAAAATGCTTCACGAAAAATTATTTCAAATCATACAAACTGCAATGCTATTGAGTTTCAAATTGACAAATTTTGGCAATTGGAAGAGATTTCTGAAACAAAGTATTATACAAAGAAAGAAATAGCATGTGAAAATCATTTCAAGCAGACTTTCTCTTGTGACTCGACTGGTAGGTTTGCAGTTAATTTTCCATTCCGTGTTACCAGTGCTGAACTTGGGTCAACGAGAGACTTGCTGTGCATCGTTTGAGCTTCAGTTTAATAACAATGAGTGTCTGTCTTACCACAAATTCATGGAAGACTATCTCAGACTTGGTCTCATGGAATTAATTGCAGAAAATAAGGTTGATGTTCCAGTTAGTTACAGTTTTTACTTTCCACATCATCCAGTTCCCATTAAAAATGAACACTAATTTCGTGTAGTTTTTTGATGGATTTGCTGAATCATCAACAGATGTTTCTCCCAACGACAAACTAATGGTTGGTCCACAGTTACAAAGTGACTTAACAACGATACTTCTTCGTTTCAGAAAACACAAAATAGCCATAACAGCAGACATTAAAAAATGTACCGACAGATCGTTTTAGAAGACTCTCACTTTCAAAGAGTAGCCTGATGGGACTCTATAAACTTATTCAAGACTATCGATTGACTAGAATTGCTTATGGTACTGTATCAGCGGCATATCTAGCAATAAAATGCTTGCAACAATTAGCATTTACAAAAAGCAGAAAGTTTTCCTATGACTTCTAGAGAAACCCTTCGAAACTGTTAAGTCTATGATTTGATGACCGGAGACAATTCAATATCGCAAGCTCTAGAACTACAAGCTCAAATGATCCAGATGCTATCAAGTGGTGGATTCGTTTTGAGCAAATGAGTTTCTAATTGCAACGAATTCTTGAATTCAATCCATATCTTGCAACCCTACAATGTCACTAATGACATTTCGCTGCTGTAATTCTGGAATTACGTAATTCTCGAACATTGCTTTATACCGAGCTTCTGTGACGAAGCACGTTTGCATACCACTGGATGTAACTTCTTCGAAGACTTAAAGACCCAGAATGAATGTCCTTGCGACTCTCCACCACACAGTCACGTATCTGTCGTGATGGGTTTTTTCCGCCCAATGAATATAATTCTTGGAGTTTACGTTCCCTGTCAGAGTTAAATGTGCCTCATCCGTCTATAATATCCGCAGCCGCACCTGCTATCTTCATCATATCTGATAAGGAAAGAATTCGCAAAGTCGACATGCTGTAGGTCGGCTCTAGGTTCCAACACCTGGACGCGTTGGAATCGATAAGGAAACATTCACAGAACAGACCGCAGAATCGAGAACTGAGGTTTTCGGTACATCCAAATAGTGGGAAACACTTCTTGCTGTATGCAATGGGCCTGTAGTACTCGTATTATGCACTTCAGTAATAACTTCAACAGGAACATGGAGTCGTCCTGATGACATGTACATCCCGTTTCTTAAAATTTCTTTACCAAATTAGGTACACTTTTTAAGGAATTGGGGCCTCGTTTTAGCTTATGATTTCGACGAAAAACTCGAACTGCTTCGGCAGTATTTCCTCCGCTGATATAAAACAGCTTTATTAATTCACCTCGTTGTTTCTCTGAAAGTGTCATCTTCGCACGAAAAGAGACAGTTTAGCACGAATATAAAGAAACAATCTTCCCACATTGCTTATATCACAAGCAGTGCTTTGCAAGAGTGTTCTGTGATTGGTGCTTCTACTGCCTATCTCAGTGAATTATGCAAAGTGCATCAGTACACCTTCCTTTTTATTGTGATTGGTTTTTTACGATACTCTTCTTTGCAATATTTTAAGCCGCTAATTTAAATCATACGTGATTCATTCCAAAGCCATTTAAGGTTTTTCCATGCTCTGATCAATTAGTACACGAAAAGAGTGGGTGCTGCCATTCGAAAATTTCGAAATTTTGTCGCTTTAACCGTAACTGTAAGAGGTTCATTGTTTTAAATCATCACAATAGGGACCCCATACATTCAAATAACTGTATCAAAACTTTTATTTCGATTGGTTGAACGGTTCGGACACTAGGGACTCATATATTGGGGAAGTTTCTTTTAGACTTTAATAGATTTATTTGTATGGTACGGTGACATTTGATTTCAGATAGCTCTCTTGGTGCTAAACTTACAAATTGACTAATATACGAGTCGGAGTGTAAACAATGAAAAAAAAACAAGATTTTTATGATAGGTAGATGTAGATTTACATATTTAATAATGAATTAATGATGGTGAAGAGGACAGAGAAAGCTGTAATTAAAGATGTAGATTTATATGATTAAAAAATTATATAAACAATATTTTTACTCTAACAAATTTTTATCAATATTGTTTTTTTTTCTCCAAAATCTTTAAAAAGTTAAATTATGCTACATATAAAATGTTTCGTTTTTCCGTAATGTAAGTTTCGTAATTTTTTTCGCTGGTAGTCGGAATGGGTAAAGTGTTGGTGTTCAACACTAGAGTTTATGGGTTTGAACTCCACTGTTAACCCGAATGTTCGTAAGACATTCAGTATTGGCTTTAAACAATGGGTATCAGTCTCTTTACCCCTCGTGTTGTACAAAAGTAGAACGTAGAGTACCAAACCAAACCATATTTATTCACGGAGCACCAGTATAGAGAGGAATAGAGCTTAAGATAAGCTGCTATAGACGCTTTTATAGAAGAAAAAGAGTTCTCATAAATATCAATGGTAATAAGAATAAAAGAAAATATGCTTATTTTAAATGGTTTCTAAAGAACGATTTGAACTGAAATCCAGACTTATTGTTTGAGGATATGAGAATTTTTTATTCCTTTTCCAGTAACTATCCAACAAAAGGGTCGTTTTTTATCTAGTGATGATCACCAGTAGATCGAAAAGAAAGTAAGAAAAATCCCCTGGTTCCACAACTAAAATAAGCAGATATCAGTAGTAGTAAAAAGGAGAGAAAAACTCGCTCTTTATGGTAAAATAAATAAAGAAGGATGTGGAAAGTCAGATGAGGATTGCGTGCATAAAATAACTATTATTAAAATGGTTGTATGCAATTACGATGGTGAAGTTGAAATTTGGAGGGATGTTCCGTTTAGATTGGACTAAATACTTGGGATGAGAAGGAGTTATAAGGAACAAAACTGAGAAGGGGAGGTGTTTTCAGTAGAAATCTTTTATTAGGCACTTCATATCCGGGTGCGTTAGTCATTTTTTCTTTTATTGTATAAGCCTGATTCAAACTTTTTCTCTTATCCGAGGGTTTCATATATCTATTAAACACCATATAATTGAGAAAAACTAGCAATAAAAAATAAATAATTAACTTGTCTGTGCACAAGTGGGGTGCATCTATTATTTTCGAAAAGAGTGTGGCACCAGGTATTATAGCACTCACCAGGCTATATGAGTAATGCATGTAGGAATGGAACAGCAGAATAATGTGAAACCGTCTTCAGCGATCTCAAAATATTCACAAAGCTAAAAGTATTCACAAAATATTCAAAATAGCTCAAGTGTATCATGTATATAATACCATTTCAAACATAGTTTGTGATTCCAAGAAATTCTCAAATTTGATTTGTTTAAATTAGAAAAAGAATTTGAAAAGGGCAGGTGGCATATGAAACAAAACTAATGGTATTTTTAAGGTAAACCCCTTAATGTAATTTCAACTCTTCCCTGTCATTTGTTTCCTTTGAAAGAACATATATAATTCAGACAGTCTCATATTTGGTTGTTCTGTCTGTTAAACGCCGTATAGAAGCCTTGTCTGGACTGAATTGTGTATGGTATGTTTTGACAAGTATTTTAATCAAATCCAAGTCTTACAAAATCAGACTACTGCTACCTATTTAAGTGACCATGTGCAAGCTTAATTCTGCTACCACTTTCATCTTTAATCCTACTTTTAGTCACTTTTGCAATGCTTGTAAAACTCACGTTTTCTTTAAAAGATCTTTGCAACAGGAGATGTGAGTAAAATTGATGAAATTAAAATGGAATGGATAAAATCATTCTATTTATTTAAAACTACACTTTAAAGATAATGTGAGATATTATAATATAGCTCTTTAATTATTTTTATAATCTATCTAGCACTCTTTTTAATTTATTAGTAAATCTAAATCAATTTTTAAAAATTTTGATTTTATATTTTGATTTTTTTTAAATTAAGTTTCTTTTAAACAAATAAACTTTTAAAGAAAAACTTTTATATACTCTTAATATACTCTTGAAAATCACAATAAATTAGAAAATTACTAGAAACTTCCGTTCTAGCTGACTCTCAAATAATTTCTCAACTTCTCTGACAGTCTGCTAGACTACGACTCTTAAAATAGCTCTTTTAAAAGATTACTCTAGAAATGAATCTTAATAAGGGAATCTGCTAGTACATTACAGGAAAGTTCTGAAGAACTACAAATCTTTTACGATTTTAAGGAGGCGAAAAAGCTTAGAGACAAGCAGGAATAAACCAATTCTAAGCATTAGACATTTTCTTTTTACCAAGTCCCCGCCCTCTCCTACAAGAAATGAGCTAAAATAACATTAAATAAAGCAAAACTAAATGTGAAGATATAAAACAAATGTAAAATTATTATTAAATTATTATAAAGTTATTAAGGAAAGTTTAGCTGGAAGGACAATAGGATGTTTAGAATTGTCATTAACACTTGAAATAATTATTTGTCCTCCAACACGTATAAGCCCCAGGAAACAATTGAGATCCAATAAACAATTGAGATGATAATTTACTTTTACCCTTAACGCTCTTACCGTTCCGTAAGGCAATAATTTCGTCTAAATATTCAATTTGGGCAAATTAAAAAAAAAAATAAATAAAAAAATAAAAGATTCTGATTTGTTTAACTCTTGACACTTTATATACCTATATTTTTTGTCCTTTGGATTTCTACAGTTATATACAAAGCTGAAAACCTAAGAAATTATACGAACAAGCTTAGGGAAATCATTAGTAATTTTAAGGAGATCATTGTGAAAGATTGCATTATCACAGGTTACAGTAAAACACAAGTCTTCAGAAATCGAATTGCTACTTTTAAACACTGAGACCTAATTTTTTCTTAAGAATTCCGGACCTGACCACCAGGCCTAAATTTTTAAAAAAGATATTCTGCTCTAACACCTCTGGTCATAAGATCTGCAACATTAAATTTTCCTGGAACATGTCACCAAGCATCAAGATTGCTGAGAGTCTGAATTTCCTTGACACGGTTTGAAACAATTTTATATTTTTGGTGAGGTCCTTTGATTCCGAATAAGACAATTTGAGAGTCTGTCCAGAAGTGAACTGTGGTAGTCATTTTTCTCTTTATAGTTTATTCCACATCTTTCGCTAATCTGGCTGCGAGCAAAGCTCCCATAAGTTCGAGTTTGGGTTGAGTCAGTTTCTTTAATGGACCAACACGACTATTCGAAGCAACCAGGATCATTGCAATTCTGTTGATACACTTAAGTCTCAGATATGCTGCTGCTCCATATGCTAGTTGGCTAGCATCGGAGAAAACATGGATTTGAATCTCAATGACATCGCATAGACTTGAGTCGAAGAACATTCTGGGTACTTTCAAATTCAAAATATTGAACAACTCAGATTTCCACTGAGTATATGTTTGAAGAAGGTCTTATGGAAGTTCTTCATCCCACGTACACTTTCTGAGCCACAATTCTTGAAACAGGCATTTGAGTTTGATTGTGAATGGTGTAAGAAAACCTAGTACGTAATACAGCTTTCCTGCTCTTCTAATCACAGATCTTTTGGTAATGGTGTCTTGTTCCTCAGTTCGAGTAAGTTTTTTACATGCATTGTGATGTAATCTAGTTGAACTTGGCACGGAAGACCTAAAATCTTGTGCAATTTGTCAGAAAGATTGGCTTCTGAATGAATAGGATGAGTTTTGAACCCGTAGAATTCCCACATTTGTACCAATTCTTTGTTGTTGGATCTCCACTTACACAGGTTAGTTCTTGCTTCAGCCATATTTTTTTGAGCTTCGGGTGGCACCTCAAAGGTAGATGAGGCTTCTTCAAGAGCTTCATCAAAGTCTTCTACACATATACATTTATCTAACATTTCTACCGTAGCAGGGTACGACTCTTGAAACTTTTTGATATGTTCCTTAATCGTAGCTGATAGCAAGAAAGGACTGGCGTTGACACCAAACAGATCACGGCGAAATCTGAAAATCTGGATGTTGTAATACTCACTCGTACCTGGATTTGAAGTTGGGAACAAAAATCGAACTGCATTCCGATTCCTTTCCATTAACGATATTTGTAGAAAGGCTTTTTTAATATCTGCTAGAACAACTACCGCATTTAAACGGAAGGATATAAGCATGTTAAAGATCAGTAAAGTCCCACATATAAACAATCGTTTAAAGAAAGTTTACGATCTTCGTGTGCGCTGGTACTAAAAACGATTCGTTTTTTATAAATGACCGAGTACCTAAAACCATAGAAAATGGTAGATAAAATAGTCGTTCGTCACTGTGGACTTGGTTATTTGGGACTTTTTCGATGATGCCTTTCGTTTGATAATCATTTTGCATTTCATGATAATCGTCATACAGTTACAGATGCCTCTCAAATTTTCTACTCAAATGATTTAATAGTCTTCTGGCAACTATTAAGTTATGATTTAATTCCCTAAAATTCTATTTCCATGGCAACCCAACTACATACCTGCCTTCTTTGTAAGATATAAAACTTTTAAAGAGTGTCGTGGCTTTACATTCTTCATTCGAGTGTGAATCTTGGAATATGCCAATCTATTCTAACTCCCAAAATTTTTGTAACCCTCTCTCAATGTGATCCTCTATAAAATAACACTAGGAATCATATGGAAGCTCTTCGGGGATCGAACCCGTCACTATCCATCCGAAGACTTTCTCAACTAAAATGATAGTTACCTCTTAACATGACTTGGGTTCCTTTTAGCAATTCATAAAATACGTCACTTCTCAGAAGAAGCGATCTTTTTTGAGGCAAATAAAATTCAGGATTTGTGTATTTTATATTTTCCGGCAAGTTTAAATTACAAATGTTTATTTTATCAGATGAAACATTCCCAGAAATTTCGGGCAAAATTAAAAATTCCAGTTTCTTATTAAACGATTCTTAATCATTCGTTATATGTGTATAAATATTTTCCTTAATAGGAATTACTGTGTTTTTTAGTCCAATTAAATCTGCCCTATATCGCGATTTTTGAAATCCCAATAAATTATCTGCATCTGAAGTTATGAGATTACGCATAGATCCTGAGTCACGCCTACCACTTTCCGTCTAATCGCATAAAATTTCATTTTCACTGAGAAGAACATTTTTGTTTACATTAAGTGAATATAAACACTACGCATTTTTGGTGTTCATTTTTTGCTAGGTCTTCTGGTACTTGTGATTGCGCAACTTCTTTCTCGCAGATAGGAGGCGCCGTTGGGGTGAATTCATTTTTGTTTTGCTTATTCCTATCGAAAAAGAAGTTTGTTCCGTGTAACATCGTATTATGATTTCCGTTACAATTTTTACATTTTATATGCATTTTAATATACAATGCATCATAACATATAATTATTTTTATCGTTCTTTACTATTAATGTTTTGAATTTTAGGGTTGGTTCTCGTTTAAATTCACTTCCTCTCCAGACCTCTGTTAACAACTAAAGCTTGTTTACTCTGTAACAACTAAAGTTTCTCAAGCTTGACATCTTTTGGTTAAAAACTCCGTAAATTTTTCCCAACTTGGAATTCGGATCCTAATTCCATTTCATATAACTACTGAAGAACCGGGTGCCTCCTCCTATTTTTGGAGATTTTAAACGGCGCCAGCTGTGCCAACCCTTTCGAGGGAAGTAACCGGAAGAATATAATAGTCTATAATATTTTGTATTGTTTCAAAAAGCAAAATAAACTGAAAGATACTATCTATAGAAAACAATGCTGAATTCCGCCCAGGTCATAAATAAACACCAAACCTTCTAGTTTCACCCAAAAGAGTTATAGGAAGAACATGCAATATCACTTAAAAATATATACCTTTTCACCATTATAAAATTATAATTTTAATTTCAAAACAATTTCGAACGCTGATAATTCCGCGTCAGCAAGAACACAATAACATTCACACCATAAATCTTTTAATTTGCAACCCAATTTTTCAACTGCTTGCAATTTTTGGGTAATATCCGTTTTATCCATAGGTAACTTATTTTATAGAATCGTTTTGAATCTTGTAGTTTGACCACGAATGTATCCTTGTTCTTGATTAAACACAGTTATTTGCAAATGTTCGCCGGGAACTATTTGCGATTGTTTCGTTTCGATTTTCAAATTCTATTGGAATAGTTCCTATCTAAGGCTCGACATTGAACACTGTTAGGTGAATATCCATCGGATTAATCGAGGACTGTAATTTTCACACACATTTAATTAACAAATACTATTTACAAAAAAAAAGAAAAAATACATTTTTACGTATCGTGAGGCAATAAGAGGCATTCTTTCTTATCCGTCGCTGCGTAGTAACCTCTGTCCCAGGGTCTCACATATAAGCGATGAAAACCAAAGTGCCACCTATTGGCAACAATTTTACAAATACTTAAAAGAATATATTTTTCCCGTCTGAAACTGACAGTAAATTTACCGCCCTGGTCAGATGTCTAATTTACCCCCCCTTCCCCCTATAAAATAAAATAATATCATAAAGTTTTCCGAGAGCGAGGAAAAGATTAATCTCTAAAGAGATATTTTACTCCAAAATTTGATATTTTTATAAACTAGGAAACAAAATTTAATTGCCAATACATATTTTGAAATTTTTTTGCAAACCGAAAATTATAACACCGAAGATATTTCAACATTAAAACGTAAGATCGTAGCCTAGTGTTCCTGTTTCTCAGTTTTCAAAGGGCTCCGCACCCTGCCCTTCTCTGAATACAATTTCATTGCACCCTGCATTTTTTCATAGAGGTTTAGCATAATTAATTTTTACACATATGTATTTTACTGATAAATAATCCCAATGTGACATACAAAATCAAGTGCTTTTTCACTTGACTAAAATTGTCTTTTTTGATAAATGTACCTTCCTCATTTTTCAAATTATGATCATTAATCGTAACGTCCTGTGGAAGCAGGAGAAGGCATGACAGGAATACTATGAACCCAAGATGGTTCCCGCATACTGAATTATTACATTTTTGTAAAAATTTTATTTCAAGCTGGAGAGCGTCTTACGAGTTTCTACTGATTTGTGAAATTTTAGCTCTCACCCTATCAATTAATAAAATAAAAAATAAACTTTCAAGCCTTATTTTTTCTAATAATTTTAAGTTATTGTCTTCTAACCCTACTCTTTGAGGGAATTTTGAAAAAATACTTTTCAACTGATCCTTATTCCAACTGCTGCAAATCTTCTTCTTTCGGATCCCATTTCCATCACGGTGCAGCGACCATATCACTGATGCACCCGTGGCGGATGCCACCTTTGCATGCCCCAGTTCCTGCTCTGTTTATATACTTTTATCCAATATAAACATCACACTTAATATGGAATACAGATTGAAGAGGAGAATAAACTTTGAAGCTTTTGCTCATCTTACGCTAGCTAGTCTGTGACTAGAATGTCCCCCATACCAAGCTCTGACGCGTGACTGGGTGTTATTTTTGTGCAAGTTTTTATACATTACTTATGCATATATATCTAACCCTTAATAAAGTAAAATTCATTTTTATGCATTTTTTGTAAAAATTGGAGAACAATAATATAAAATTTTCAGATTTTATCTTAAAATTAAGTTATAATTGCTTTTAAAACTATAAATTAAGAATCAAAAGTTTTGAACCCTGAAATATGTGGGTCCTAAACAAGTGCCCCATACGGCCCTCTCTACAGGCACTTGTTGTCTAAAATAGCAGGTATTCCTTTTCAGTTGCAGGCTTAACATTGCATCTTAAATATTTATCCAGAAAAACATCTTTTAAAGGATAAAAATTCTTTTTTTTTCTTCATTCTAACTATTGAAGTGTCAGTAGCTTTCCAATGTGGCTGTTCTCTACAGAGGTGATATGCTCGGCCGTTGTCGAAACCAGTTTTCTTAAAATAAATAAGCTGCTTTGCATGGATTCCTTTTAATGATCCACCTCTCGTATAAGGAGCACTTGTTTCCCCCTTTTCTGCCAAAATCTGCCTTAGTTGCTGGAATTCAATTTCTTTTTTATATTGTTCGTTTAAGCGCTTTGTATTTTTATAATGATCAAAGGTTTAAACGAGTTCATGCAACTTCCAAGAATGCCAAGGCTTAGAAGAATAGCCACTTTCATGCGGTGTTCGAAAACTAGACATTGTTTAGTGGCGCGATCAGGAGAGCTGGAGCAGTTCTTCAAGACCAAAATATTGGACTCTAGTCTGGGACGCCAAATTATATAGGGGAGTCATTTCGTCTAGAACTTGTAGAATGCTTTCTTTAATAGGAAAAAAAATCCATAAAATTATTTTTAAAAGCATAATTCTTCATTGCTTGGAATTCTGAAACGTATTTATTATACATATTTTTTAGATTCTATTGAAATGCCAACCGATGCAAGTAAAATTTATCAAGTAAGCGTATGCATTTTTTAAAAAAAGAAATAATGAACTGAGTAGAAATTTGTTGTAATAAGTATATAACGAAACATAGATAGGCATACTTGTTTTGATAGGATTTTCACTGCCCTATTATCAAAGTAAAAATGGCGATTCTATCGTTTTATTTGTGTTAATACTACATGAAAAGGGGCAAACGTGTAGACATCTGAGTTTTTTTGGTCAGCCAATTCGGGGTAAAAAGGGTAAGTAATCAGTGTTGAAAAGCTTTTGAGATGACTAAAATAAATATATATATTACGTTTATAAGCCGTTTTTGTAATTTGTGTCTTAAGAGGGGTAGGAGCCTTTTACATTTTTGTCCAGAGTGGCAAAGCTACTAGAGCCATCCTTGAGTAGAGAAGCCAGATTTTCATTCTGGGAGGAGAGACTAATATCCAAGTTGTGTTTTTATTTGAAAACAAGGACATAACCAGGGTTTAGTTTCGGAGACTCAAGCTGGGCAGAGCACATCTATTTTAACTAAAAAGCTTTACATTTTGTAAAAAATAATGAAAATTTAATTATTAATATTAAGAATGCACTTTTATTAGAATGTTAAAATGCAATACAGTAAATCTTAGAATTTGGGGGTGGGCGGAAGCCTGCCCACCTCTCCGCTACGATTCTGTCTTACACCAACCAATAAAAAAGGGGGCAATCTACGAGAGATTGCATTTTCTCTTTTCTTCATTCTATATGAAAGAGTATTTTTTGACATTGGGCAAGCAAGTTTTTCCAACTTGCTTACCCAATGTCAGAAAACACTCAAAATATACCCAATTATATTACAGCTTTTAAGTTGCAAGTAGTTCTTTATGCAAAAGAAAATGTGAACCATATTAAGATTGGAGATACAAGATGAAAGTTAATAATTAGTGATACTGGCACTGTTGTGAAAAAGAAGTGTAATAAGAATGCAGAAATACACGATGATGCAGAAATGATATCTTAAGATTTTCATTATTTACTTTCTTCCTAGAATACTATTTTGATTTATACTTATATGATTGCCTGAACCAGTAAAAATTGTTCCGTATAAAATGCACACCTTGATTTAGGTTACTGATGCAAATTTATAAATTTTATAAACTCATTTGCTTCTTATACACTGAAGAGTCAAAATCTTGAGTTGACTCATTTTGTCTCTTTAGTGTTTTAAGTTACCTTTTCAATGTTTTCAAACATTTTATTTAGTAACCTTTTCTGCAGATAGTTTTAGGAAATGGCTGAAATAGTATTAAGGGGGGTCTGTACCAGTCATATTGAATTCCTCTCGCTATGTTAACCTATGGAAAAATATAATTTCCTCTGACTGGATCGTATTTACATTTAAATAATCCTTTTAAAAATACACCAAGTGACGGAACATAATATCCCTATAATATTATTATTCTCTTAAATTAGAAACATTGAGAGAAATGTATTTAATTTTAAATTATTTGCGAGAAATTTTGGTATGTTTCTTTTCAAACACAAATAAAAAAAATTAAGACATAAATTTCAAAACAGGAAAAGATAACATCCTGAAGTATTTGTTGTTCTCTCATGTGGTATAACTTTTTAAGCAATTCATCAAATGCGAGTCTACCAGAGAGAATTTTATTTTTCCAATATCTTTTAGAAATTTTATAACATTTGAATTTTGTAAGTTGTCTTGTTGCATTGACATCATAAATATATAATTAAATAGGGGGTATATTTCGTTAATGTACAGTAAATGCCTTAATACATGAGACGAAGATATGAGCTGACAATTGTTTCATGCAATTCTTTCGGGCTGCACACAAGTGAAAATCTACTTCAAGGCTTTCCATGTACATTTTTCATAGCAATGGCTGCAAAATCTTAGTTGATATTCAAATAATTTGTTCGTTCTGAATCTTTTTAAAAATTACTTAAATTATAATGTGTAGTTCGATAGTAATCTTTATCACACGACATCTCAAAAATGACCAGACAACATTTGTGGCCTTCTTATCTACGAGGATATTTTTCATCAACCCAATATTTACATACCTGACATTGCATATGTCATTTTTTCACTACTTCTGCAATAAAAATTACCTCAACTCAGTACACTACACCATCATACATCTTACAGTAGCCATCTTGAAATCCCCCCTCTTACGATTCTCATCTCTGATTGGCTGATTTGGTTCAACTAGTTCGACATAGCGGATGAGATAAGTCGAACTTTAAGAACGACCTTATTTTCTATGCGTTTCACCCAAATGTAGCTCAAAAGAGTCGAGTGAAATGGTTTTCAGTGCGTATGCACTAGTGTGATAAAACACTAATATGTCACACAAGTGAAAATGAAATTAGTAATTTATTTCTAGACTTCTTAAACTTCTAAAAGTTTACGATATAGTTTACCTTGAAAAACATCTTTATTAGAAGAAGTATAATGCCATCAAATAAGTATGGAACAAACTTAATGTTTAAAATTATCCTGATTGCTTTACCTGCATGGCCCGGGGTGTGTGGCAGTGATTCTCCTCAGCAGTGGTACGGCGCAGCTCAGGAGGGGAGCCACAGGGTGTTGTACTACGGTACTTCACCTAGGACAGCTATCAGCCACTTCGTGGAGCCCCCTGGTAACTAGGAGTGCCCCTCCTAGGCCAATGATAGCCGTCTGCATCCTCAAGGGGTATACCTCCTTTAGGTATACTCGGGTGTCACGAACCCGGGATTTCCTGAGTGATCTTTCTCTTCAGACTTCCCTGGTAGTCAAGAACTTACTTTGTAGTATGTTCCTTACTGGGGTCGTCAACATTATTCTCGAACCATGACGGAACTCTTGTAGGCCAGCAACACCTTGTGGTGTGGTGGTTACCGTCGTGGCGATCGGACGTCACTTTTCCGTATGGCTATTTGCCGGGTCGGGGTACGAATACAATTACCTGCATGGCCCGGCCCCCAGGGGCACACCTCCTTTAGGTGTGATCTTTTAGTAGCATTCTTCCTGGTAGTCCTGAGCTTACCTCTGTAGAATTTGCTCCTTACTGGGTTGGCGAGGGAGGTGTTTGTCCACTCGGCACAGTTTATTTTTGGTCCTCGGTCTTATTTAAAGCCCTGTTTGGGTATGATTTGCGATGTTATATATTTTAGAAATCTTCTTAATAATAAATGTTTAGTCAAGAGTTTTTGTCGCTGCTGTGATTAATTGTCGGCCACATAGGCTTTTAAGCGAACCCAAGATACCTGCTCCAGTAAAAATAGGCGGGCAGGTATAGAACGAGGCGTGCAGACTTCAGAAAGTGCAGCCGGGGACGCGCGATGGCGTTTTACAAGGCCTTTAGAGTTCACGGTTATGCCAAGAGACTGTTTCTTCTGTGTGCTCATATTTTGTCAAGGATTTAGTTGTTTAAACTTAATTTTGGTTTGGACAGTTACTATCTATTCTTTCGCTACACGACGGATAATGAGACCAAGACCTACTGCATAGAGCCGATTCCGAACGGCTACGAACATTCATACAAGTAATGGGATTTGAACCTATGAAAATCGGTATGGAGCCATTCAAAGATTGCTTGACTATGAAGGCCTGTAAGGAGATACTTTTCGTCTTTGTTGTTGTTTATTCAGTTTCCTACTAAGTGTGTTATTTTTATTTTAGATTTTTTTCTGGCAAGGACTATTTCAGTTTCATAGGTTTTTATCAATTAACAATTTATCGGTTTCAATAGTAATTTTTATCGTTAACAGAGGGGCGGCATTTTACATTTTGTGTAGGGTGGCAAAACTACTAGTACCAATCATGATAAGTAAACCTTTATTCATTCTTTATTTATACCAGATGATATCCCATTAGGCAAAGCACAAAATTTTAGTATGAGTTTGAGTACCTCTTCTGTCATACTTGTAGTCTTTCAATACTGGCTTTAATTAGTAGGGCCTAATATAATTAGCTCTCATGTAGCAAAATGTAGACCGTCATGCTCCTATAGTGAATGGTTTATTAATAAAAAAAGTATGCTACCTTTTGTTAAGTATAAACTTTGTTCATAAGGTAATTAACATTTTGATCTCTTTCTTAACCCCCTGCCTGTGCAATATAATTTGAAAAAAAAATGTGCCAAAAATGGAAATTTTTTTTCTTTAATTTTGTTTGTTATTATCATCAGAATGGTAGAAATAGATTATTTATATATATATATATATATATATATATATATATATATATATATATATATAATTTTAAACGAAATAACTACTATATTCAATATTTTCACATATATGGGAAATGTTAATGGATTACAGTAATTTTTGTTCGAATTACAGCAAAATAAATCAAATGACATAATTTTCGGGATAAATATAATAGACTAAAAACTAAATTCCTCAGCGCAACAGCCCCTAGGGGGCAGGGCCTACGGTGTCAATTTCCGTTTAAGTGACCAAGGGTCCTGGGGTGCGAAACATATGTTCCAGTTAGGTGATCAATCTTACACGAACCCCGTGTTTAGTTCCCAAGCACGCTTGGTCCTCAGTTCAACTACCCACTGAAGGGATGGAAGGCTGAGTCAACCTTGCCCAGCTAGGGGATCGAACCTCGGAACTGTGTCGGGGGAAGTGCTACCTCAACGCCACTGGACTTCAAGTATAATAGACTTATACAACAACAAAATTATGTATATCTACAGTCATGAATTCCATGTACCCTAGATTCAATTGAATTTCCCAAATCCTTTACAGTATCCGTAAAATGGCGACAAATGACTCGAAACTGCCGAACTTTTCTCGGAAAAGTATCGCCATTTATTGGGAAAGAGGTAAATTACATATCATACGTTGGAGCAACTGAGTTCATGCTTCACGGAATTGAAACATCGATTTTCTTTTGCCCAATCTCAGGCCGGGCATTCAAAGTTTGGCGCATTTGCATTGTCCGAACTGAGCTGGGGTGTCACAGGCAAGGAGTTAACCATATGAATAAGTTTAATTTTATATTTTGATGTGTAAGTTTAATGACAGTTTAAAGTTTATCGGTTATCACCAGACCTTACTATGCTACTGAACAAACACCATATTCATTATATACGACTCCTGTGTTTCATACCTTCCACTTTTACAGAGGAGACAAACGAACCCTTAGACTGAACAGAGTATATAAAATATTAAATGTAAATACCTGAATGTTTTTGAGATATTTTTAAACAATGCTGAAACTTAAATAAAATTAGTACATAATAGTAAAGAATTTAAATTAGTCGTTTTTATGCGCATTATTCTATACTTCATGAACGTGAGCATTCAAATACGTTATTCCCAAAACTAATTATATAAAAAGATATAGACAAATTTTGTTAAAAAGTAAGAGACTATATTCTCTTCAATATGAACATGCGTTGTAAGGTGATTGTTATTAAAATGATTCATATTTTTCAATATGCTTATTATTGTAACAACAATAATAATATAGTAACACTTAACTTTAAATTTCTCTTTTTAAATTACGAAAATCTTCACCATTTTCATAATGAAAATGGTCTAGGATTCCTTCTAGTTCTTCTAGTAGGAAATACGCTAAGAATAATTAAGTTCAATGCTTCAGTTTTTGCTTCATATATTAAAATATTCTTCCGAGTTTTTAAAATTATTAAAGATAATAACTGCACTCCTCTTCGTTATTGGAAATCTTTCGTTTGAATCCCACTGTTGACATAGATGTTCGTAGTCGTTCGGAATCGGCTTTAAACAGTAGGTCTCGATCTCAGTCTTCGTGTTGCAAAAAAGCAGACTATATCACTTCAAACTAAACTAAATTAAACTAAAGATAATAAGCATTCATTAATATTTAATTGTGCATGCAGTTTGCAAGATATTTTGTTAAAATATCGTATCGTGTGATTTATAAAGAAATGATGTTTTTAACTCTTAATTTGGCTAAGTCCGGTACAACGGACAATCAAATAAATAAAATCTTTATAATAAATATATATTTTTATCGATAATACATAATATATTAAATATATTATATATTATTATTATTAATTATTATTATTATTATTTAAACTATTATTATTATTATTATTGTTTTTTTAAATATATTTTTAATCGATATTTGAAAAAAAAAAATCTTTTCAAATTAAGGGTTAATCCTTTTTTGTATTCCGCAATGATTTTCTTGAATATTAGATCTATTATCGAACCTATTTTTCCTTAAATAACTAATATTGGTATCATGTTTTCTAGTAAGTTTTAAAGGTAAATGAGTATACTTTGGCCAGCAGTATCATACGTTGGACAGAATTTTAGAATGCTCACGATTGAAGATATTTCCTATACTACAATTAACAAAGAGAATTATAATTGTAATTTGCTTTACATAACTTACTTCAGGAATGCAGTCCATAATAAGAGAAAAAATATTTAGCTCGTTTAAATCTTTGACAATGTTTTATTTCAAGTGATACCCCAATAAACATATAAATCCCTTTTGAAAATCAATTCCTAGTTAATGAGGAAATGAAACTTTGCTGATTGTATTCAACATTAATGCTGTGTTTAAAATTATGAAGTCAAATTTGGCAACTATTTTCACACCTGTTAAAATATTGTCATTCTTGCAATACAAAAACGTATGATTTTCGCTGCGAAACTCTAAGCACGGTGTTTCTAAAAATTGAATTCTAGCACTGATTTGCTCTATTATTGCTAGTTTCATTTCATTTCCTAATATTTTTTGTTGACATACTTCGATAGCGCAGTTTGACATCTCGCAAGTTAAGGTCAAAATACATTTTTTAAAAATTCTCCATGTGATCTAATCAAGTGTCCTACTTGCAGACATGGCTCTAATCTGAATAAAGCCGAACGGTGGTCGAGACAATTCACTATTCATTGAGACGCGGAAGCTCAGTTGGCAAAGGCAACGAACTCGTAATTGTAAAGGTTGCAGGTTCGGAACCCGAGCCGTCCTAAGATCCGGCATGTTCGTTAAAAGTGACTGGGGCTCGGAAAATATGTTCGTGGTCACAATGTCCTCCAAGTTCTCAATCAATACCTCTGGGGGTGGCAGGTCAAGTCTGTGGGTCTTCTGCTTGGTCCCTGCTTCAAAATTACGATTACCTACTTGAACGAAGTCATTTTTTCACCTTAATGGTGCCCATTAAAATGAAAGAAGGACCTTTTGGTTCTTAATACAAGAGCCTGCAGGCTGAATTGTGCTTGGTTTGTCCAAGTGGCGTGAGTAACAACAACATCTATTCATTTCCGAGTTAAAATTACGTTTATAGTTTAACTTGTGGGAATATAGT
>CM063502.1:90409155-90539155 GCA_032207245.1 Pardosa pseudoannulata
GTAGGCAGTCATTATACTGGAATAGCGTGAAGTAAACTTCCTCTGGAATAATACTAAACCACTACGTAACCAAAAGGTTAATAACCTATACCAGAAGGTAAAACTTTTGTCCCAGAAAATTGAACTTCTCTTAATAATGCGGTTCCATTGCCCTTTGAGTTTATTGTCTTTTTTTTATTTACATGCCTACTGTTAATAGATTTTTTAATTTAAGTTTGAAGATGTACTGGTTTTTTGATTATCTTCATCTCATCTTGGATTTTAAAGGCTTGAAATTCTTTAAATTTTATTTCTTTGCATTGTAACCTTTCTCATTTCAATAAGGTAAATGAACTCTTGTTCTGTTCAAGTTAGTTCTTTTGAGAGCCCTAATTCAGGACGGGCTTCATGGCTCAACTAAAATACTTTTGTGCTCTTTCCCCTTCCCAATTTATAACGACAAGCTTATGGCAAAAATAACATTCCTACAAAAAATTATAACATTAAATTAGGAAACAGATTTTAAATAATTATTTTGTTTCTACTTTCGTTATTATTTACAAATGCAAAACTATTTATTGAGTTATAATTTAGGTAAACACAAATGCAAATATAAGTAAAAATACATCTATTCATTTGATAGCAAAATAATGCGAAATATTGAGAAAAAAATATCACATATCATCCTCTTCCCTCATAATGTTTAGATGAATGCATAGCGAAAAAAGAATAAAGTAGAAATACTAAAGAAAATAATTAAAACTGACAGTTACGGTTGACGGTTTTTAATCTTTAATTAGCCTTTTAAACAAAAATATAACCTCACTTTTTATTTCCTTTCCTATATTAGTTATCAACTGACTGAACTAAAGTATTTTCAATGTCCAAAAACGTATTATTAATTTAAACCATTTTTAAAATAAAGTCATTTATGTGATGTATAGAAAAGAGACATAAATCAAATAACCATGATCAAAAGTGGCTATAAAATTTTCGTTCTCAGTCCATGTGTCTCGGATTCCCACGCGATCCTCAGGTCCAACTCGCCTTAAAATGTTTGTGATTGAATGAGAGCTATATGCTTTAAACATCAGTTTCTCTCGAACTCTTCCTTATATTAATTCCCTTGCACCGTATAGATAATGTAAACATGCAAGAAAAAGAAGTGATCTTTAAGAGCCTTGACAAAAAAAACTAGTTTACAGGGTCCTGTTCAGATTCAACAACAATGTGTAACAACAAGCATGACTGTTACTTGGAGCCTGATTAGACTGAAGTTCTTATTCCGCAAATTATTCGCAGAACATTCTCTAAAAAGGATTAATGTTCTTACCTGTCAGACGAGGTCAATAACGAGGCGACACTGTACTTATTTTCCACACAACATAGGACACTAAACAAAAACACAAAGTCAGCTCATACAGCTCCTACTGTCCATTGAAGCACACACCAGCGAAGCACACACTTTTTTCATCGAGCGCCCTCTCGTGGCAAAAAACAGAGAAAAAAAGAAAAAAAAAGAGTTTCAACAGAATCCTAGCTTTTTCCATGAAAAATAAATGAGATATTGCAACATTTGAAATCATTCCTTCACTTTCCCTACATTGCTGTAAGCTTAGATTGAATTTCTACTTTTACTCTTTTATGACTCTAAGAGTAAAATGCCTCCCTGTGTTCTATGATTGTTATTACTCATCTGGATGGGTACTATTACCTCTCTTATTTTGTAAAATCTATTTAGACTACCCCCTCTCTCTCTCTCTCTCTCTCTCTCTCTCTCTATATATATATATATATATATATATATATATATATATATATATATATATATATATATATATATATATATATATATATATATATATATATATATATATATATATATATGTGTGTGTGTGTATGTAATATATCAAAATTATTACATCTAACATATTTATCTAAAATTTTCTTTTTACCCCTTCATATTCTTGAATATTTAATTTCCCAGTCGTAAAATATCAGATTTGAAGGAGTATTCGCTGACTTAATTTCTTTTTACCCTTCTCCCAAAACTAACACTAGAATAAATGCTAATTTTCTGTCTACTGGCCACACTTTCCAGCTGTCCCAGGAAAATAGTTTCACTCCTTTAATAACTAAATTGCTGCTTCTGTGGTTTTCAAGCTAACTTTAATAATTAAAGTACTCCCAAATAACACCGAGTAATCTGTAGATCTCATGGAAATGAAACTACATCATTCGCTTTTGGGTGCAACACTTTGAAATATTTTCGTCTTGAGAGCATTCGATGGAAAGATCTTGCCTTGTAAAGACGTTTATTTTTAGCCTCAATAATTTGAAGTTCCACAACATTAGACTTTGCATTTTTTTTTTTAATGGAGCCAATCACTATGGTTCTCCTATTGCGCAGTAAGACTGGCCAATTCAAATAATAGGGGTTCATTTCCATTGTAATCGATGAGAGATAATTTCCCTAGCTCCATATATAGTTATATATGTATGTGTGTATGTGTGTGTGTGTGTAATACATCAGAATTATTATCCCTAAAAGAGGTATCCAAAATTGTCCCTTTTCCCCCATCTTATTTTTAATATCTATTTTTCCAGCCATTAAATGTCCAGATAATGGAGTGTTCTTCGACTTAAATTCTTTTTACCTGTCTCTCAAAATTAACGTTGGAATAAATTCTAATTTTCTGTCGACTGGTTACATTTTTTCACAGGAAAATGATATCGCTTCTGCAATAATTAAATTGCTGCCAGTGTGTTTTCAAACTAGCTTAAATGATAAAAATTCACTAGTGCCTCCCAAATTTCTGAACCATCTTAAGTCTCATAGGAATAAAATCACGTGACTCACTCAATTGCCCCGTTTACATGTGCCAACATCGTGACAAACCCGTATACTCTCCTTTCGAGCATTATCCCTAGCTAGGGAAAAAATTGAGGGGTAGAAAGAACCCCATTTCTAATGTAAAGAGAGGTTTACTTTGGCCATTATCCTTTGCGTTTACAGATTGATTCCCATCCCGTATGATCACGTGACTTCTAGCGACGATCCACAAAAATGGAGGGTAGAAAGAATTGACCATTAAACAGGTTTTCTCCGACCCTCCAAGCAAAATCCCTTTCGGGTAAAAAGAAGGGTACATGACTGACACATGTAAACGGGGCTCCTGTCAACATCGGTGACAAACCCGTATATTCTTCGAGCATTCTATGAAGAACTGCTGCAATGTAAAGAAGGTTATTTGGCCAATGTGTTTTGATCCTCAATGAGAGGGGAGGTCCACAAACTGGACTTCGTTTTTTAATTCGATTAATAGTTCTTTATGCCCATCAATCTCGGGAAAATTAAATAATAGGTGTTAATTTGTCGTGTAATTGGTGATATATATATATATATATATATATATATATATATATATATATATATATATATATATATATATATATATATATATATTAGAAGCCGTTAATGAGATATAAAAACAATGCAAACCATAAAACTAAAAACAAAGGTTTAATGATACTATATCTAATCTGCAAAAGACGAAAACATCATTAAACAAAATATTTGTTTCTGAAAGATGCAATCTATGCAATAAACACATCTTGGTTCTGTACAATTCTTATAAAAAACAAAATAAAAAAATTGCAGCATCTCATGCTACAATACTAAGTGAAGATGCACTAGACAAGATAACAGTTAGTAAATCTAACAGCATATACTGCCAGTGGATTGAGAAAATAAAACCAGGGCGTTAAAATACGAGGAAATCCATCAATAGCCTGAATGACAATACAAAAGTATTATACTATGACACAAAACGGCTATTCTAAAACCCTAGTATAAAGTAACTTAGAGTAATTGATTACATTATATAGATCCATAATGACAATATTATTATTCATTATATTTTAAGTTTTGCTTTAGATATTTAAAATTTATTCCCATTTTTAAATTATTAATTAATTATTTGTTAAATCTAAAAGTACCAATTACATGCTTAATGGACATATTAAATGACACATTAAAACGATAATTAATGTTTATGTAGCACATAGATTTGATTTTTATATACATGGTCTATAAAATATAAAGTTATTCCGTATAAGCTGATAGCCAATATTGTTTTTAAAGATGGTCCTGTGAAAACAGAAACTGAAAACCTTGAATTTGACAATTTCAAAACTGTTATCAGTCATTTTATCAGATAAATCAAAAGTAAATTGCCTCAGACTATCTTAATATAAGTCTAAAAAGTTTACATTTGGAGGATACACACACACATATATTTGAGCCATGTGTATGTAGTATCCGAATTTTGATGCTATATGTATGCTTAACATATGATTGAACTATACTTTCAGTTATGAGCTCTAATATCAAACACTAACTGGAAATTATTTCTAGAATTTTTAATGTTCTGAGAAGTAAAATAGGCAATACTTACACACCTATATTAGTTTGCATTTCAATAAAAAAGTTCTTGAAAAAAGTATGTATACAAAATTTAGTCATGTGAGATAAAATACAACGCAGAAATACAAAGATCTTTATTGGTGAATTAAGAACTTCTTAAGATCATTAATTAGGAGTTAAAATTTTATATTGATAATCTGAAATAATTTTAATGTTGGATTAGATAATCTTTTATCATCAATAGACTATTAAAATTAACACTTATTGTTGTATATTTATTTGTGTATTAATCGAATGTGTCCTTGGAAATATATTTGTGTTAAAGTGGTTACAGTTAGAAAGTAAAATAATAATAATAATTTTATGGGACTATTAATTATTGATTCTTTGAAAACGAGCTTTATTAAAACTTTTCATGGGCATTTCTTTCACATATAATAGGGCCAACATTATAAATAACATATATTTTAAATATCAATATCAAACAATTCCTATCATATGTATTCTATGAAAGTATAAAGTGTGAAGAAAGAATAATAATAAAAATATTTTATCATTCCTGTACAAAATGTCTATAGTACTTATTTTAAGTACAAAATGTTTAGATTATGCCCTTGAAACATATTACTTTTGACAAACTGTTGATATATAAGCTACCTAGAATGTTTGAATTATTTCTAAAATACAAAAACTTTTCTGAAAAATCATTTAAAATTACTAGTAGTGATAGCTAAACTCTATGCTTTAGTAATAAGTATATTCATTACAAGATGGTAGACATTAAAAAAATAGATTTTGTACTTTTTTCTTAATTATATTTCATAATTCAGTGAAACATAAACATTGAATTTTTAGCTACGTTTTTTTCAGTTGAAAGTCTACTATTACAATAATAAGACGCCGAATGAGAGTAGAGCCTGTACAGAGTTGCCCTTCTGTACTCGAATCCAAGGATTCGGTTTCCAGTTCAAGCGGGCTTGTTTAGGCACGACTTTTTACATAATAAATCTAATCACCCCTGTCAAACGGTGGAATTGGTAGGGCTTTGCCTTTCGATACTAGAATCCGATGTTACCATGGGTGTTTTTAGCTCTTCTGGAAGTGCTCCAAACCAATAGAAGCCAAGTTAATGATGAATCCTTAAGATGCAAAATGTAGAAAACAGCAAATCGACATCTTTTGGAGACTCTCACATGATTTCAGGAGCAGTGAATTTACTATACAAATCTCGAAAAATTATTATACTTTAAATCGAGCCTGTCTAACCTACCTAAAGGACTTTGTGGACCTCTTTTGAAATGCATTTTATTCCTCCAGAACAATAAGTCTCTCTCTCTCTCTCCATCTCTTACTTCCTGTCACTCTTACTCCTTTCCCTGTTTCACTCTCCCCGTAATTTTAAAAATTTTAAATTATGGAAAGAAATTTAAAAATTTTAAAAATTTAAATCCACCTATTTAAATTTTAGACTAAAATTTAAGATAGTGGGTTGTGGTTTGGACAACTCTGTTTTAATTAATGGATATAGAAAAGTTTGTTGCACAAAATATTAAATGGCTCTTCAGATTTAAAATATAGTGGATTAAATTATCCAAAGTGTATAAGTTATAAAGAAATAGAAAAGTTACTAAAAACAATGTTTTTGAGAAAATATTCAGAATTGTATGAAAAGACTTCTGTCGCTAATTAAAAATTGTATGAAAGACTTCTATTGCTCCTTTGGTTTTGATATGTTTTTAAATTTAAAATGAGCAAGACTCAGATTTTCGTATTTGACGAACAAAGAATAAGTAAATCCTTTTGCTTTTTCGTTTACTTTTTTTCAATTTTACTATGAAAAATTCTACACATATAAAGAGAGTTTCAAACTTTATTAAAGAAATAATTTAACAGATTAATTTTATTAGGAAATTTCAATTTTACGGAGCCTATTAAAGGAGTAGTTGTAAAATAAATCAATAATTTAATTCATTAGCACCACCTTTAGACTCCCTGGAGAACAAAAATCGTTGCAGCAAAGTAAAAAACGGATTTGTTGATACATTCAACACAGTATGCTTTTGGTTCTTTCGACTGTTAGTAATATCCTCATTCTCTTTTCTAAGGTCAGAAATAAACAAACGCATCCGGTTTATTTCCAAGACTTGACTCGAAATTCTGCATCCTTCAACCCCTCCTCCAAATCGGAATATAATGAGTGCTTTACCCACCATTCTGTTAGCTACAGAAAAAGAAATCACGATTCGGGGAAAAATATATGTACATATATACTCGTATCTGAATAAAAAAGCAGTGAATCTAAAGGCATAAATTACTGTCCTTGGGATTTTAAACACGCTGTGGCCTGTCTGCTCAGTACCTTAGAAACCACTCTTTCAATGAGTCAGCCGCCAAATGAGCGTTTTGAAACCTCAAATTAAATGCTGAGTCTTAGAAACAGGGCAACGTCCCTCAAAGATATAGTCCAAGGGTGGCAAATAGGACTTTATCGAAGTACCAAAACAGTGCGAATTGAGATGCAATTTTTTCTAGTGCCAGTATCTTATAATTGTAAATGTAGTATTTGTATAAATATCGTTTATTTTTAATAACTAATAAACAAAACAGTGATAAGATACAATATTTTTATATCAAAATATCACAAAAGATGATTAACTTTTAATAAAAATTATAATTTAAAAAATTGTTTCTATGATTTGTTGGAAGTTTATTAAATTATATTACTTGCAATGATTTTGATATCAGGCAAGTATGTTGCCGATTGCAAGGTTCTAAATGCCGTTGAGTCATCCTCTTTCGATATGTTTCTAGCCTTTGGCATTCCGTGATTTAGTACCGAAAAAACCTCTACAACAGTCAAGGCTGTATCAAGAAAATAATTTCGAGATGGGTCCGACTTACAGTTACAGAAGGGAAATTTTAAAAAATTGAAATTTTTATTTAAAAACCAAAATTTAATTATGTGTATACTTTTTACGTGGGAATGAACGTACTTTAGGATACGTTAATCTTAATTTTACTTGTGGAAAACATATTATTAAAAAAGGTAGTAGGAATTTAAAATACTTGTTGGAAAAAAAGGTAAAATAAATTTAGAATTTATACTAACTCGTTCGCAGGGCACGAAACATGGACATAAACGTATGAGGATACGTAGCTCCTAGGAGCTCATAGATATATAAATCCACTGTGTACATTTAAATATGAGGCCATATTAAAAATAATGTTGATGACTCAAGTTTAGGAGTAAAATAAAAGAGCACATATACAATACAATTTTACAGAACATACATTAGGGAATTAATTACATAAATTTTTTTTCCTCTGTTTCACTCACACTCCTCAGTTTTTCCTCTGTTTAACAAAATAATAACTAATAATACATAAAAAAGAAATACAATATATAAATACTGAAATACAATATTAATAGAATTATCTGAGGTTTTTAATTGTTTTTAAATTATCTCCTTTATAAAGACTTTGTGATGGGTTTTATACAGGACGGAAGTGTGGTAGTGGCTCTAGGCCTACGGAAATTGATTGCAATGTCAAAATCAGTCAGGTTCATTAGCTCTTCGTGATTAGCAGCAAAAATCTTAATGAAAAAATTTAAAGCTGATTTTTAAATTACTACTTTTATTGGGGCTGCTGTGAATTAAAATATTCGTTAAGTACCATGGAGCATTAAGAATGATTCGGAATGTTTTGTTCTGAGCTGTCTGTAACTTTTGAATATGAGTGGTCACAGCAGAGCCCCAGACCGGAGCAGCGTATAGCAGTATGAGACTTAGCACTGTGTTGTAAAACAGAATTTTATTAGAAGGATTTTAGATGTTGATATACGTTTATAATACAACAGGTAGGCTAGATTCCTTCCAGCTTGGATTCGCGTACGAGCGAGTTGTCGAGGTTGGGTTCTCAACCTCCGAAGGAGGTTTTCCCCTAGCTTTCGATTTGCGGTTCGACTGCCCCTAACAGGGCTTTCCCACTGCGGCCTTTTTGCGGTACTCGACCTCCGAGGTATCGCGCACACGGCCACACGTCCTTTCACTTCGAACCTGGATACACGATCAATCAGTGCCAGAAACTTTCCACTTGCGTTCGAGGGACGGTACTTAACCTCCATGATTTCTTCCACAACTACCATGAACCCTTTCACTTCTCGCACCACCAGTCCTTTCACTTCATACCTGGCTGCAGAATCCACCACAGGAGGCTATCTACATGCCTTCGTGGGGTGGTACTCGACCTCCATGATGTCATCCACAACCGTCATGGGCCCTTTCATTTTGGGTACCATTAGTCCTTTCACTTCAGACCTGGCAGCAGAATCCACTAGAGGAGATTTTCCAGATGCGTTCGTGGGACGGTACTCGACCTTCCCGGAGTCGCGTACTCCAGCAATGTACCCTTGTACTTCAGGCACATCTTTACTTCCGCATAGGAGACTTTCCCTTCCCCCGGCTTTAGCAGCCTGCCAGGAGACCGGCTTTGAACAGATCCGCAAGTACGACTGCAGGTGACAGTTAGGCGTCATTCTTGTCGGTGGTTCTGCCGCAGAATGCGTTCGAGAGTTGGTGTCTGAGGGGCAAAGGTCCCGAGTTGGTCACTTGGTCGACTTGGTCGAAGTTTTCAAGACAAGCCTTTGGCCAGTCCGTTAGTTTGCGGATGGTAAGCGTCGCCATGCTATGCTTTACATCACATAAGTTAGGATACCAGCCTTGATTGAAAGACTTTTCCACGATCAGTGATTAGAGCCCTTGGTGCTCCCTGCTTCAAAACAATTTCTACCGTAGGAATCTAACAATTTTGCGGGTATCATCTGTCGGTAGAGCTTTAGTTATGGCATACCATGTTAAATAATCAGCACAGAGAGCAATCCATTTATTTTTCCTGTGGAATTTAGGAAATGGATCAAGCAACTTTATACTAATTAGGTGGAAAGGAGCTACAGATAGAAGGATGGAGATAAGATGACTAGGTGGTTCCTGAGATACATGTTTTTTCTTTTAACGTCCACGGCAATGAGAAATATAATATCTCACGGTACGGTATAGTGTAGGCAAAAAGCATCGTTTCCTGATTCTGTCGTAAGTTTTAGCGAATCCGAAGTGTTCCACAGTCATGGAAATACCAAACAACGTCTATTCTCAGGTGACAAGGGATTACGGGTAACTACTTTCTCTCAAATGGATTGTAATTTTCTTACAAAGGACTCTATGAGATTAAATTCGAGCTTGACTGGTTTAGACTTTTCTAGGGCATGAATTAATTCTGCTAATTTCGTATAATTTCTTTGATCGGCAGCGATATCCGTAAATGCAGCAATACATATCCTTTAGAATTTGTTTAGTACTGAGATTAGCATTTGCAACCCATAATTCTCTTACATCTTTTCCCACTGAACGACGGATTATAGTATTTCCAGACCTCTTTCTGGAAGCATAACTTTGTTGCGGTTTGTTACGACTTCCAAAAAGCCATGGACTGTTGGGCATGACACAACTATCTTCAATATAGAATGTAGAGGGAGAAAAAAATCTTCTAACGCGCATAACCGAAAGGACTAGCCTAAATTATCGGTATGCTTTCTGTTATTTAAGACTTCTTCCAAGAGGAAGGTAGCGCGACCGCAATCTATCACATCATGAGAGGCTTCCAGGGAATCCTAACCAAGGATAACACTATGACTGCAATGCTGTAAGACTACGAACTCAAATGGTTGGTACCGACCATTTATTCAAAGTCGTACTACACATTTTCCTACTGGTTGCATGTAGTTGCCATCTGCTACTTTAAACATAACACCCTTGTTGCCGATAAACACAATTTTCCTCAATTGGCGGTGATATGCGTTGGATATTACTGAGAAAGAAGCATCCAAAATGTGGCTATATACATAAATCCGAAATTTAAGATGGATTTCCAGATTTATTTTTAATATATATTAGGAGTCCTTTATACACATGCACTTGGAATATTTAGAAAACTGAGCAGCAAGAAGCAAGATAAAAATTAACATATTTTGATAAAAAAAAAGAATTATTCAAAAATATTAATTAATTTTAAGAAAAAAAAATGTGATTAATTTATCTATACTTCAATTTAAATCGATAGAAATTTCATAAGTCCATTATATATAAAAACCCTGTGATAAGTCCCCTATACTCTTAAAGTGATCGTCTTCAAGCTGTAGGTCTCCTGTATTATTAGCAGCTCTCACGTAATAAAATAGTACAACGTAGCATTCCAAAACGAATCAAACTATTAGAGCTGGTCTCACAAAGTCGTTTAACGGATAATCGTGATTAACACATGGCGACAACCAAGGGTTGGACGCAATTCTCCGTTGAAACAGACATTAATCGTGGTTAGCCATTAAACCACTTTAGTGGTGACCGGCTCTTACAGAATCAAGTGCTTCAAATATAAGAAAAGCATCTTAGTAATACTAAACTATCACTTTAAAAAGGCCGTATATAGAGGGAAATGGATTCACTAAATAATTATATTATTTTCATCTATTAATTCACTATGATTTTAATTAGATCTCTTTAAAACATATCTAACTACAAACATAACGATTATGAGCATACTCCCTGCATGTACCGTAAAACCGTATTACGTTTACATAATTATATCTCGCCGTCATTTATATTTTTAAAATTTTATTTGCACCGTTTTATGCCTTTTAACATAAATGTATCCAATGTTTTAAAGGAACCTTTATATTTCTTTTAAGATGTAAGCTGTGTCTCCAAAAGAATAGGAAAACATTACCTATAATTAGGTAACATCCTTCTAGAATAAACTAGAAGTAATTAAAGAAAAGTGCTTGGTTACCGGAATGACATCATTCTTGGAGCCCCGCAGCTTCCAGTAGTTAATAAAAAGGCCCATCACACAGGTTTCGATGCTTTTCCTTTGAGAACGCGATGTAGTATATCATCAGATATTTTCTGTTTTGTGTTCCTTTTTCCCTACGGGGATTTAGGTGTTATCTGGTGTTCTAAATAAAAATGTTTTTGTAAGTCTGCATTAATATACTCGGCTACTGCAATTAATAATAATGATACAATAATGACTGCACTATTTTAAAATTATATTCACGTTTTATTACGTTATTTCATATTCATATATATATATATATATATATATATATATATATATATATATATACACAAAGCATGATGTTATTTTAGAGATAATTAATTGGAATGACCAAAATTTGAAATGATTACAAACATCGCGTAGGGGATGAGAAATTTTTTGCATTTCTAGTTAATCCCTCAAGTGTAATGAAACAAAACAATTTATTGCATCAAAAGTAAGCATTTGAATTACATTACATATTTCTACCCAAAGTACAACATTTTTGTTAAGGACCCTTTATTCAATTTTTGCACGGCTTCTATCCCTCAACATTTTCATGCTCTTTACATACAAAAGTTTGTTTAAAATACTTAGCGCAAATAAATCATTATATGCAAACTATTTGTATTTTTGAGTTCAACAGTTCACTCTCCGGTTCAATAAGTTATTTGATGCAAGCCACTGATGAATTGAGTGTACTGGGGAATAATTTATCTGACTAGTGTAATTTTAAATTTAGTCGTAACATATACCGGGTGATCCAAAAGTCAGGATAAACATTAATAATGAATAATTCCAAAACTAATAAAGATAAAAAGATGCACTTTGCACCAAATGAATGGAAAAGAAGCCGGGTTTTGTGTGGCAAAGCAACGAAAATAATTCCGTTGGCGAACAACAGATGGCGCTGTCGGATTTCTGATGTACGACCGGCATCACTAGCAGCACTAAACGTGCCATCCACCAAAATGTCTGCCATAACGCAAGAAATTCTACTAAATGCTGTGAACAATGTGGTGAGTCGTCTCACAGCTGCAGTTCTGAATGATGGACAGCACATTGAACATTTACTGTAGTTCTAATTAACTGTAATTAAGTTGACTTGTTGTGAACATTTCTTAATTTCTAAATCATCTTTTGGTCCTATAAAACACCATAGCTCCATCTGTTCACCAACGCAACAATTTTTTTCGTTGCCACACAAAATCCGGTATCTTTTTCACCCATTTGGTGCAAACCGTATCTTCGTATCTTCATTTGTTTTCGAATTATTCATTTTTAAAGTTCGTCCTGACTTTTGGATCGCCCGGTACTTTGATAAAAAGAAGTGTTCAGTAGCAAAAGCAATGTAAAGAGTAAAAGGGGCGTGGCATTTAAATGGTCACTCATGCAATAAAATTGTTGTTAACTATATTTGTAAAACCTTATCTTTTTAAACTTTGTGGAAATATGGTAAGCATGTCAAAGTATATTTTATGAGAAAAATTTGAAAATCAGTATTTTTTTTCACTTTTTTTTTCAATGTGACGCTTTCCGGAGGCGGATTAAGATATGTTGACACCCAGATCTTGAATAAATATTAGTCCTCTTAAACAATAAAGGATAAATAGAACTAAATATATATACTAAATTTATATATTAAGGTGGTATATATTTTACTCTTTCATATATTATTTCTACAAAAATTTTAATATAATATAAATGTATAGAATATTAATTTAAATTAAATATAAAAATTTTTAAATAATTTTTTTAGATTTTAATGTCGAAAGTTTATTAAAAATATTTTCACTATCAATGCTTTTAAGCAAAACTCTTCTCTCCATATAAAATATATGGACAGAAAATAGTTATGACATTTAATCGTTCTTCTGACATTGAGTTTCTAATGTATTTTTTACTCATTTCGTAACATGATATGCGCGTTCCACCGATGCCTTTAAAATTGACAAATGAATAAATAATAAATAAACAACAATAAAAATAAATAAATAAAACATTTTTTATGTTTGCTGAATTTTCTTTCACATCTAATACATTTTTTATATAAAAGTAATTTTTGTATATAATAGTAATTTTTTGTACATAAGAGTAATTTACAAAATAATTTAAAAACCACTAGAATTCACTTTTAAAAATACAGTTATTTGAATAAATGGTGTAAGTTTTCTTAAGTACTCGGTAAGATCTTTTGTTCTAAACTCAAACACAGGCAAATTAATCCCCTAAGTGTTGTCCAAGCAATTTACTCCCCAGCCAATTATGTCATTAAACGGGTATCGTCATTAATTTTTTCAAAATTTGGCTCAGTGGTTAATTCTCTGTCCATAGTTAAGTTATCTTTCCCTACTTCACAGTTTAAATTAATTTAGATGTTTACACTACTCAACCCAAAACGTGCAAACAATATCATTCTGTAAATTTTGAAAGCCATTATCTGACAGATAAAAGTAATTTAGAATAACAACCTTACCTATATAGGGAATTTTTCTAAATATTCATATTATTTTCCTACATTACTTCGTTATGTTTGTAATTAGATCTGCTTAAAAGTATGAGCATACTTGACGCATGCGCCGTAAAATCGTGTTTCATTTGCATACTTATATTTCACAGTCACATTAGTTTTTAAAATTAAATTTGTACCGTAATATCCCTGTTAAATTTTGGTAATTATTAAATCAACTTATGAGCATATGAGTTGTATTTCCTAAATATCGTGCAAAAATTACCTATAATGAAGTAAATAATATGAATAATTTACAAAACATTTCCAGCTATGCATACTTAAAGAGATGATCAAATATTCTTTTCCAATATGTAGGTGGCTCACTAAATGCAAAAGCCCCCGAAACTTTACTGGAATGTTTCACTCCTGTAAATGATCAATGTTAGATAATACATCGTCCGGTGTTAATTTACAAATTAAAAAAAAATATAAAATAAAGTTGGTCGTAACACTTCAGTTCTTCAGCATCTGTATTATAATAGTATGAGAAATAACTTTCTATGCTAACTAAATGATCTCAAAGCATTAGATTGAAGGAAAGAATTTCTCTTTTTTTATCCGGCGGCTCACTTACGAGACGCCTTTCTAAATAGAATAGTTGTTAGTAGATGTTGTTCAGCAGTAGGTAACGTTTCTCGCCTAATACCAACTAAAAATATTTAAAAATATTTTGGTATCTTATTTATTTGCATCATACGCGTGTGAAGTTGTGGGTTTGCGTAGATTCAACCGAAAAGCGATTAATATTTTGGACCCATAATCAAGATGTTTCAAATAATGAATTACTAGGAGATGGGGTTTAGACTTGTTTAACATCTGGGCTTCAAAAAGGTTGGACTCTTTTTTTTTTTTTTTTTCTTAGGAGAAAACCTAGATAAAAATGTATAATCCCAATGTTTGTGTAACTAATATATATTACGTATATTTTACTCCAACAGAACTCGAATATAATATAAATACATCGAATTTTACTTCAAATATGAAGATATTTAAATAATTTCTGTTTTAACTTTTAATTTTGAAAAATTATGGTTTATCTCTTAATTACTTTTAAGTAAATCTTTTTAAGTATACAAAATAGCCATATTATCAGATCAGCTTCTGGAGTTTCACTTTTAAGTTAATTGTTAACTCTTCATAAAAAAACAGTGTCCTTGATCCTTTTAGCATCGGCATGGCTAACAAAAATTTTCAAAATATTTACCACATCAAAAAAAGTTGGTTTTACATTTAATTCTGTTTTGTAATACTATTAACGGCATGTTTTCTTCATATAAATAGTTAATAAAAAGACTGTTCGAACTCGGCTTTAAAATTATTGGAATCAATCTTAAATAATGCCATTCTCAGTGTAATCTTATCCTTCATACCCTATTTGTTTGTCAATGTACTTGGACTTTAGCTGTTAATAAAAAAATAGGCAAAAATAAAGTCATTATTATCTTTTACTATTGATTGACAATTTATACAGCTACACAGGGCCGAAACTAGGTTCTTTCGTGCTCCTACCGCCAAGTATAGTAAAAATATAGTCTATTTCTGTAGAATTTGTTCAGAATGATCAATCAACTCACAAAATGAAAACGATTAACTTTATTTATATGCATTATATAAAGACATAAAGCATTCATAACTTTCTTAGAGTTAGCCTTAATGAATAAATTAATGATTTCATCGCAGTTTAAGCTATTTGCGATTCCCTTTCCTGGCGCAGTTAGGATCGTAAACAGGATTTTATCCCTTTCGGCTTGCTAAAAGAGTATTCACACTAAGCTGTCGTTATAGGCTGGTGTAGAAAGTTTCTCAAAGCAATTACTAAATTTAAGACACACGCATATGTATATTAAAATTTCATAGAGAGACAGCCAATAAAAAATTCAAAGTCAAGAGCAACTAAGTTTAGAGTCTCTCGGAAGATCCGTCAGAAGAGATATTGGAAGTCTGACTGATGTCAGGTGAACCAATTGTCATTCAATACTCCAACGATATTATATTTTACAAGAGCAAGAGTTTGCAGAGATCGTTAAGTGTTTAAGTATTTATTTAGTACATTGGATATTTTGATGCGCTGTGTTTATTATATAAATCTAAGAACAACCTCTTAACTCATGGTTCTGAGAATATACAGATAATTTTAGGGATGATTAATTTTTTTCACGTTATTTATCAGGATCCGGAACCATAAAACAGCGAAACAATATTAACTTTAAAAAAGTAAAATTTTATTTACACTAATACTAATGTGTACATTTATTATTTATACATGATATATATAAACATGCTTCCACCGATACTTAACAGCTCCTCTTCAATTATCAAATAAGTTATGTTTATTAGTTCGGGAGCCTAACCAATTTTGTATTCAAAATATTATATAGATCTAAAATCAAAATTCTTCACTAAAAAGAGAGGATCTGAATAATGCAATTTTTATGATTAAGATCTTTCGAACCTTTTTGTATGTGTTGAAATAAGAAGGGGGATACTTGATGATGGCAGAGTTGAATTAGGTGGAATCCTGATCTCAGTTTTACTTATGGTTGGTGATTTTATATATTTTTTTAATTATCCTGGGTCACTATTTCATTGGTTTGAACTTTAACAGCTATTGACCACTCCTGGGCAGAACATCAACTGCCACGCCCTTCAACATAGCTAGCAAAACTCTTTTGACAACAACTGATCGGCCATTTCAAATCCTTTTAATGTCCAATTGTATGTTTAGGGCAAGATATTCCAATTTATGCTAGCAATTATGCAAAATGCAAATTACAGCTGTATTTTTAACATGGGAGTTACCCTTGTAGAGAGGATAGTAGAATGTAGGGAGGAGTTGGAATGAGAGAGCAATGTGTTAAGTGGATATAGTGGCAAGGATAAAAATTTTTGTATAATTTTATTACATCGAGTTGCATATTTCTTTGTTTGATTAGAGTATTTTGTAAACTTCCAATTTTTACAAATTCGAAATTTAATCTGATGCCCCTTCTAAATTTTTTTTTACTTACGCATATAACTTTAACGTACAATGCTCATGCACAATTTCTTTGTACATAGTTTTAGTACAAAGCGAATGTTAAAATTTCTCCCAACATAAAATTTAACCATTCGCAAATAAAGCAAAATGAAATTAAAAATTTACTTTGCAAAGCGACGTGTTTCTTTTAAATTATTCGTTTTCGGCTTTTTTCTTTAACACTCTCTCACAAAAGTCTACGTCACCCTGTAAATATATGCTTTGTAAAATAGTTTCAGTATTAGTGGAATGCGACTGAACTCCAATTTATTCGCTGCAAAAAGTCTTAAGCAGTACTAAGAGCCTGTGTTTCCAGTTTTAAAGTTTATTTTCAGGTGTACAATCGAGATAGTATCTTACCCTAATATTAAAAATATGGATTACTGCAGAGAAAAAAAAATTTAAATTTTCTTAAAATCCACCTATGAAAATGACAAATTTTAAAGCATGTTGAAAAAAAAATAGTGTGTAGGAGAAACTTTGTTAAATTCTAGTCAATTTATACCAACATATTTAATGTTTTCGCAGTATTGATAATCAATGTATACACGGACCTAAAACTCAACTCCTGTGCAGCTATCAAAGCAATCTTTGCTACATCTTATGCTAACCAGAGAGAAAATTTTTAATATATAATTTTATTTATCGTGTGCATCTACTAGGAAAAAAAAATTGAGATACCAATTTTAGTGCGCTGTACTCAGCAGAAAACAGTCAACATCTTTTACATTTGACTTGACCTACGTTCCTTAAGGCTGCTGTTAATTCGAATTTGTCAAAGAAATGCGCTGGAACAAGAGTGTCATGCATAGAATTACTAATTTTTTTTTCTTAACCTATCATGCTGGTACCGTGGCAAACATACATAGGATTTCAAAGAGTAGTGCTTTATTTTTGTAAACCCTCCCTTATTGCATGTTGTTGCCTATGACATTAGGCTCTTTTCTTCAGTTTTATTCCTAGTGATAATCTTCGAAGAATTCTCTTAATGGGGGGGGGATTTTTATTTTTGTACAATAACTCATTCACAACTTTAGGTTTATATTTTTAGTCCTTGGTACCAATTATATAGGCTAACTATTAGTTGAAAGCAGTTAGTGTTTAATAGCTTTAGAAAAAGAAGCTAAGCAGAAGTCGGAAGTAAAACCTACTCTGATAACCCATACACGTTAATCTGAATGTACATGCTTCAACATTTAGCAATCAACAACTTTAACGTTTTTAAATGCTTTATTTTTTCGTCTATATATAACCTTACAGGTAGGTATGCATACATATACAAATATAATATGAAAGGAGTTTTTAAGAATATTATATACTCTGAAAAGCTATCTTTTACTCATTAAGACAATCGTCTATTGCAAATAAAAAAATTTATTACAATTTCCCTATTCATTTTTCTTGTTTTCATCTGTTTAATGAAAGTGTTTAGTATAATTAGGGTCGATATTTTTGAATTTTGTTTACAAAAAAGTTTAATTTTTGAATGATTTGAAGCAGCATAATTAGTTTGTGTTTAAATAATTCCTATAAATATATTCTTTTCACGCAGTGTATACCATATTGTATATTCTAACTTATGCCATTCTTCGAAACACTTTGTTTTCATTGATCCCAAGTATTTAACAAACGTTTCACCTTTATTTCATTCAAATTGAAGGTTTCCATATTGTGTAATCGTGCAAAATGTAAGCCTTGTTACAGGCATGCGATAATTTTTTACATATTCTTTGTATATTTCCCCATTCATTTGCAGTGTCAAAAATGTTCTGTGACCACAGTTTTGTGAATTAATTTTACAACATAGGGATTAGATATATGAAAAGACTTGTTGCTGTAATCTATTTCTCTTCTACAAACCTACTTTCACTATCCTAAATTTATCCTATTCTATATTTATACTTATATACTAACCTATATATATTCTATTTACTAATAGCTAGTCTAAACTAAGTTAAAAGCATGGCCATGCTACAATCTAAATTACCACATATGTTCAATCCATCCCATTACAGATATCACAAATAGAAATATTTATAAAGATGTGCATATTAGTGAATCTTATATTGAAGAATGTGTTGTAACAGGTAAATAATTGTAGTTTGTAATTACCCATAATTGTGTGAATTAAAGAGACCACACAAATATAAAATAGCATAATACAAAAAAACAAGCAAGAATAGCATAGTACAAAAAACAAACCATCGACACAGATAGGAATAGTAGTGAAAATTTTCAGATTAATTCACTTCCGGGACATTTAAAAAATGTTTAAAAAGTTTTTTTCATAATTAAAAAAATCCAACTCCGGATAGACTACAGTACGTATGTCTTCATTGATCAATCCCAAAGTAAATCTAGGAAGTTCATCTAATTTTCAAATCTTGTTCTGTATGAATACTCAGCAGGTAGGATAGGCTGACATTGTTTCCATTCTTCAAAATAGTTACATGGCATTTCTTTCCATATCATCCATAGAATCTGTAGCATACTATGATCTTCCAAAACAATTGCCAAGTTACGCAGTGGATTACGGTAACAGCGAATATACAATATTCCAAACATTTGTCGCTATAAATGATAAAGCAAACATTAATTTTACAGAAAAAGCTAAAAATATTTTAAATACAATCCGAGAATTTTAAGATTTTCACTATCCTTAATAGTAAACTATATATTATCAAAATTGAGCTTTTTAAACCTTGCATATTGCAACTTTCCATCGTTAGAATTCCAGAAAATTCAGTTTCATGTTAAAAACTACTCATGGCATTGAGTGAAAAACTTATCTACAGGCCTTACTAAATGTCAACATGTGAATGCTATAAAAACAATTTCGTTCACAGTTCCTTTTCTCCTAGCAGAATGTGCAGATTCCTCGCATAAAAAATTTAAATATATTTTGGTTCGGGTTGACATGTAATAAGGTCTTTAAACTCGGTTGAATATTTTTCGCTGTTACACCCAATATTTTTTGAGCTCACGTACGACTAATTTGACAGATTTCATACGAACCTTTTACGTTATCTTGCATAAGGTTTTTTTTAACGAATATGAAATGACCTAAGTATTGCTTTCAAAGTCTCTGGTTAATTTAAATTAACTAAAGTGTACATTAGATTAAAAAATCTCATTTGGTTTGGAGATCTACTGTTTTACTACAAAGGCTAATGAAACCGAGACCTACTGCTTAAATGGGACTACGGACGGCAACGCCCATTTGTTACATCAACGGAATTCATATCCATAAATTCCGATAACTAAGATCAGTGACCTATCCATTCAGACTTCATTTCGCTGAAATAATGACGCAAACTAGTCATGATGCAAGAGAAACTTTAGGAGGGTCAAATTAGAATTGTCATTTATTAGGGTTTTACTAACAAATTTAATGTAGTGTTGTAAGGATAGCGAAAATTAACAAAAGCATCCATTAGACTCGGAATAAATGACTGTATTTTCGAGTTGCATATCGACAGTTTATGCATTAATTAGAAACTTGTCTTACCTTCAGCTTCAACTTGAGTTTATCTCAATATATGAATACCTCAAAAGATCCAATAGTAGATACGCACTCCTTAGCCTTCAGATTTTATTTCAGCATGTATTACGTAGATTCATTGATGACATTCTGTTAATAGAATATATTTGGACTACCTACAGGTGATTCACCAATACTTCCTTCCACAAATGTAAAATTCTTCATTTCATCTAGTCTACCTATAAAATATGTTAAGTTTTAAAATGTTACTAGAAGGTCATTGCTAGTTTTCATCAAAATGCATCGATTTGAAAAACTCCGATTCATTTTTAACACAAGGTTTACGAGCAGCGTCATTTTGACAAATTTCGAATTATATAAGGAAATTCGAAAAAACATTTTGTATTTTTATTTTATTTCTTGTATTGCCTTATCCATTGAACAAGGCAAATAAATACTTAAGTCTATTTTCCTTTAAAATGTTGAAATATTAGAATTATGTATAAGGTATACCTATCTACGGATATAAGTCAATTTAACTCGATCGTAATGTAGACAAAATTTTAGTAAGTTAGTTCTACTCATGCAAACATTACAATAGGAATGTACAGACTATACTTCGAATCATTATTCGATATTTCAAATGAAACAAGCCATAAGCAACAGTAGAAAGAACGAAACGCAGAATACCATTTGAAGTCAGAATGCGAAGTTATTTTAAAGGATTTATTTGCTTGGATCGATTATTGAAAAATAAAATACTAGAATATTTTTTGAATTAGTATTGTGAACCTCAATGTTACTTCATTTTCACTTTTTTCATACGTTTATTTACATTGTTTTCTGAGTGTTGTTACATGTATTCGTTCATGCGTCAACCTGACGCGTGTTCGTAGAGATAGGTTATGGAGAAAAGCCGTAAACGTAGTATTAAATGCAATTTATCATTGCATAATGTTGTATTCAGCACTTTTCAAGACAAATATTTCTGAATTGTTTAAATATTACATATTTATAGTTATGAATTAAACTAAATATGGGTAGTTAAATCTGGAATATATCAAAGCATTTGGTCACCAGAAACTAGAAAACAATTCAAGTAAAATATATACAATATATGAAAAAGTCTTTGTTATGGAAATCATAGGTTCTAGGAGGAGAATTGATTACTCAGTTTACTAAAGTAGATTTTATCATTCCCGAAAGTCTAGTTTAAATGTATAAATTTATTCACATTGAGTTAAATAAGTGGAAGAAATCGAGTTCATCAACTGGGAAAACTTAAATACGATGTCGAGACAAGCTCGACGTTGAATTCGTGGCAAAAGAAATTTATTAAAAGGTTATACGTACTTAATTTACAACGATTACCACATTTAGATTCGATAACAAAAGAATTATATTTCAACGCTGTAAAAACATTCATAATTTAAACAATTTTAACTATCGCAGTGACATTTTTAAAGGTTGTCATGCAAGATACTCAAATAAGTGATTGTAAGAGATTTTGCATCATTGAAGTGCTTAAAGTGTAAATAATTTCAACACTAAAGTTGGATGTCAATCGTTTTCCCAGTTGCGTTTAAAAAATTTTTCTATCGCAAGAAACTAAGGTATTATTTACAGTCCTGTTTAAATCTTCACTATTTCAGGAGCAAACCAGTTCAGTATGAACACGAAGAGGACAATACAAGCACGATTATATTACAAACAAAATTAGTAAAAGGTCTTACCTTTAGAGAGAAGATCCGGATGAAATTCAGAGAACTTTAAGATGTACTTTCACATAAGCTGCTTGTCGTAAGTGTTCTCAGAAGTGATGGTGCCCTTGTGCTGTACGAACAACAGCCTTGGTTCGTTACCATGCAAATTAGTCCCGGGATCCAAAACTAGTTGTGGTAGAGTTTTCATGAAGACTCAAAAATGGCACAAGAAAAAGACCATTTCCTGGATGAATTTTCTTTAAACTATGTACTTTCAAAAAAAAATCCATGTTCTCAGAGATGGGGACACAAAATTCTCAAAGAAAATTTAAATAATCAGGGCTCAATCGCCCACAGTAGGCCAATACCCTTCTACACCGGTAGATACCAGGCACTTCTTGCAGCCACTCCTCCAGTTCTTTGTTTTAAGACAAGACAGTCCTCGACTGCGTTCAAACATCGAAGTCAGGGTCTCCTCTTTCCTGAATTGTTTGGTCTAGCCAAAATATCTACCTAGGTGTTTTAAAATGGTAGTTCCTTTCAAAGTTTCTCTTCAATTTTCGGTTTATAATACAGTATACATTTTACAAGGCAGACAATTCTTTAAAATGAATGATTCGTAATTTTATGAAAGTAGTCTACATAATAATTGCTACTCTATGCAGTCGCATGATGTAGATTTAACACGCAATATTTAATTCTGTTCCCCGACGATTATTTCAGGAATTTCGAGAAGATTTTTCAAAGTCATACATCCTACAAAAATATCTTGATGCTTCAATAACATTTAACAGTATTGCTCTGTGGTATGAAATACAATTAACTCGATTTAAATGATACAACAAGTCGTCCAAAGCATTTTAGTTTTTGTGACTGATGAGGTTTTTACTTGCAAGTTTTACATCACGAAAATTTTTATATTGTTAAAAGTGTACAGAGTAAGGTTCATGCCGTATTTTTAATATTTTAATACTGGAACGAGGCTATAGAAAAAAAACAGACTGAGTTTTAAGCAACTTATATTTCTAAACATTTATATGATCGCCAGTAAAAATGATCCACCGGTCAGTGTTCGGAATGCTTTCAGTTTTGAAAAAAATTTATGTAGTAGGGACTCCAAGTGTACCCCATTGTCTCCTGCCATAAATGTATGTCATGTTTTCATTCGTCGATTTGGAACGCAATAGTCTTTTGCTATAAGAGGTTCAATCGGACCTGGACCTACTGCTTAAAGTTTGATCTAAACGGCTATACAAGCCAAAAGTGGGATTTGAACCCACGAACTTAGTATAGAAACTATTTCTTAGATGAAACATTAATGTCAGGTTTGACAGAAGATTAAAAAAAATATATATATAATCATTCACTTTAATAGATGAACTTCGGTTCTCGTTTCCGGCTGTATAGGAAGAAAATTAGAGAAAATATCAGGACAGAAGAAAAATAAATTTACTGTTATTCCCCAACTAAAATATGTAAGCTGCACTGCCAGAATCGAGAATCAACCTAATTTTTTAAATTTAGAATAGAATTTAGAAAAAAGTCGTGTTTTCATACGTAGACTTCACCAAAGAGAATATGCCATAATTACTAACTGACCTAACTTTTTTTTAACCTGTCAAACCTGGCATATATCATAACCTAAACTCAGCGCTAGGTTTTTAATGTTTTTAATACATTATACAGAGTATTTAAATAAAATTTGGCCTCAACAGTATTAAAATTCCTAATGATTATCAGCTATTACTGTAATTTTTAACCAAAAATGGTGTTCCACAAATTAAAGTATTTTTCTTTCTGTCGCATTTTGAAAAAGAATACGAACCAAATAAAACAAAAGCATCAAAACCAGTTATTTGAGAGATCTGAAAGCTTAAATTTATGAAAATACTAAACAAAGATCGTTTACAAAAACTGAGAAATTGGAAAGAATTTCTGCTGGAGTGGTTCTAACAATATTGTATGCTGGTTTAACACACAGCTCAATATTTACTGGAAATAGAGAAACAAGCCAAGAATGTATCTACGAAGGTTGCATACATCATTTGTGGAGAAACTGACATAAACATTTGAAGAATGATAAAGACATTAAATAAAAAATATAGAATATGATATTGATTTAAATAGTGAAGCGAAAACTTCTACAAATCTGAATAAAGTTATAGGTGAGTTTCTAGTTGACAAAGCAAAGAATTCTAGTTGACAAAGCAAATGACTGAAATTTTAGATGCTCTAGATTAATTTTGGTATTAAAGGAAATCTGCTCAAAGGAAAATTCTTCAAAATGCGAATATTGGTATGACAAAAGCGAAGATTGCCTTTCCTCGTTAAAGACTAATATTACGAGGCCATTACTACATGTATCCAACATGAACTAATTTTCAATCTAAAGAAACTGTATAAACTGTTTAACTCGTTATTAACAGAGTCATATCTGCCAAATAAACCGACATGGACATTTCAAATAACACTGAAATTCATATTTTAATCTGCAGTTTTAACAACTTTGCATAGTATAGCCGTTCTTCATTGGCGATAATTTACTATAAACCCCATAGGATGTCATTTATAAAAAAAATCATGGAGAGATATTTGTTATATCAGGTACACATAACACTGTAAACTGAAGCTTTGAAGTAGACAAAACTTATCAATTTAGTCGATAAACTTGCCGAAAAATTAAACTTTGTGATGGTTAAAATCTGGTAAACTAAATCCAAATGACAAATTTATAAGTTATAAAAGATAGCTAAAATGTAGTAGAATGTTTATAGGATTAACATTTAGAAGAGGGAAAAATTTTCTATTTAAAATTATCAAAAGAAACACTTAAGATGAATGTTTTAATATTCGAAGTTAAGGAACTGTATTACGCATAAGAACTAAGTATTCCTTCCAATCTATATACTGCTTATTTATTAAAAGAAATAGTTATGAAAAATTTAATGTGTCGACATCAGTAATAACAGCGGTTTTCACGCTTTATCACGGAATGGTTGCTTTAGCAAGTGTTACAGAGTAAGAGTAGCATAACATATTGCATTGGAAAATCGAAGGAAAAAATTGGTTCAACGATTAAATTTATTCTTCTAAGAGATCCATCACGAAATTACAAAGTGCCTTAATTAAAACTTAAAACATTTTCCTGTCCGAATTAATGTTGATATCGATTCCAAAACTGAAAAACAAGTCAGTGAGGAACACAATATTTTAGTATGCGGTAAGTGGTTAAATTGGAAGGAATGGACTGCTTAAAAATGGAGTTTATGCATAGTAATATATAAAATGATTAAATTTGAATACTACGGTCAACTGTTTTGTTAAACGTTGGCTAACAAGACCGGGATTTTCGGCTTCAAACAACTATATCAGTAGTTTAAGCTAAAATGCTAATCACGTAAAATAATTAAATTTTATGTTACAAATAGTTAATTTATTATTTAAAGATTTTCGAACATTTTAAACTGCTTTAAGTTCCAGTTCAAAATAATTCTAAATTAAATATAAGTTGTTTATTGAGTCATACTAGCAAAGTTCTAAAGTCCTAAAAATCTAAATAGATTTGTTTCGTAATTTGGATACTCAATAAAATTTACATCTTAAGTTTAACACTATTAAGTTCATCAGCCACTTTATGAAATCTAATATTCACAAGTTTTTTTCACAAGCTCTGAAGTCATATAGTTCCCATTAAGTTTAATATAACATTCTTCGTAGAAATAAGTCACTTTCATCAATAAAGAAATGACTAATGAATGGATGTAATGATACGAAAGTCATATTGCGAGAAACATTGTGGCTCAGTTGGCTAAGTAGAGGACTCGTGAATGAGAGGTTGCCGTTTCGAACGCAAGCCAGGTGACTCCTTAAAAAATGATTTTCGGTTGATTTTCCTTTACTTCAATTATGCAAATTTACGTAAATTTCAGCTTCCCACTTTCTGCGAGCTTTCCAAGTCTGGAAGGTACCACAAATGTATAAAAGTATAGACTCATTCAGTTGAAGGAATAGAAAGTCTCGAGTTGACCTTGAGTGCTTTCGTTTCCATTACTACATTTACCTCATCTACTCGACAATATTAATGAATGTTTCGAAATAATTAGCAAGGGTAATAAATTCCAAGAGGTTCCATTTACAGTCCTTTAGTCCACTATTAGGAAATACAAGTCGAATAAGAACTTCATTTTCGTCAAATAACTTCTATCAAATTGAAAGTGACAATATTTTACAAGAGCATTACAGTCATTTCTCAAATCTTTATATCATGTCAGCCGTATCAGAAATCCAAATGTTTTAAAGTTTCATTTTTTGTGCAAAAATTCGATGTTTTAACTTTATATTGCACTTAGTAAGAACGTAGCAAAATTCGCTCATCTACGAGACAAGTACTGTAATATGAACACCCGAGATGACCCATTAATGACATTCTCTTTTTAGAACATATTCGGAATATCCACAGGTGATTCACCAATACTTGCTTTCACAAAATATCTTGCAGTATACCTATAAAATACAGTTAAAATTTTAAGAGGCTAACATTAGATAGTTATTAGTTTTCATTAAAAGATACTGATTGCTTACACAGTCACATTTAAAAATGAATTCTATTAATACATGGTTTTAGTGAAAACTGACATATTAATGACTTCATATTTATAGTTATGGAATAAACATGGGGAGTTAAATTAGTATAAATCTAAAATTTAGTCACACTAAACAACGCAAGTAAAATATATACAATATGTAAAAGTTCTTTTTTACGGAAATCAATATTCATCTAGAAGGATTGATTACTTAGTTTAGAGGCTTTCGTGAATCACTGGAATTGAATCCGTTGTGTTCTAAACTGGATTTTATCTTTCCCAATAGTCTAGTTTAAATGTTAGTTGTGCCAATTTATTGTCATTTCAAGTTAAGTAGAAGACATTACACAAATGGAAACTATATAAATACAGTGTGAAGCCAATTCCAGCTCTGTATTCGTTGCAAAGGAAAGTAATAGAAAAGTAAACATACTTGATTTGCAACGATTACAACATTTAGGTTCGTTAAGAAAACAATTACACTATCTCCAATTATATATTTCAATGCTGTAGAAATCAATATAACTGAAGTAAATTTAACAACGGAAGTGGTAGTCTTAAATAACGGTTGTCATGCAGGATTTTGAAATCAGTGTTTAACAAAAATATTAGCTTTTCCAAGTGACTACAGACAAAGATTTTCAATACTAGATTTAGTAACCAGTCTTTTCCCCCAGTTGAATTTAAAATTTATTTGTCGCAGGAAACTAAAGCAATTTTTACGATATCAGAAGTAAACTAGTACAGTACGAAGACAGAGGACTTGTTAAGCACTATTATATGGCTTACAAAAAATATGTAATGTATTACCTTTAGAGAGGAGATCCGGAGTGCACTGCTGAGAACTTTAAGGTGTACTTTAACATAAGCTGCTTGTCGTAAGACTTGTCAGAAGTGATGGTGCCATTGTGCTGTAATGAACTGTAGTCTAGGTTCGGTACTGTCCAAATTAGTCCCGAGAATAGAAAACTAGTTTTGATAGTTTTCATGAAGACTCAAAAGCACAAGAAAAGTCTATTTCCTGGATGAATTTTCTTTAAACATATCTATGTACTTAAAAAAAAAAACATGTTCTTAGAGATGGGGCCACAATTCTCAAAGGAATTTAAATATTCAGGGCTCAAATGCTCAGGGTAGGCCAACCCCTTCTACACCAGTAGATACCAGGCACTTCTTGCAGTCACTTCTCCAGTTCTTTGTTTTAAGACAGCACAGTCCTCGACTGCGTTCACCCATCGAAGTCTGGATCTTTCTTCAATTGTTTGATCTAGCCAAAATATCTACATAGGTGTTTTAAAATGGCATTTCTCTTCAAAGTTTCTCTTCAATTTTCGGTTTATAATATAGTCTATACATTTTACAAGTCACAGTTTTTAAAAAGAATGATTTGTAATTGTATGAAAGTAGTCTACATTAGATGTCTATGCAGTCGCATGATGTAGATTCAACACGTAATATTTAATTACGTTCCCTGAGGATTATTTCAGGAATTTTCGATAAGATTTTTCAAAATTATACGTCCTACAAAAATGTCTTGATCCTTTAACATTTAATAGTATTGTTGTGGTATGAGATACAATTAACTTCATTTAAATGACAGACCAAGTCTTCAATAACAATTTCTGTGGCTGATGAGGTCTTATATCACGGAAATTTTTAGCCTGTTATAAGTGTACAGCGTAAGGTTCATGTTGTAACTTTAATATTTTAACACTGGAACGAGGCTATAAAAATAAAACAGATTGAGTTTTAAACTTATATAACTAAAATTTAGATAATCGCCAGTAAAAATGATCCACCGGTCTGTGTTCGGAAGGCTTTCAATTTTGAAAAAAAAAATTATGTAGTAGGGACTCCAAGTGTACCCTATTGTCTTCTGCCATAAATCTCCTATTTTTATTCTTTGATTTGGAATGCAATTGTCTTTTTGCTACAAGAAATTCAATCGGACCTGGATCTACTGCTTAAAAGCTGATCTGAAGGGCTATACATGCCAGAAGTTGGATTTGAACCCACGATACAATATACATGAACTATATTTCTTAGATGAAACATTAATATATCAGGTTTGACGGAAGATTAATATATATAATCAATTACTTTAATAGATGAGCTTTGATTCTCGTTTCCGGCTGTATAGGAAGAAAATTAGAGAAAATATCAGGACAGAAGAAAAATAAGTTTACTGTTAATCCCCAACTAAAATAGGTAAGCTGCACGGCCAGAATCGAGAAGTAACCTAGTTTAAATTTAGAGTAGAATTTAGAAAAGTAGCCTTTTCATACGACAATACACCAAAGAGAATATGCCATAATTACTATCTGACCTAACTTATTTTTAACCTGTCAAACCTGGTATATATCCTAACCTAAACTCAGCGCTAGATTTAACATTTTGATAACTTTATACAGAGTATTTTAAATAAAATTTGGCCTCAATAACAGTATTAAAATTCCTAATGATAATCAGCTATTACTATAATTTCTAACCAAAAATGGTGTTTGACAGTTCTAAATATTTTCTTTTCTGTCGCATTTTGAAAAGTACGAACTAAATAAAACAGAAGCAAGAGAACCAGTTATTCTACAGACCTGAAAGCTTAATTTTACGAAAATACGAGACAAAATTCTTTATAAAAAACTGAGAAATTTGAAAGAATTTCTGCTGAAGTGGTTCCAACAATATTGCATGCAGGTTTAACACACTGCTAAATATTTAGTGGAAATGGGGAAACAAGGAGAGAATGCGTTTATAAAGATTGCTTATTCCACTTGTAAGGAAACTTACATAAACATCTAAGGAATGATAAAGATAGTATATAAATATATAATATGGTATTGATTTCAATATTGAAGCGCAAAATTCTACAAATCGGAAAATAGTTATAGGTGAGTTTATTTTATATTAAGGATTCTAGTTGGCCAAATAAAGCTAATGACTGAAATTTTAAATGATCTAGAGTATTAATTTTGATACTAAAAAAAATCTGCCGAAAGGAAAATTCTTTAAAAAGCGAGTATTGATATGACCTTTAAAAAGTGAATATGATTCTTTAAAAAGCGAGTAGTGATATGAAGTTAAGATTGCCTTTCTCGTTAAAGACGAATAATACGATGTCATTACATGTATCCAAAATGAACTAATTTTCAATCTAAACAAACTGTATAAACTCGTTATTACCAGAATCATTTCTGCCAAATAAACTCATGGGCATTTCGAATAAAACTTATATTCATATTTTAATCTGCAGTTTTTTAATGACTCTGCATAGTATAGCCGTTCTTCATGTGATAATTTACTTTAAACCCCATAGAATGTCATTTATAAAAACAAATTCATGAAGAAAAGTATTTGTTATAGCAGGTACATATAGTATTGTAAACTGAAACTTTGCAGTAGACGAAACTTACGAGTTTAGTCAATTAACTTGAGAAAAGTAAACTTCATGTTTGAAATCTGGTGAAATGTAAATCCAAATGGCATTTATAAATTATGAAAGATTTCAAAATAAAGTAGAATGTTTATTGGATTGATATTTAGAAGAGGAACAAATTTTCTATTTGAAATTATCAAAAGAAAGACAGATGCATGTTTCAATGTTCACGAACTGTATTAGGCATAAAAACTAAGTATTCTTCCTAATCTATATACTGCCTATCTGTTAAAAGAAACAGTTCTGAAATGCTAATGTGTCGATGACAGTAATAACGGTTTTGAATCTTCATAACGGAATAGTTGCTTTAGCAAGTGTTACAAAGTAGCTTAAAATATTGGATTGGAAAACCGCAGGGAAAAATTGGTTCAACGATTAAATGTACGCTTCTACGATATCCATAACGAAATGCCAATTTGCCTAAATTAAAACATTTTACTACCCGAATTAATGTTGATATTGATTCCAAAACTGAAAAACTAAGTGATGCATCCAATATTTTAGTATGCGGTAAACGGGTAAATTGGAAGGAATGGATTGCTTAAAAATTGAGTTTATGCATAGTAATACATAAAATGTTTAAATTTGAATACTTCGGTCAACTGTTTTGTTATACGTTGGCTAACAAGACCGGGATCAGTGGTTTCAAACAACTATATCAGTTGAGTTTAAACTAAAATGCTAATCATGTAAAATCATTAAATTTTATGTTACTAGCGATAAATTTACAAGTAGTTAATTTATTAAAGATTTTCAAACATTTTAAACTGCTTTAAGTTCCAGTTCAATGTAATTCTCAATTAAATATATAACTTGTTAAATGAATCATACTTATAAAATTCTGAAATCCTAAAAACCTAAATAAATTTGTTTCGTAATTGGATACTTAAAATTTACATCTTGAGTTTAACGTTATTATGTTCATCAGCCACTTCATGAAATCTAATCCTATTGTAAAGTTTTTTTCACAAGTTCTCAAGCCATATAGTTCCCATTGAGTTTAATGAAACATTCTTCGTAGAAATAAGTCACTTTTATCAATAAAGAAATGATTAATGAATGGATGTAATGATATAAAAATCATATTGCCGTGAAATAAAAGATTGCAAGGAACATTGTGGCTCAGTTGGAAAAGCAGAGGACTCGTAAACGAGAGGTTGCAGGTTGGAACGCAAGCCAGGCGACTCCTTAAAAAGCGATTTTCGGTTGATTTTCCTTTATTTCAATTATGCAAATTTACGTAAATTTCAGTTTCCCATTTTCTGCGAGCTTTCCAAGTCTGAAAGATACCACGAGTATATAAAAGTAGAGACTCATTCAGTTGCAGAAATAAAAAGTCTTGAGTTGATCTTGAGTGCTTTCGTTTCCATTACCACGTTTACCTCATCTACTCATGTACGCGACATTAATGAATGTTTCGAAATGGTTATCAATTGTAATCAATTCCAAGAGGTTCCATTTATAGTCCTTTAGTCCATTTTAGGAAATAGAAATCTAATTAGAACTTAATTTTCATCAAATAACTTCTATCAAATTGAAAGTGACAATATTTTACAAGAGCATTACTGTCATTTTTCTAGTTTTTATATCATGTCAGCCGTATCAAATCCAAAAGTTTTAAGGTTTCATTTTTTGTGCAAAAATTCGATGTTTTAACTTTATATTTTTCACTTAGTAACAACGTAGTAAAATTCGCTAAACTACGGGACAAGTACTGGAATATGAACACCCGAGATGACTCATAAATGACTTCTTTATAGAACATATTCGGAATATCTACAGGTGATTCACCAATACTTGCTTTCACAATACATCATCCTGTCTACCTATAATATATAATTAAGATTTTAAAATGCTAACATTAGCTAATTACTAGTTTTCATTAAAATGCATTGATTGCTTACAAAGTCACATTTAAAAATGAATTCTATTAATACATAGTTTTATTGAAGACTGACAAAGGTTCCAGAAGTTTTTACATATTTATAGCTATGAAATAAACATGGGGAGTTAAATTAGTATATGTCTAATAAAAAATTTAGTCAGACACTAAAAAACAATGCAAGTAAAATATATACAATACATGTAAAAGTTCTTGTTTAGGGAAATCAATAGGCATCTAAGAGGATTGGTTACTTAAAGGCTTTCGTGTATCCATAGAATTGAATCCGTTGTGTTCTAAACTGGGTTTTATTTTTCCCGATAGTCTAGTTTAAATGTTAGAGTTGTGACAATTGGTTTGGTTTGGTTTGGAGCGCTACGGTCTACTTTTTGCAACACGAGGGCTAATGAGACCGGGACCTACTGCTTAAAGCCGATTCCAAACGGCTACGACCATCCATTCCACTGAGGGATTCGAACCCACGAACTCCGGTTCCTAAGGCCAGCACCCTAACCAGTTGGCCATCGTTCGGCTGACAATTTATTGTCATTTCAAGTTAAATAAGTGGAAGAATTTTTGAGTTAAACAAATGGAAACAATATAAATACAGTGTGGAGCCAATTTCAAGGTTGTATTCGTTGCAAAGGAAAGTAACAGAAAATTGTTAAACATACTTGATTTATATGATTACAACATTTAGGTTCGTTAAGAAAACTAATTATACTATCTCTCCAATTATATATTTCAATGCTGTAGAAATCAATATAATTGAAATAAATTTAACAACGGAAGTGGTAGTCTTAAATAACGGTTGTCATGCATGATTTTGAAAGTGTTTACCGAAAAAAAATAGTTTTTGCAAGTGTCTACAGTCATTGTAAAGATTTTCAATACTAGATTTAGCTACCAGTCATTCTCCCCAGTTGAGTTTAAAATTTATTTGTCGCATGAAACAGTCAATCTTTAGGATATTAGAAGTAAACTAGTACAGTACGAAAACAGAGGAATTGTTAAGCACTATTGTATTGCTTACAAAAAATTTGTAATATGTCTTACCTTTAGAGAGGAGATCCGGGGTGCACTGCTTAGAACTTTAAAGTGTACTTTAACATAAGCTGCTTTCCAGTGTTGTCAGATGTGATGGTGCCCTTGTGCTGTACGAACAGCAGTCTTAGTTCGTTACCGTGCAAATTAGTCCCGGGAATCCAGTTTTATAGAGTTTTCAAGAAATGGCACACAAAAAAAGACTATTTCCTGAATGAGTTTTCTTTAAACTACGTACTTTCCAAAAAAAATCCATGTTCTCAGAGATGGGGACACAATTCTCAAAGAAAATTTAAAAATTCATGTCTCAAATGCTCAGGGTAGGCAAAGCCTCTCTACAACGGAAGATACCAGGCACTTCTTGCAGGCACTCCTCCAGTTCTTTGTTTTAATATAAGACGGTCCTTCTCGACTGCATTCACCCACCGACGTCTGAGTCGACTCTTTCCTGAATTTTTTGGTCAAGCCAAAATATCTACCTAGGTATTTTAAAATGGCAGTGCTCGTCAAAGTCTTAAGGGGCTGTTTTCGGCTCACAGTATAGTCTGCATACATTTTACACCACAGACAGCTCTTTAAAATTAATGATTGATTTGTAATTGCATAAATGTAGACTCATATTTGTTACACATTAATGTAGTCCAATGTTTTAGACTTAACACGAAACATTTAATTATGTTCCCAGAGGGTTATTTCAAGAATTTTCGTTTAGATTTTTCAAAGACAGATCCTACAAAATTTTCTTTATGCTCTAATAATTCTTAACTGTATTGCTCTGTGATATGAGGTACAAGTAATTTGATTTCATTCTTAGTACAAGTCTTCTATAGCATTTTAATTTTTGTGGCTGATGAGGTTTTACTGTAAGTTTTATATCAAGAACATTTTATGTCTTTTAAAAGTGTACAGAGTAAAGTTTATGTTGTACATATTGTATTATTTGCACACCGGAACAAGGATATAGAAATAAACACAGTTTTAAGCAAATTATAGTTCTAGCATTTAGATGATCCCCAGTATAAAGGATTTACAGATTTCTGTTCGGAAAGCTTTTCATTTTGACGAGCTATAAATTTAAATATTATGTAGTAGGGACTCAGTGTACCATAATATCTCCTGCCATAAATGCCATGTTTTCATAGTTTGTAGTTTTGAATAACAATGGCTCCTTTTTGATACACTAAGTTCAATCAGACCTGGACCTACTGCTTACAGTCTAATCTGAACAGCAACAAATAAGCCAGCAGTGGGATTTCAACTCCCGAACTTCGGCTAGGAAGTATATTTCTTATATGAAGCATTAATATGCCAGGTTTAACAGAAATTCAAAATATATATAATCATTTACCTTAATTTACAAAGTTTTATTCTCGTTTCTGGCTGTACAGAAAGAAAATTAGAGAAAAAAGCAGGATAGAGGAAAAATAAATTTACTGTTAATCCCCAACTATAATAGGTAAGTTCCCCGGCCAGAATCGAGAAATTTTTTTAAAATTTAGAATAGAATTTGGGAAAAAGTCGCGCTTTTACGCGTAGACTGCCAAAGAAATTATACCATAATTGCTAGCTGATTTTACTTTTATTAAACCTGTGAAACCTGGCATATACCTTTACCTAAACTCAGCCTTAGATAGTAACAATTTTCTTACATTATACCGAGTATTTTCATCAAAATGTGACTGAAATTAACAGTATTAACATTCCTAATTATGACCTTTACTATGATTTCTGTTCTACAGCAAGGAAATGCTTAAAACTTTACTTATTTTGAAATATAGGTACCAAATGAACAGAAGCAAAAAACTAGTTACCGAAGAGAACTGAAAGCTAAATTTATATAAAAAACGAAAAAATTGATAAGAACTGGAGTGGTTCCATCAATGCTGCATGCAACTTTAGCGCAATGCAAATTATACTCTGGAGATGTAAAAAACTGAGACTGCATTTCTAAAGGTTGCTTACTGTTACTTGATAAGAAAATATCATAAATATCTTTGAAGAAACAAAGATAGTAGAGAACATGGAATATATTAATTTAAAAGGCGAAGTAAAAACTTCTACAGATTAAACATGGTTATAGGAGAGCTATGACTTATATTCAGAATTCTACATAGCCAAATACAGCTAGCAATAGAAATTGTACTTTCCAGTACTAAATTTGGTTATTCAAGGAAAGCTGTCCAGTAGAAAATTATCTTTCAAATGCTAGTATTTATGTCTTTTAAAAGTGTACAGAGTAAAGTTTATGTTGTACATATTGTATTATTTGCACACCGAACAAGGATATAGAAATAAACACAGTTTTAAGCAAATTATAGTTCTAGCATTTAGATGATCCCCAGTATAAAGGATTTACAGATTTCTGTTCGGAAAGCTTTTCATTTTTGACGAGCTATAAATTTAAATATTATGTAGTAGGGACTCAGTGTACCATAATAACTCCTGCCATAAATGCCATGTTTTCATAGTTTGTAGTTTTGAATAACAATGGCTCCTTTTTGATACACTAAGTTCAATCAGACCTGGACCTATGCTTACAGTCTAATCTGAACAGCAACAAATAAGCCAGCAGTGGGATTTCAACTCCCGAACTTCGGCTAGGAAGTATATTTCTTATATGAAGCATTAATATGCCAGGTTTAACAGAAATTCAAAATATATATAATCATTTACCTTAATTTACAAAGTTTTATTCTCGTTTCTGGCTGTACAGAAAGAAAATTAGAGAAAAAAGCAGGATAGAGGAAAAATAAATTTACTGTTAATCCCCAACTATAATAGGTAAGTTCCCCGGCCAGAATCGAGAAATTTTTTTAAAATTTAGAATAGAATTTGGGAAAAAGTCGCGCTTTTACGCGTAGACTGCCAAAGAAATTATACCATAATTGCTAGCTGATTTTACTTTTATTAAACCTGTGAAACCTGGCATATACCTTTACCTAAACTCAGCCTTAGATAGTAACAATTTTCTTACATTATACCGAGTATTTTCATCAAAATGTGACTGAAATTAACAGTATTAACATTCCTAATTATGACCTTTACTATGATTTCTGTTCTACAGCAAGGAAATGCTTAAAACTTTACTTATTTTGAAATATAGGTACCAAATGAACAGAAGCAAAAAACTAGTTACCGAAGAGAACTGAAAGCTAAATTTATATAAAAAACGAAAAAATTGATAAGAACTGGAGTGGTTCCATCAATGCTGCATGCAACTTTAGCGCAATGCAAATTATACTCTGGAGATGTAAAAAACTGAGACTGCATTTCTAAAGGTTGCTTACTGTTACTTGATAAGAAAATATCATAAATATCTTTGAAGAAACAAAGATAGTAGAGAACATGGAATATATTAATTTAAAAGGCGAAGTAAAAACTTCTACAGATTAAACATGGTTATAGGAGAGCTATGACTTATATTCAGAATTCTACATAGCCAAATACAGCTAGCAATAGAAATTGTACTTTCCAGTACTAAATTTGGTTATTCAAGGAAAGCTGTCCAGTAGAAAATTATCTTTCAAATGCTAGTATTGATGTGATAAAAGTGAGTGAAGATTCTTATTCCTCGTTAAAGACGAGTAATACGAGGTTTTGATACATGTATTCTATTTAAATTAATTTTCATCCTAAACTAACTGAATAAACTGTTTAACTTATTAATAACAGAGACATTTTAGCCAAATATAAAATCATTAATATTTCAAATGCAACTTAAATTGAACAGCAGAATAAAACTTGAAGTTTAAACTTTCAATTTCAGTCATTTTTCGTTAGTGATCTCTTAATTTGAACTCCATTGGATGACATTTATAAAAAAGACTTCATGGAAAAGGAATTTGGTGTAGCACGTAGACATAGCACTGTAAACTGTTACAGAAATAATGTAGTATAAAATATAGGATTAGAAAACCGCAGGGAAAAACTGGTTCACCTATTAAATGTATTCTACGAGTTCCATCACCAAATGACAAATTTGGTAAAATAAACCTATTATGACATTCTACGGTCAGTATTAATGTTTCAATATTAATGCAAAACCCTAAAAATCTAAATGTGTCCAATACTTCCGTAGCCGGTAAATGGGTAAATCGGGAGGAATGGACTGTATAAAAAATGGAGTTTATGTATTGTAATACATAAAATGTTTAAATTTGAATGCTACGGTCGACCGTTTTGCTAAACACTGGCTAACAAGACCGGGATCTGCGGCTCTGAACACCTATATCAATAAACAGTTTCAATTAAAATGCTAATCATGTATAATCATAAAAATTATGTTACTAGCGATAAATTTACAAGTAGTGAATTTATTGATATTTAAAGGTTTTAAACTGCTTAAAGTTCCACTCTAATGTGTTTATTGAATTACATTCTCAAAATTCTTAAGTCTAAAAAAATATAAAATTTATTTCGTATTTAGATGCTTCTTAAAATTTTCATCTTCACTTTAACGCTATTAACTCCATCAGCCACTTTAGCAAGTCTTGAGAAGATTTTTTCACAAGTTCTCAAGCCACTAATTTCTAGTAAGTTTATCGACACATTCTTCTTAGAAGCAAGTTTTATCAATGCTAATGAAATAACTAATGAATGGATGCAATGATATGAAAATATCAAATACTTTATAATAATTACCATTGGTAATCAATTCCACGAAGTTTCATTCATAGTCATTTAGTCCACTTCTAGGAAATAGAAGTCTAATAACACCTTTTTGATTTCCTTGAAATAATTTCTACGAAACTGAGTCAAAATATTTCACAAGAGCATTACCGTAAATTCTCTAATCTTTATGACGTAAGTCAGCGGTATCAGAAATCCAAAGGGTTTGAAGTTTCATTTCTTGTGTAAAAACTCAATTACTCAAGGAGCTTCGACTTTATAGTACACCATTTTGAGTACATATATGGAAAATAGAGGAACACTTCCACTCACCTTATATTCAAATATTCAATTCACTCAACACATAATCAAATATAGACTTGTTAGTGTTTAAACTCTGTACGGCATTTGGTACCACAAGCTACCTTGACAAGTAGATATGCATTCCCCAACTAATATCTACCGGATGAGTACTTGCGTTTGAAACACCCGAAGAGAGTTACATAGAGTAATGGTCAATGATGAAACTGGACAAATTGAAAGTTATCTTGGGCATGTGCGAACGTCGAAAATGTTAATTCCTGCAGTTGCCAAATTGAAACTAGAAGAGTTTTAAATCGAATGCACAGCACATTACTTATGAAAGCTAAAATTCTTAATTTGTATCGGTATGTACCGGTCCGTTTTTAGATGTTCACAATTGTTTATTTTCTTAATAAGTGAAAAAACAAATATTTAAAATAGCTTTTTACCGTGTGAAGTGGTTCTCTTGGTTTAAAAATGCATATTTTTGCTAACCGCGATTAATCTCTGTTTTAATGGAGAATTGCGTTATACCTTTTTTGGCACCATGGGTTAATCGCGGTTAGCCGTTAAATGACTTTGGGGGGGGGGGGATCGACCCTTAGTGGTGAAATCCCCAGTCAAAATAGTTTAAGAATCAGATTGCAGAGAGTAAAATGAGTACGATTGAATAGTCAGTATTATTGCTGTACGTCTTAACTCTTATTTTCAAAAATTCAAAATGAATTTTGTAAAGTGTATTTTTACAAACCGATGCACAGTTTTGTGACCAAGAATACAAAACAATCTAGGAGGAACAACGGAAAAGGAGAAAACAACTGTCGTCTTGTAAAATTATTCTTAATTTATTTGTTACTTGAATGTAAAATGTTAAATCTTATGTTGGTATAATTTTTAACATTTCCAATCAATTCAAAATGTTAAAAATTAAAGATAATCAAAAATTATAAATTTCTAGGGCTACCAAAGTATACCTTCTATGCATACGCCTTGATAGAGGGCTGTCAAATACTATCTTATACTCATGAATATGGAACTGTTATTTAAGTTATTGAATTATTTACGCTTCTTTTATATATATATTGTGGGAAATAATCCTGTAATAAAAAATTCAGTACTAAGTTAACAAACAAATAATCTTGATGAATTCAATTTTAATTTTCATAATGAGTGACAATCAACGAACAATTACTCCTTATTTGTTATATTTGTTTTTCGACTCGTTAAGAAAATAAAAGCTTATTTAACCTGTAATAACGGACCAGTGCTTGATCATAAAAATTAAGAATTGTCATAATTAATGTGATGTGCATTTGTTTCACCTATTTTCCTTTTTCTGTTTGGCGATTGCAAGAATTCAAATTTTCGACGTTCGCACATGCCTAAAGTGGTTGTGTTTCCCGGCGGCTCGAGAGGTGTGTCTTTGATCTTAAGTTAGTTAGGTGTGTTTGGTAAACGGGGCAGTCCGGAGAACTGGCCTCGTGTGTTGTATCAATTTTAGTTTTTGTCTCTCTTCCATGGAGCAGACAATTTATGCATGTTTGTGTTTTACACTCATGTCCATAAATTAAGGATAATGAAGTTCAGGCAATGAAAGAGACAAAAGCAAAACAAATTTGACTTATTTGTAAAGTCTATTTATTAAACAAAAGGTAAAGAGCAAAAATGATGCTATATGTTTGACATAATTAATAAAAATTGCGATTTTTACTCCCTGGAGCAAATTTAAAAAAAGAACCTATTTACAGAAAACAGTATAACATGGTTAATATGTTGGTTAATACGGAGTATGTCTCCCGGACGATGCAATACAACCGTTACAACGCCTACGCATGCTGAGTATCAGATTATCAATCTGATCTTGGGGAAAATTACACCACTCATCAAGCAATGCCCTCCGAAGTTCCGATAGACAGTTGGGAGGGGGTTGACGGGCTCCAATTCGTCGGCCAAGCATGTCCCACACATCCTCTATTGGATTCAAGTCCAGTGAGTATGCTGGCAAATTCATACGGGTGATATCCTCCGATTGAAGGCATTCGTCTACAATGTTTGCACGGTGAGGTCATGCGTTGTCATCCATATATAGAAATTCAGGACCCATGGCGCCCCGAAATAAACGTACATGTTGTTCCAGAATGACATCCCGATAGATGTGGCCTGTCATCGTTCCACTCTGAACATGCGGTCAGTTCTGGAACCAAGACTAATTCCTCCCCAAACGAGCCATCCTGCACCACCGTAACGGCGTCATTCAATGGTGTTCTCTTGGTGGTAACGGGTACTTGGCGCTCTCCATATGAAAGTCCGGCGGGAATCAGAATGTAAACTGAACCTGGACTCGTCGGAAAACATCACACAAGACCACTGTTGCGGTGTCCACAATGCATGCTCTCTAGCCCAGCATAATCGCAGGCGACAGTGAGTTGCGGTAAGGGGAACACATCTGACAGGCCTACGAGCATATAGACTAATGTTCCCTAAGCGTCTGTACACGGTCTGCCTTGAAACTGTCTTACCGGTAGCTGAAGAGAGCTGACGAGACAGGTCTGATGCTGTGCTCCGTCTGTTTCTTTTGGCAGTAACTGCCAAATACCGGTCATCATTCGGCGTAGTAACTCGGGGGAGACCTGTGCTGTAACATCTACTCACATTACCATCATGTTTGTATCGTTGCCAAAGCCTGGAGATGACACTCTGGGCGATTCCAAATTCCTCGGATACTTCCAGCTGGGTACGTCCACATTCCAGTCGTCCGATAATTCTATCACGTAAAAAATCATCCAAATGCTTCCTTTGTGCCATAACTATGCGGTTATTGCACTGAAAGGCTTTTAAAGCGCTTGTGAACAATTTTACTTCTTTGCTACCATTCCTTATATACCCCTTTCATACACTCTCGTCATTGTGACGTACTATCCGCGCCATCTGGTGGTTTCCTGCAATTTGCATATTCTTCTTCAAGATGTGTGTGATAATTCTACAGGTGAAATTTTTATTTTAGAGCTCAATTTCTGTGTGATTCTGAGTTATCCTTAATTTATGGACATGAGTGTACTTGTGCATTCCATGCTAGTGTGTGATCGTGCGCACCTGCTGCATATTGTTTAGGTTGAGCATTGTTTAGCTAAGTGGCCAAACTCCTGGCAGTTGTAGCACCGCATGGGCCTGGTGAATCGGACTATTGGGCACGTCTTGAAAGTGAGGGTAATCCTGCGCGTTTCTACGATAGTGTTCCCCAAGCGTGCTGGTACCAAGACTCTCCAATGTTGGGTGTTTTCTGATTGTGTCTTGTATGGTAGCAAGGTGGTGTCTGCGTTGATCGAGAGATCAAATGTGTCCTCTAGTGCATGTGCTAATTGTTGTTTTGTCACTTGTTTTGGTACGTGATGGATGAAGATCTTTTCCATCCTTATGACTAGCGTGGTAACTTCAGCTATCTTTGTGATGGACTGAGTAGTGTTTAGTGCATTGATGACTTGAGTTGCAACATGTTTGTCTTTTGCTGTGATGGTAATGTTTCCATTTTTCTGGTGGTAGACTTTTTGAACTGCTGTAGTATCAGGTACGTGTACCTTTTGAAAGTTGTTTTTGAGTTCGTCAGTGTGTTTCTCATCTACGGGTTTGAGGATTATTGTTCTTTATGTGGACTTAGTAACGTTAGCGTATGTCTGCATAATTTTTGTTTTGTTTCCTTGTTGTGGCTGTTGTGTGTGTTGTAAGGTGTTATTGGCCAGTGCCATGAGTGTTCCTTTAAAGAACATTCTTAGTTGATTTGTAGCTCGGGACATCAAGTATCCTTCTTCCGCAGTTAGGCCTCCAGGGAAGCATGCCTTTGCTGCTAGTCTCTCTATATAATCGAGAGCATCCAAGGGGTTGTCAACTAGCTGAGACGTCTGCGTAGTTGAGTCCTTTTTTGTAGATTCCTGTGGTTGTTCTGCGGTTGATATCTCTTCGACGGTGGCACTGGTCGTGTCAGTGTCAGTTATGGGGGGGTTACTGGACTCATCATTCAACGCAACCCGCCGAGTTGAGCGTTGTTTATTAGTTGTGCGTGTTGTCATAGTTAGAAATCAAGTAATTACAAATTAGATAAAAACAAAATACACTAAAAGCATAAAAACAATAAAAAGACAGTAATATAAGTGATTAATATGATCATAAGAATTATGGACTGGGCGCACTGCACAGTAATAGACCCGACTGCGAGTTAGCAGAGGGAGGGTGAAGGGAGTTAGTCGTTAGTGTGTTAGTTTTTTTTTTAAGTTAGTCATGAACGAATAAGGGGTTAGTCGGGTTAGTTGTTAATTTGATGGGTGTTAGTAGGTGTATGGGTGAGAACCTCCATGCTTGGTGAGAAAAAAGTGAACTCCAGGACCACGCTCTGAGGGACATACGGAGACTAAAGAGAGAAATATGAGTAGAAAAAAACAGTAAAAAAAAAAAAACTGCAAAAAAAAAAAAAAAAAAAAAAAAAAAAAAAAAACAAAAAAAACGAAGAGCTGAAGTGGACAAAATAGGCTTATGCACGAGACAAGGGATAAACGACTAATACACGAGATAAGGCATTAGAGCAAATGACAATAAGCAATTGATGAAAAAACACAGTGATAAATCACTAAAAACATGACCACTACCGAGTAGAGAGCCAAAAAGAAACTAAATGCTAGGGGAAGAACTATATTAAACTTCAAATTAAAATACAGAGAACAGGAGTGGAAAAGGCTTATATTCGAGACAGCACATACTGTGGCCCTAGCTCAAAAACGGCTAATACTCGAGACAAGACAGAAGAGCTAACGGCAATAATCACAATAACTGTAAAACTTGAGACTGCGAGTGTATGAAGAACAGTAGTAGACAAAAAAGGCTTATACTCGAGATAAGGAATAAACGGCTAATACTAAAGAGGACAAAATAGGCTTATACACGAGACAAGGGATAAACGACCAATACACAAGACAAGGCATTAGAGCAAATGACAATAAGCAATTTGACGATAAAACAGTGATAAATCACTAAAAACAAGACCACTACCGAGTAGAGAGCAAATAAGAAACTAAATGCTAGGAGAAGAACTATATTAAACTTCAAAATAAAATATAAAGAACAGGAGTGGAAAAGGCTTATAATCGACACAGCTCAAGAAGTAACCCTAGCTTAAAAACGGCTAAACAATAGATGAATGGTAGTCCTGCGCTATGGACAAAAGGGTGAAGTAAGCAGCCGCTTCCGTTCAGAAAGAAAATTCGCTTGATTTTTCTTAATTGGTAGCTCAGCGGATCCATGACTTTTAGTTATTTTACTTAGAAAATCATGACAAAATTAATCCATTTTCTAAATTCATGATTTTCCCCGACTTTCCAGGTGCGCGGAAACCGTGTATATTACTTCAAACAGCCAGATTCTCCCCCTCCTTGTTTTAACTATTGGTACCAAGTTTTGTTTCCAAATTCTTTTTCTGGGTTTATCCACACTAGCACTTGTTCACCCAAACCATATATTAAACTTACATTCATCGGCAAACTAAAGATTCTTTCACACTTTGCAAAATGAAAGTAATGTTACTTTCACAAGCAAAAATGTTTTTTCTCTTGCCAAATGTGCATTTTCTTTAGATCAAATTAATTTTAGATTAACAGATATTCCATAAATTCTGCTGAAAGTTCATGTCAACTGTTTAAGTACTCGAGCAAACGAATTATGGAGACTATTTTACTCTGTCACCATAAGATGTTCTTTATTAAAATTATTATCTTTTAAAGCATATTTAATATCAAAAGTACATTAAATGAGCATTTCAAAACACAAATGTTTTTATATTTAATTTCATTTATTTGTGAGAATTGATAAAAAAAATCAATTGAGGTGCCTAACTATTTTCATGCACCACTGTATTCAGACAGAATTGAATTATTCTGGAATGGTCACACCATGTACACACAAAAGGAATTCCATAGCTCCCCTTCACATCTTAATTCTCTGTAAAATTGCTGAAAACCTTTATTTAATTTAAGTAATCTCCAGACATAAACAACAGCTATATTAGTGCAAATACACTTCATAAGCACAAATAAAAAAACTTACAAAACCAAAACTGTCCAAAATACTTTCTTCAGAAACATGGAACAATGCATATCAGCGTGTAGATGTATTAAAGACGAACATGTTTATACCATAATTATTAAAATTCATTCAGTATATAAGAGCAGAATCGCTCAAAGTTTGCAAAATGTTATTGATCCCAAAGAATAGTTGTAAATACTTTTAAACCTCTGGTACTCGCACAGTTTATCAATAAAACATTGAAGTATTAATTAAGAAACCTCAGATTTTAATAACATTTTATTAATTACAGATTTAAAAAGTTATACAAGATTCTTTAAAAAAAGAAAAAAAAATCTACACCTTCGTAAATATTTGACACCATTGACTCATCCAATCTGATGTATAACACTAGATATATTCAATTTACATTAAAAAGACAAAAAACAATAATGGAAATATATACAGTGATATATGGATTGCAACAGTGAAAAGTCCACATATTGAAGTAACATCAACCAGATTTAGCTTCTTTATCAGACTCGTCAGGTCTACTAGAGTTCCAAGTCACGCATTCTTCGTAAAATTTAATGACCACCTGAGGGCATTTTTCTTTGGCAAGTCTTGCTGGAACTAGGTCTGCCTCATCTGATCCTTTCCTGAAATACAAAGAATTATATTTAGTAAAACCTTTATATACAGATCTAAAATAGATAAATTAAAGTATAATTATAAATTTTAATATTGGTGTCAAATCTTTCATAAGTACTGCAAGATATTTTCAGGAATATAAAATGGACAGAAAACCAATGTAATTCAGGTTTGAAAATAACCTTTCTCTGCTGCTCCCACACACAATCTCATTAATAAATAAATTTGTCATATCAACAAATATGAAGAAATATCTTTAAAGTAATCTTTTCCATAAAGCCATAAAAGACTATTTCTATTAAATTCCCCCCTCCCCACATTAAGTCACATACTTTTAAAATTTATTTTGAAGGGAAAGGGGTAATTTTCTAATTTTTAGTAAGGCATATACTGCATCTTTTTCTCCTTTGCTGATTCAGATATTTGTATAACCAAATAAGATACTATTTTGACACTAGAGAAGGTTTATTTCATATTAAATATAATTAAGTTCAATTGTATTTATTAAATGTACCTTTGTTCACTAAAATACTGAAATATCATCTATTATGTTTCTTCAGTGTAATCAATGTTTTATCTTACCACAAAAAATCCCAATCCTTGCCAACCTAAGGCACTGGCAAACAATCATACTAAAGATTGCCAGGTTGATTAGTTTTAAGTAATGCTTGCTTAGTTTTCTCACATGATTTTTAAAGCTTTATATTATTCTTTCTTTAAAACAAGATTGTCTTCATGTAAAAATTTATTGTTTTTCTTTGCTGATAAATCAATTTTCAATTACAGATAAGGAAAAATCAGAATCATAACAGTATAAAAAAAACCTCATTTCTGTAAAAATAATATTCATGAAAATTGAATTCAAAGATAACAAGGGTGTAGAATCTGAACTTCAAATAATTCCATAGTTCGTTTAAATTTATTGTATTTATAATCAAAAAGTGTCTTTTTCTAAAAAATTTTGCTTAGTTTAGTCTTAAAACTGACTTAATTTTTCATTAAAGATACATTGGAATAGCTTTCATGTTGCATTATAGAAGATCTTTTAAGTTTATTATTTTTAAAGACTTCTTAACAATTCCTAAGGAGAAATGAGCATAACTTTACATGGTAGGCAAATAGATAGTTTGGTTTGGAAGAGCTACGGTCTACTTTTTGTAACACGAGGGCTAATGAGACCGGGACCTACTGCTTAAAGCCAATTCCGAACGGCTACGAACATCCATGCCATAGTATGATTTGAACCCACGAACTCTGGTTCCGAAGGCTAGCACCGAAACCATTCGGCGGTAGGCAAGTAGAATTTATAGTTTTTAAATATGCATTCAATATGAAACTTGCAGTAACAAAAATTCACATAATTAAGAAAAGAATTTAACATTAAGAAGATATATGGAGTATAGTTACCATTTCATTAAAAACATCAATTCACCACTTAAGTCACTGGCACCAAGAATTTTCTCTGGCTCCAAAAGTCTAGGGGACGATCCACGGGGACGAACATCCTGCAAAATCAATATTTTGTAAAAATTTACTGTACTAACACCAGCTAAAATTATGAACCAAACATATTTGGCACATAAAAATTTGTTTCATTTTGCAAAACAGTGTACAATATAATTTTACAATACTTTCACACATGCCCATGCATACAAATTCTGGGTAACATGTTAAATTTTAAGGGAGTCTCCACACTATGGCCAATAGTTCACCACTTCCTGATTGTGCCCTTCAAGGGTTCATGGATTGCATCCACACACTGGGCCACTAAATGAGTCAAGTGCATGGATTCATCAATAGGGTGTACTGCGCACTTTAGTTGCGCATCTGGCTGCCTTTGATCTTTGGAGAAAATCCATTTCCGGAGCCATCGTCTGCCACCATCGAGCTTGATAAAACATACCCCCTCCAGACTGCGGTAAAGACTTGCAGTTGACCATAGTGTGGAAGGGCCTTTAAAACCTTGATTTGCTCCTGACAGAGGTGTCTGAATGTTAGCATGTCTGACATTCACCTCCTCGTATATTGATGGATTTTTAATTTAAAATAATATATTTATAATAAAAAACCAAAAACAAATTCTAACAATGATAAAATCTTTGTATATAACCATAACTTCAGGTGCCAAAGTCTAACACTACATAAAGCATAACCTATATTTAATATCAAACTTTGATATCATTGTATAAATATTTAAAATTAATCATGCCTGTACAAAACAAAACTGAAAAAAAGAGTTAATAACCAGAGTTAATAAGTGTAGTAATAAAACTACTTTCAGGATTACAATAGATACACAACTTTACTATTATTCGAACGAAATAAAATATCAATATGAAGAGATAAATAAAATAATTACTTTCTTTTTAGCAGGCAATTCCACAGACGTTACATTTCTCTTCTTATCTCCTTTTTTCTTCTTATAATTATCTTCAAATTCTTTGAGCATTTTAGGACAATGCAGATTTTCCAATGGCTCCCATGTGTTTTCTTCTCTATATGGAAAAATTACAAACTTTCAACAAAAACAATAGCATCTTACCATACTAAAATTCAAAAACACACACAGCTGGCACATTTAAGATTTTTATGAATTAATAACTTATTCCTTTATATACTAGTAGATACGTAACTTACTCAGAATTCATAGTTTAACACCCAATACTACTATAACTTTATATTTGAAAACACTACAAAAAAAATTTGTCAGTACCTCAGAGTTATACATCCTTGATCTAAAGACAAAAATCCTAGTAAAAATGGAAAAATAATAGATACTAGTTAATATTAGTTAGTAAAAATACTAGTACTAGATTAATGCTAATTTAAAAGAAAAAAAATTAACCTCTACAGTTAATTTTATGTAAATCGTTTGAGCAGTTAGATACATAATATATAATGTAAAGAAGAAACCAAACTCTGAATCATATTTACGAAAAGACATTCAAATGGTTTATTGACGAGATAGTAAGATTCGGTATAAACATATAATAAACTGGTTTTTACTTACTCTGGGTAGCCCTTCCATTTTAAGTAATATTCTGCTTTGCCATTTGTTATTCGTTTATCCACAATTTTTTCAACGACGTATTCTTCTTCTTTCTGTTGTAAATTCGAGTTCTTCTTTTTGGAGCTCATCTACAATATGCAATAACAAAAATTAATAATTTAAAGTGATAAAACAAACATTAATTACATTATATATATATATATATATATATATATATATATATATATATATATATATATATATATTATATATATATATATATATATATATATATATATATATATATATATATATATATATATATATATATATAACTACTATTATATGCAATAACACGAGAAGAAAAACGTCAGGCATTTGATATAAATAATTATATACTTCTAATACTAAGTTACTAAATCCGGAGTAAGAAACGTGTTGCATGATATAATTATTGGGTTGAAAAATATCAAAGAGGCTCTATTATAACAAATGAGAATTGAATGAACATTTGGTTTTACTATAATGACAAGTAATGTCTTCATTAAACACTTAGGTAGTACAAATAATCTACATGTATTAACAACAGTTTACACATGTCATAGTTCACAAAATACATTCATAATGTAAACAAACACTTATAATGTAAACAAACACTTGATGTTTACATTATACAAACTTAAAACATTTATAATGTAAACAAACACTTGATGACTATTAATATAAAAGATATGCGATAAGGAGAAAGTATTTCCTAAAACATAATTTTGAATATGAGACAATAACATAAAGGATTAATTAAAAATTGCAAAATGGTTAAAATTATGTTCTGTTTGCCTCAGATTCACAATTACAAGTAAAGGCTTCGTTATGCGAATTAGTGATACAAGTTCTATATCTATAAATGTAAAAAATTCAGGTAAAAACATAATAAAACACTAAATATATTAAAACTTACTTTTGATTACAATTAATAAAAAATAACAGAATAATCAATAAACTCGAAATCTGAAAAAACACAGGATCACTGCTTCGCTGATCCTAACACAACCGCACGAGCAATCAGTGTTGCCAATCTACACAGGCAAAATTATGAATTCTAGGTCCTAAAATTATGGCATTGGCTTAAAAATTATCGTACATTTTTGTAATTAGTTCAAAATAGTGTTAATTCAAAATAGTAATAATTATATACTTCTAATACTAAGTTACTAAATCCGGAGTAAGAAACATGTTGCATGATATAACTGTTTTGAAAAATATCAAAGAGGCTCTATTATAACAAATGAGAATTGAATGAACATTTGGTTTTACTATAATGACAAGTAATGTCTTCATTAAACACTTAGGTAGTACAAATAATCTACATGTATTAACAACAGTTTACACATGTCATAGTTCACAAAATACATTCATAATGTAAACAAACACTTATAATGTAAACAAACACTTGATGTTTACATTATACAAACTTAAAACATTTATAATGTAAACAAACACTTGATGACTATTAATATAAAAGATATGCGATAAGGAGAAAGTATTTCCTAAAACATAATTTTGAATATGAGACAATAACATAAAGGATTAATTAAAAATTGCAAAATGGTTAAAATTATGTTCTGTTTGCCTCAGATTCACAATTACAAGTAAAGGCTTCGCTATGCGAATTAGTGATACAAGTTCTATATCTATAAATGTAAAAAATTCAGGTAAAAACATAATAAAACACTAAATATATTAAAACTTACTTTTGATTACAATTAATAAAAAATAACAGAATAATCAATAAACTCGAAATCTGAAAAAACACAGGATCACTGCTTCGCTGATCCTAACACAACCGCACGAGCAATCAGTGTTGCCAATCTACACAGGCAAAATTATGAATTCTAGGTCCTAAAATTATGGCATTGGCTTAAAAATTATCGTACATTTTTGTAATTAGTTCAAAATAGTGTTAATTATATACTTCTAATACTAAGTTACTAAATCCGGAGTAAGAAACATGTTGCATGATATAACTGGGTTGAAAAATATCAAAGAGGCTCTATCATAACAAATGAGAATTGAATGAACATTTGGTTTTACTATAATGACAAGTAATGTCTTCATTAAACACTTAGGTAGTACAAATAATCTACATGTATTAACAACAGTTTACACATGTCATAGTTCACAAAATACATTTATAATGTAAACAAACACTTATAATGTAAACAAACACTTGATGTTTACATTATACAAACTTAATACATTTATAATGTAAACAAACACTTGGTGACTATTAATATAAAAGATATGCGATAAGGAGAAAGTATTTCCTAATACATAATTTTGAATATGAAACAATAACATAAAGGATTAATTAAAAATAGCAAAATCGTTATAATTATGTTCTGTTTGCCTCAGATTCACAATAACTAGTAAAGGCTTCGCTATGCGAATTAGTGATTGTAACAGCGCGCAACGGCCATCTGCGCGCGCACCCTTGTTGTTTTAGTGAAAAAGGACAAGACTGTGAGTATCCGTTGTGGCGTGTCGGTGTGTGCAAGGGCCTCCTGCTCTCTGCAGTTTCAATAATGTTAATTACTAAGTAAAACTTGTCAATATGTGTAAATATCTTAATAATTAAACGTAATTTGTTAAATGTAGATAGTTTGTTGGATGTATAGTGTTACAAATTGGCGCCCAACCCGTGGCTCGAAACACGACGCCGAAGACATGACCACAGATAAGTAATTTCTATTTTTTTTGACAAGCACTCAAGGAACTTTATTAATTTTGTTACCCCGACAAATGAAGAAAGGAGAAAGATTCTGATTTGAATTCACCTTGAATTCGTTTTATTCTGATCATCCAGATCGAAGAAGTTATTCTATTTTGTTTTATTCTGATCATCCAGATCAAATTTAATTACCGCATGCCAGTTCCTTTAGTGCCTGCTGATCAAAATTTGAATAATTTGTAATTTCAATCCAAATTTTGAAAAGAAAAATAAGGTATTTTTCATCCTGAAAAATAAGATGGGAAATCAAAATGATAATTGATTGAAAAAAAGTGATTTGAAATTAGTATTACATGACTGATGTATGTTTTAAGAGTGTCTTAACTGAAGAAGGAAGTATTAAGAATTATTTGTTTAGTACAGAAATATATATTATAAATTGAAAGTAATATTAACTAACGATAAGTGTATCCTACACAGTACAAGGTGTATCGATTTCGATTCGCATTCGGAGTCGGAATAGAAAGGAAACGAAAGAAAATTTTGTTTCAGTCTTTTATTATTATTATTATTATGTGATTGTGTTTGGTTTATGAAAAGGAAGTGCATAACAGATAGTTATATTTTTAACTTTATTGATAGCTTGTTTTATTGAATATTAGAAATATTCTGTGTTATTCTAAGGATTAGTTATATGAGTAAAATATATGAAACAGAATATAATTCAAGAATTTTATTTTTCTTATTTTTATTATTAAGACTTACAGTTAATGGATATTGTTAATTTCAATTGTTTTGATCAAGAATTCATAAAGATAGTTAATATTTCAGTGTTGAATATTGGTGCAGGTTCAATTTAATTTGGATTTTTGTATAAATAACAAAAGACATTGCTCAGGTTAATGTTCTTTTTTTGTGTTGCTTATTATTTAATTTTGCATCGATGGTTCTTTTTAATAGAAATATTATGGTTCTGAAATATTTGTATAATTAAGAAGTATTATTTTATGATTCCTTCAAATTTATTGATACTTCTGGTTTCAAATCGGAATAATATAGTTTAGTTGATTACTCAGATGTATGCATATTATGTCATTCTAATGAGCCATTCTCGCAGTAATTGAGTTTTCTTTATTATTTAAGACAAGTTTGAAATTTACCATTAATTTTAAGTTTGGCCTGGAAAAAAAAAACTTGAGATTCGTTTTTAAAATTGGGATTTCATTAAGTCGTTAAGAATAAAAATGGCATATCTTGCTAGAGGAAAAAAATGCGACCTTTTGGTTTTGGCCGCAGAATTAGGCATCGAATTGGAACCCGACGCCACAGTATTAAAAATTAAAGATGTTATAACCGGATGTACTTCATATGACGAAGAATTCACAAAAACATTGTTGGATACCATAATTAGCACCAGAAAAGAATCCGAAGTAAAAGAAAAGGAAGCAGAAACCGAGAGATGGCAAATGGAATTTGAATTAGAGAAACTAAAGTTACAAAATTCAAATCATGCTTCGGAAACAGGAACCGTTCTTGCCGATAGTGATACGGATGTATCTAAATTTGAAATTAAAGGGTTAATCCCTCAATTTGACCCGAAGGTAGATGACATTAGTACGTTTTTAAACCTTTTCGAGAGACAACTGTCATTTTTGAAAATACCAGAATCAAAATGGGTGGCATATCTGATCGGGCTTTTACCAATTGAAATTTCAAAATTAATTGCTATAGAATCGGATTCTCCGGATAAACCACCGGAATATGGGGAAATAAAAAAAATTTTATTACGTCGATTCAAGATGAGTGCAAAGAAATTCCGACAATTTTTCGTCCAACACAGAAAAAATCCAGACTCCACGTGGAGAGATTATTTCTATGATTTGAGAAAATTTTTTGAAGGTTGGCTCAGTGAGCTGAATATCACTACATTTGATCAGTTAAAAGATCTAATAATTTCTGATCAAATCAAAAAGAAGTGTCCTCCGGATTACAAAGATCATTTTTTAGATCACTGGAGTGAATTGAGCGATCCAGTTGCTTTAGTTGATAAGCTAGATGCTTATGAAGAAAGTAGAAATTTAAAAGGTAGAAACACGAACTATGAACAACACAGAAAGGAAAATTCTAAGCCGAGTAACAATTTAAGAAATTTTAAGAATAGTGTTAATTATAAATACTCAACGAATAGAACTGTTAATAAAATTAACGAAAGACCTATTAGCTGCTATGGCTGTGGGAAACCTGGTTTCATAAAGGCAAAATGCCCTACGTGTTCCCCAAACATTAAAGTTGATTCCGCCCAGGTTAGCTGCTTGAAATTTCAAACGTGTGCGATACAAGAACCCAAGGCAATGTTAATGAAGATTAAAATAAATGGTATGTGGGGTTTAGCATGTGCTGACACTGGAGCCAGCCACACTGTTGCTGGAGAAACCCTGTATAACCTCCTCCGAGAACAAGGGGTAATTTTTCGTAAAGTAAATTTAAATATAATACTCGCGGACGGAGTGCCGAAATTCTCTGAAGTTTATAATACCGAAATAGACATTGAATTGTTAGGGAAAAGAATTCCTACTACACTATTTGTGTTACCTACAGCTAAGGACAATCGAACTCTCCTTGGTACTGATTTTTTATCCAAAGCTGGTGTTAGCTTGGATACTCAGAACAGAAAATGGTATTTCAACAATAATCCTAGGGAAAAATTCAATTTTGAGAAAGATACATTTATACCAGCTTGTGTGCCACATAAAAACTCTTTCGAATCCTCAGGTAATTCGCAAAACATTAGCACTATATCATCCGATAAAATTATTGTGTCTCCTGAGCTGAACATTTGCGTTTTGAAAGAAACTGAAGGTAGTCACTTATCTGCCGAGGAAAGGTTACAATTATGTAAACTGTTAGAAATGTTTACGGATATCTTTCAGCCAGGGGAAGAGCCTACACCTAGAATTAAACATTATATAGACACGGGTAATAATCTCCCTGTAGCTATGCCACCATATCGCATGTCTCCATTAAAGAAGGACATTCTTAAGAAAGAGTTAGAGAATCTTTTGGCCAATGGCACAATTGAAGAATGTGAGTCACCGTATGCCTCACCAGTGGTGCTAGTTCCAAAACCTAATGGTCAATTTCGCCTTTGTGTGGACTACAGAAAATTGAATTCCACTATAAAAACTGATAAATACCCTCTACCTAGAATGGATGATTTGCTCCATGAAGCTAAACATACTCCTTACATGTCAACCATAGATTTAAGATCCGGATATCACCAAATCGAGGTAAATCCCACTGACCGAGATAAAACAGCTTTCGTGTGCCCTTTTGGTACTTACAGATATTGCCGCATGCCTTTTGGGCTTAAAAATGCTCCGGCGACATTTCAAAGACTAATCGATAACTTCAGAAACTCCCTGAATGATGTTTTGGTTCTGTCGTACTTAGATGACATAATAATTTTATCTGAAACTTTCGAGAAGCATATTGATGATTTAGGAAAAGTATTATCAAAATTGCGTGAGTTTAAATTACATGCTAACACAGAGAAGTGTAATTTCGCCTGCAACCGAGTGAAATACTTGGGACACTACATTACCAATTCTGGTCTTGAAGTTGACCCAGATAAGGTTGCCGCCATTCAAAATTTACCATCTCCCAGGAATTTAAAGCAAGTCCAATCCTTTTTGCAAACTTGCTCTTGGTATAGAAAATTTGTACCGAACTTTTCTGACATAGCAAGACTCTTAAGTAATCTCACGAAGAAAAATAGCTCTTGGAAATGGGGAAAAGAAGAGGAAAACGCATTTAAAACCCTAAAACATCATCTGATTAGTCCTCCTGTTCTACGACAAAATGACCCAAATAAGCCATACATCTTGCGAACCGATGCTAGTAACTACGCGCTTGGAGCCGTGCTGTTGCAAGGTGAGGGAGCTGAGGAGCACCCTATTGAATATGCGAGCAGACTCTTAAACGATGCAGAACGGAACTATACAACCACAGAACGAGAAGCGTTGGCAGTGGTTTGGGCCCTAAATAAATTTCGGGGATACATCGAGGGACAAGATATAACAGTGACATCAGATCATCAACCTCTTCGATGGCTAATGAGTTTAAAATCTCCAACTGGAAGACTGGCTCGTTGGGCTTTGCAAGTCCAGTCGTTTGCCCCAAAGATGGAATATATACCTGGAAGAGCCAACGTTGTGGCAGATCTCTTGTCAAGACCTTTCTGCCAACACGCTGAAGAATGTTGCCAATTCTGCGAAATTGCCATTGATATGCCAACACGAAGTCCCAGAGAATTACGAGAAGAACAACTTAAGGACGCAGACCTTAAAAAGATCATTGAATCATTTGAGAGTCCTACTAAAGATGAAAATTTTACAAATTGGCTAAATCGGGGATATTTGTTGAATCAAGGAGTCTTATACCGATATTCACCAGAAGCAGAGACAGAAGAAGCCCAGTTAGTAGTGCCGAAGCATGAATGTGAAAGAATACTGAAAGAACATCATGATGCCCCTATGGCGGGACATTATGGTGTAGAAGGAACACTAAGTAAGATAGCGAAGCGGTACTACTGGACTGGCATGCGTAGATACATTACAGAGTACATAAAGAATTGTGAAGATTGTTGCCGATTTAAAGCTAGTAATCAGAAACCTCCAGGTTTGCTACAAACACCTGTATATAACCAACGTTTTGAATCAATTTCAATTGACTTATTTGGACCATTACCCAAGAGTCCTGATGGTAAAAAATGGATATTTATAGTAGAAGACTGTGCTACTAGATGGAATGAACTTTTCGCATTAGAACATGCTACAGCTAGGGAATGTGCTATCACCCTGATAGAAGAAGTTTATTTACGTTATGGATTCCCAAGAAGAATAATAAGTGACAATGGAAGTCAGTTTGTTAGTTCAGTGATGCAGCAAGTTTGTTATCTTCTTAATATAGATCAGGTGTTAACCCCGGTATATCACCCACGGGCAAACCCGGTGGAAAGGAAGAACCGCGACTTAAAACCAAGATTGGCAATCCTTGTCAAAGGTAACCACACTATTTGGAGTGAGAAACTCCCAACCATACGTTTTGCCCTAAACACAGCAAGATGCGACACAACAGGTGAAACAGCAGCATTTCTTATGTTCGGAAGGGAACTTCGAACTACAGACGATGTTACTCGCGACCTTCGCGCTATTATCTCAAATGACAACTTCATGCCCGAGATAACGCCCTATTTGAAACGTTTGGCAAATTATATGAATCAGTTGAAATCTGATATAGAATTGAAACAGGATAAAAATAAATTTTATGCTGATAAACATATCAGAAAAACGCCTCAATTCAAAACAGGTGATAAAGTGTGGGTAACTCTCCACCCCAAAAGTCAAACCAAATCTGAAAGAACAGCTAAATTTATGCCACGACGCGATGGCCCATATGTTATTTTTAAAGTACAATCTCCTACATCTTATTTGATTGCTACCCAAAATAATCCTTTTACTCCCATAGGAAAATACCACTCATCATGCCTCCAACCTCATAGAGGGCAAGGGCAGAGCAACCCAATGTTGCCTCTGAAAAGAAGAGGTCAACCTAAAAGCCAGATACTGAAAGTAATCAACAGCAAGACGCAGCCCCAGTCAGAAGATCACCTAGACTTCACCCATCGACATGAGGACATTAGTCCATGGTTGAGGGGAAGAATGTAACAGCGCGCAACGGCCATCTGCGCAAGCACCCTTGTTGTTTTAGTGAAAAAGGACAAGACTGTGAGTGTCCGTTGTGGTGTGTCGGTGTGTGCAAGGGCCTCCTGCTCTCTGCAGTTTCAATAATGTTAATTACTAAGTAAAACTTGTAAATATATGTAAATATCTTAATAATTAAACGTAATTTGTTAAATGTAGATAGTTTGTTGGATGTATAGTGTTACATGATACAAGTTCTATAACTATAAATTTAAAAAATTCAGTAAAAACATAATAAAACACTAAATATATTAAAACTTACTTTTGATTACGATTTATAGAAAATAACAGAATAATCAATAAACACGAAATCTGAAAAAACACAGGATCACTGCTTCGCTGATTCTAACACAGCCGCACGAGCAATCAGTGTTGCCAACCTACACAGGCAAAATTATGAATTCTAGGTCCTAAAATTATGGCATTGGCTTAAAAATTATCGTACATTTTTGTAATTAGTTCAAAATAGTGTTAATAGAGGGCGCTTGTAAGATATATTTTTAATCAAATTAATCTTAATATTAGATAGATTTTAAAATTGTGGAAAAACACAGAAATGGTAGAATTTTTATTATTTACCATAATGTAAATTTGTAATTTAAAAATACCCCTCTACCATTATAAATGTTGTAGATAAAAACTATACAAGTTTTATCAGTAAAGATCATGTATAAAAAATTCATAATTGAATATTTAAGATGACTCTACAGTTAAATTCACTATATATATATATATATATATATATATATATATATATATATATATATATATATATATATAAATTTTTTGTTGTTGTTTATAGAGTTACAGTTAAATTCCCTGTTCTTTTAATTGTCCATTAGTTTACTGTTGGTTTATCATACAAATCAGCAAATTATCCTACAGTTTTTCAGAATTATGTCACATAATTTTGAGATTATTTTTCATCGTACAGAGTCCTAAGTTATCGTACATATTACGATAATTATCGTATGGTTGGCAACACTGCGAGCAATGTTAGGCGCTATAATGATGAACCAAATTCGTCCGCCAGGTAAAATGCATGAAGGCACATACGACAATAAAAGGTGGTATTATTATATTACAATATAAACCCTATAAAATAAAAGATATCAATTTTAAAATTAATTTTTAACTCAACATAATCACAGAAACTATAAAAATATTAAGATTTTATTTTGCGTCACAATGCATGAAGGCACATACGACAATAAAAGGCGGTATTATTATATTACAATATAAACCCTATAAAATTAAAGATATCAATTTTAAAACTAATTTTTAACTCAACATAATCACAGAAACTATAAAAATATTAAGATTTTATTTTGCGTCACAATGCATGAAGGCACATACGACAATAAAAGGCGGTATTATTATATTACAATATAAACCCTATAAAATTAAAGATATCAATTTTAAAACTAATTTTTAACTGAACATAATTACAGAAACTATAAAAATATTAAGGTTTTATTTTGCGTCAATATTATTTTAGAAGCGGGACATTGAAAGTGGGAGTCGTTTATTTGCTTATGCCGGTGAATTCAGGTGAATATGTTTCCTCGCTAATTGGATCGCTATTGCTATTCTTAATTCAAGTGCGCATTTGCAAGGATAAAATAATGGAAAAAAAAGCGATTGGCAACTATTTTAAAAGTAACGGTAAGTAATGATTTTTTCTCGTTACACAAGTGTTCTTTGATTTCCAAAACGTAAAAATAAACAAATTTTAAGAACTTTAAAATATATACTGGATCAAGTACATTTTTTGTTTACATTAGATTTTTTTTGTTCGCAAATCTTACTTATCGAACATGCAATCCAGGAAGTTTTAAAATTTATATACATGAAGTAAAATAATTAAGCAATAAGGCAATTTATCGCAACTTCACGACTACTATAATGCCCTTCCCATTCATTTTCATGTTTACAACTGCCAATAGACAAACAATAAACTGCCTTTCCGTTTAAAACTAAAGCCAGAATTGTCATAATTTGAGAATTTGCCCTACTGCGTGAAATCGCCTTATTATTCCTCTTTAGTTTAATGTAAATACGTTACATATTACATTCTTTAAAACGACTGATAACAAATGCAAAATTACATTAAATACATAATATTAACGTGAGTGTGTGTACCTTTATAATTTTTTGTGCGTCTCTAATAAAGGTAAGTCAGAAAAGTATAAATCAAAATAGTATTAAAAAAGCCAACACAATAATCCAGTTATATCAAACGCCATACTGCTTTAGAGCAGTCAGTTAAAAAAAGTACCGCAGCTTATTACTTGTTAACCATTTTCAGGCAATTAGATAGAAATAGGAAATAATAATACTCATTAAAAGAAATTTATGAGGAATTATTTATTAAAAAATAAACAATGTGTTAGTCTATTGTATTTTCTATAATGAACAAAAAATTACTGGATATTGTATTTGTCCTTGCACAGGTCATTTTCACCTTATAGGGTTTAGACTAAATTGAGTGCTTCTAAATATTGTAGCCAGTGTACAGGGCAATCTCCGCATACCCACTAGGTTTATCTTGGTTTGGAGTACTACGGTGTGCTATTTTGTGACATTAGGACTGATAACACTGGGACCTATTGCTTTAAACTAGTTCCTAAGGACTAGGAACATCCACACCATCAATAGGATTCGAACTCATGAGCTCTGGCCTCGAAGAGCAGATTACAGATCCTGTTGGAGCCATTCGGCTCTCGTTCGGTACATACTCAACAGGAATGACTCTGCTTAAGGACTATTGGTTTAATTTTCACAGTCATTTCTACTATGTACCTAAGAAAAATCGTGGCTGCTATAATGATCAGACTTTTTTCCCAATCTCATTATATCTATATCAGTATTGCATTATTCTTAATTTTTTTTGTTCTTTTTTTTAAATACAGTTGGAGTGTTAAACATTCATATTTTCAAATCAAAGGCAGATTTATTTACCGATTTGGATACTGAGAGTAAATAACCAGTTAATGTTACGATAGCTAACACATCCCATACAGCGCACAATGTATCACATACGTTGCGAATACGTATCACTGAAATGTTAAAATGTTCAGATACCTTTCGCCCTGTCAATATAAGGTATCAATTACCTTATGGTTACAGCGAAATGTCCATTAGTACAATATGACCACTTCAGTATTGTGCTTTAAAACGAGTGCATCTGTTTACAACTGAATAATTCAATTACTGGGACTTATTTCTAACACAAAGCAAAATCAACCTACAGTTAATATTATTTATTTAAAAACCTTTTCATCACTTCAAAATTTTATTTCTCAGAGGATAGTTTTAGTAAATAACTTGTTTTAAACTCATCTAGCAATAGGCATTATAAGTAAAAAATTATGAATAAACAAACGAATACTCTTATATAATAAAATAAGATACTACAATAACATAAGCATAAGTAAATATAAAAGCTTGAAAATTTCGGTCTCGTCCCCAAATCATACATCTGTTTCAAAACTTAATTTAAAGACTAGCTTATCTCAAAATTAATGCAAGGAAACCGGAAGTGCTGCCTTGTTGCATTTTGGAAACCGGAAGTGCTGCCATGTTGGATTTTAAAAGTTTAGTTCGTAAGGAGTGGCAACGTCGTGGACTTAGAATTTTTAGCGGATCTCAGCTTGTGTTCGTACGCTGCGGAGAGGGAACTCAGTTTGTCGTGCACCTATTAGATGCAGTGCTTGTTGACGGAGAGAGAAAATGAATTGAAATGAAAAAAAAAAGTGATGGAAGAAATTTAGGTTTTGTGGAATGGCAATGCAGTCGTGAAATATTTACTTATTCTTTAGGATTTAGCATTCGCACACATGGTACTAGCCCTTGTTGCTACTCTTTTCTGATTTATTCAACTCTGATATATATATATATATATATTTTTTGGAGGAACTTTAGAGCGAAAGGACTTCATTTTCAGCGAATATGATTTCAACTACACCTTATGCGACAAAAATGGTAAATGTCTATTCTCGCTATTTTTATTTATTTTACTTTTTATTTAACAATTACTTTTCTCAAGTGATAGTTTCAAAGTCTTATTTAAATTTATAAAAGTTCTTTTTTAATTTAATGTATTTCTTGAAAATTTTTTTAATAATTTAATTCTAAAATATTTTGAATTGTTCAGCATTCTTCCTTGATGTTTTTTTTTTTTTTTTTTTTTTTTTGACATGCGACTTACACATTTTTATTTTTATTTTTTAGTTTTTCACAGAATCTACAACTACGAAAAATAGAACGTGAAATGGCAATGTAGATCATAGAATGAGCAAAAAAGCTGCTACGGCAAGAAAGGAAGACACGGAAATGGCTGTTTCTGCTGATTCCTGTTCGAGATTCAAGCGTGGTTGTTATCCTCCTAACGTCATCTCTTTAGGGGGAGAATATTTCCTCACATATTCTTTGTTTATGGGGCAAACAAGGATTCATATCAGAAAATATGTCTGTCCCGACGATTATTATCGACCAACCGGAGAAGGTGTATGTCTAAAGCAAGAGTTTGGATAACGCTTTGTGAGGGGGCAAATGAGGTAGCTCAAAAGGCGACAAATGAAATCATCGAAAGCGACCTGATGGTGTCTCGACAAAATATAGACGGTGAAAAGGAGAAAATCTAAATAAAAATGTATAACCCCAATTTTTCTGTAATTAATATATATTGCATATTATTTAAATTTTATTCCAACAGAACTCAATTATAATATAAATACATAGAATTTTACTTCAAATATGAAGATATTTAAATAATTTCTTTTTTAACTTTCAGTTTTGCCAAATTATGGTTTATCTCTTAATTACTTTTAAGTAAATCTTTTTCAGTATACAAAATAGCTGTATTATCAGATCTACTTCTGGAGTTTATATCTGGTTAACTTAATTTTTAACCCTTTATAACAAACATTTCCTTGATCTTTTTACATCGGCATGATTAACAAAATTTTTCAAAAAATTTACCATATGAAGTAAAGTTGCTTTTACATTTGATTCTGTTTTTTACATACTATTAACTGCGTACTTTCTTCATGTAAATAGTTAGTAAAAAAAGCTGTTCGAGCTCGGCTTTAAAATTATGGGAATTAATGTTAAATAATGCCATTCTCAGTGTAATCTTATCCGGCATATCATATTTTCTTGTCAATGTGCTTGGAATTTAGATGCTAGAAAAAATAAAGACATTGTTAGCTTTTACTATTAATTGACAACTTATACGTAGTTACACAGGGCCGAAACTAGGTTCTTTTGTGCCTGTGGTATAAAACTGGTCAGTGATTCTACCGCCAAGTACAATAAAAAATATTAATTTTATTTCTGTAACATTTATTCAGAATGATCTCTCAATTCACAAAATGAAAACGACTAACTTTATTTTTATGCATTATATAAAGAGATAAAGAATTATTACTTTTCTAGATTTCGTCTTCACGAATAAATTAATGATTTCATCGTAATTTCAGCTATTTTCTAATCCCTTTCCTGGCGCAGTAAGGTTGTAAGTAGGATTTTATCACTTTCGCCTTGCTAAAAGAATATTCACACTAAGCTGTCATTAACGGCAGGCATAGAAAGTTTCTCAAAGCAGTTACTAAATTTACGACACACGCATACATATATTGAAATTTACTCATTTTGATAAAAGTTCATGTGAATTAAAATTAGCAAAGTACTGTAGTTCCAGATCTGCAACCATTTTGGACCTCTCGGATACCTTTGTATGTAGGAGATGATAGCCAATAAAAATTTTTTAAGTCAGCAGCAACTAAGTTGAGAATCTCTCGGAAGATCCGTCAGAAAAGATATTGGAAGTCGGACATATGTCAGGTGAACCAATTGTCGTGTAGTCCTCCAACGATATTTTATTTTACAAGAGCAAGAGTGTGCAGAGATCGAAAGTGTTTAAGTATTTATTTATAACATATTTTCATGCGTTGTGTTTATTACTTAAAATTAATAAATCTCTTAATTCAGGGTTCTGAAAACCTACAGACAATTTTCGGGATGATTAATTTTTTAACGTTATTCATCAGGACCCCGAAACAAAAAACAGAGAAGCAATATAAATTTTCAAAAAGTAAAATTTTATTTACACTAATACTAATGTGTATATTATTTATACGATATAACAAATATGCTTCCATCAATCTTTAACAGCTGCTTTTCAATTTTCAAATTATGTGTGTTAGTTCGGGAGCCTAATCAATTTCGTACTCAAAATATTTTATAGATTTAAGATAATTTTTCACTAAAAAGAGGAATATGACTCATGCAATTTTTATGAATAAGATCTTTATCTTTTGTTTGTGCTGAAGCAAGACGGGAGATTCTTGATGATGGTAGAGTTGAATTAGGTGGAACCCCGATCTCAGTTTTACTTCTGATTGGGGGTTTTCTTATCCTGGGACACTATTGGTTTGAAGTTTTACAGGTATTGGCCACTCCTACCTGGCACTGATACCACTCCTAGGCAGAACATCAACTGTCATGTCCTTCAACATATCTATCAAAACTCTGACAATTGATCGGATATTTTTAATCCTTTTAATGTCCAATTATGCGAAATGTAGCATTTTACGAGATCTTTCAATACAATGTATGTTGTATGGAAATGCAAGTTCTTCAACAGAGGAAGCTATACTCTTAACATGGGAGTTACTCTCGGAGAGGATAGAAGAATGGAGGGAGGAGTTGGAATGAGAGAGCAATATGTTAAGCGTATATAGTGGCAAGGATATAGAAATTATTTTTGTACAATTTTATTACATACTTTGTATATATTTTTTGGTTTGATTAGATTTTGTAAACTCTCGATTTCTACGAATTCGAAATTTAATCTAATGCACCTCCTATAAAGAAATTATTTCTTTGCTTACGCATCTAACATTTTCTCTACAATGCTAATACATAATTTCTTTGTACATATTTTTAGTACAAAGAGAACATTAAAACTTCTAACATGAAATTTAACCTTTTGCATCAAGTAAATGGGAATTAAGATTTACTTTGCAAAGCGACTAGTCACTCTTCAATAATTCTTTCTCGACTATATTATACACTTTGTCACCAATGTCTACGTCACTTTGTAAAAATACGCTTTACAAAATGGTTTATCAGTATTACTGAAATGCGTCTTACCATAATGCAAAATTACCATAGCAATCATATTCGTTTTTTTCTCTGCAAAAATTTTTAAGCTGTACCGAGAGATCGTGTTTCCATATTTAATGTTTATTTGCAGGTGTACAGTTCTCAGCAACTGAGATAGTATCTTACCTTTATATCCAAATTATGTATTACTGATCTGAGAGAAAAACCATTTCCCCAGTACAGTAAAAACTAAATTTTTTTTTCCAATCCACATCTGAAAAAAACAAATTTTCACACATGTTGGGGAAAAAAATGTAGGAGACATTTTGTTACAGCCCAATCTAACAATACTAAAATATTTAATGCCATCGTAACACAAATAATCCATGTACACATGGACTTAAAAATTAACTATTGTACGACCTTGCTACAACCTCTTATGCTAACCAGAAAGCAATTTTTAAAATATAATTTTGAATTATCGTGGGTATCCAAGAAGAAAAAAATTATACTGATTTTAGTGCGCTGTGTTTAGCTAAAAGCAGTCGTAACACTAACGTTTTAATGTCTAGTGTGTCGAAACATTGGGGGGAACTTTACAAATTGTCATCTTTTAAAATTGACTTTACTTTCGTTCCTTAAGTCTGCTGTTAATTCAAATTAGACATCGGAAAAATGTGCTGGAACAAGAGTGTCATACATAGAGCTATTAAAGATTGGGCTTTTGAATTTTTTGAAAAAAACCAATCATACTGGTAACTGTGGTTAACATGCATAGACTTTCTATGAGCAATGCTTTATTTTTTAAACCAGCCCCTTTTCATCGCATTTTGTTTACTAAGGCAGTAAAAATTTGATTTTTTTTCTACAGTTTTATTCTTAATTTATTCCTAGTATCAAATTTTGCATTTGCACAATCTCATAGTGAGGGGGGGGGGGGGCTATTTTTCCTTTATTACAATTTCACAACATTGAGTGCATATTTCTAATCCTCGGTACCAATAACTTCTTCAGCAAACACTTCATTAAAAGCGCATCATGTTTAATAGCTTCAGAAAAAAAAGGCTAAGCAGAAGTCGGGAAGTTAAACCGATTGGGTTGTCCCATAAACATTAATCTTTCAGATTAATTCAACATAATCAAAGCTATTTTTCGAATTGTTTTGTGTGGTATGGATAAACAAATAATGTACAAGTGTTAATATTTAGCAAATTGACAACTAAACATTTTTAATGCTTTATTTTCGCTTCTATATACACAGATTTGTTTGTATACATATACAAATATATTACGCAAGTAGTTTTAAGAATATTATATTCTTTCCATAAGCATTATATAATTCAATATATAGTTGTGTATGGAGAGTTCCAAACATATATAAAATTTAAAATAACTTATGTATTCTTGTTTTTATCTGTACATACAAAGTATTTAGAAGGTTTATATTACAAACAGATTTTTGTTTACAAAAAATTTTAATTTTTGACGGATTTGATTAATAGTCTGTTTTGTGTTCATCTGTACAATGAAAGTGTTAGCGTTGTTTTTGTATTAATTTATAAATTTTTGTTTACAAAAAATTAAATTCTTGACTGATTTGAAACAACAATCTGTTTTGTGTTTAAGGTAATTATTAAACAGATCATTTCATGCAATATATACCATATTGTATTTCAAACTTAACTCGTACTGCAAACAATTTGTTTTCATTGATTGGAGGTGTTTACCAAGCGATTCGCCTTTGTTTCATTTAAAATGATGAGTCCCAGATTGTATAATCTTGCAAATTGAAAACGTTATTTCTGTCATAATGTGTATAAAATATAATGTGTATAAAAGTATACACCCATTCAGTTGAAGGAATAGAAAGTCTCGAGTTGACCTTGAGTGCTTTCGTTTCCATTACTACATTTACCTCATCTACTCGACAATATTAATGAATGTTTCGAAATAATTAGCAAGGGTAATAAATTCCAAGAGGTTCCATTTACAGTCCTTTAGTCCACTATTAGGAAATACAAGTCGAATAAGAACTTCATTTTCGTCAAATAACTTCTATCAAATTGAAAGTGACAATATTTTACAAGAGCATTACTGTCATTTTTCTAGTCTTTGTATCATGTCTGTCGTATCAGAAATCCAAAAGTTTTAAAAATTCATTTTTTGTGCAAAACATTCGATGTTTTATCTTTATATTTCACTTAGTAACAACGTAGTAAAATTCGCTCATCTACGGGACAAGTACTGTAATATGAACATCCGAGATGACCCATTAATGACATTCTCTTTCTAGAGCTCATTCGGAATATCTACAGGTGATTCACCAATACTTGCATCCGGTATACCTATAAAATATAATTTAAAATACTAACATTAGCTAATTACTAGTTTTCATTAAAATGCATTGATTTCTTACAAAGTTACACTTAAAAATGAGTTCTATTAATACATAGAATTATATAAGACTGACTAGTGTTTCAGATTTTTTTTTTACATATTTACAGTTATAGAATAAACATGGGGAGTTAAATTAGCATATATCTAACAAAGAATTTTGTCACTCTAAAAATAAATGCAAGTAAAATATATACAATATGTGTAAAAGTTCTTGTTCATGGAAATTAATAGGCATTTAGAAGGATTGATTACTTAGTTTAGAGGCTTTCGTGTATCAATAGAATTGAATCCGTTGTATTCTAAACTAGATTTCCTCTTTCCCAATAGTTTAGTTTAAATGTTACAGTTGTGTGAATATACCGAGATAAAGTGCAAGAAATTTTGAGTTAAATGAAAATACAGTGTGGAGCCAATTTCAACGCTGTATTCGGTGCAAAGGAAAGTAACTGCAAATTGTTAAACATACTTGATTTACAACGATTACAACATTTATGTCCGATGAGAAAACAATTATACTATCCAATTATATATTTCAATGCTGTAGAAATCAATGCGATTGAAATCATTTTAACCATGGAAGTGGTAGTCAAATAACGGCTGTTATACATGGTTTTGAAATCAGCGTTTACCGAAAAAATTAGTTTTTCCAAGTGTCTACAGTCATTGTAAAGATTTTCAATACTAGATTTAGCTACCAGTCTTCTCTCCCAGTTGAGTTTAAAATTTATTTGTCGCAGGAATTTAAGGCAATCTTCATGATATCAGAAGTAAGCCAGTACAGTACGAAAACAGAGGACTTTATAAGCACGATTATTTTGCTTACAAATAACTTGTAATGTCTTACCTTTAGAGAGGAGATTCAGAGTGCACTGCTGAGAACTTTAAGGTGTACTTTAACATAAGCTGCTTGTCGTAAGTGTCGTCAGAAGTGATGGTGACCATTTGCTAAACAGGCTTGGTTTCCGTCAGAACTGGTGCTGGGAATCCAAAACTAGTTCTGGTAGAGTTTTCACGAAGACTCGTAAGCAAAATAAAAACACTATTTCCTGGATGAATTTTCTTTAAAAATATCTATGATGTAGTTTACAAAAAAATTCATGTTCTCAAAGATGGGGACAAAAAATTCTCTAAGAAAATTCAAATGTTCATGGTTCAAATGCTCAGGGTAGGCCAAGCAGTTCTACACAGTAGATACCAGGCACTTCTTGCAGGCACTCCTCCAGTTCTTTGTTTTAATACAAGACAGTCCTTCTCGACTGCATTCACCCATTGATGACCGAGTCTCCACTCTCCTGAATTCTTTGGTCTAGCCAAAATATCTACCTTGGTATTTTAAAATGGCAGTTCCCTTCAAAGTCTTGAGGGGCTGTTTTCTGCTCACAATACAGTCTGTATACATTTTATACTAGACAGTTTTTTAAAATGATAGATTTGTAATTGCATGAATGTAGACTCATATTTGTTACTCATTAATGTAGTCCAATGTTTTAGACTTAATACGAAACAATTATTTTCGCTGAGGATTATTTCAAGAATTTTCGTTTAGATTTTTCAAAGCCATAATCCTAAAAAATTTCCTTAATGCTTAAAAATTTTTTAACTGTATTGCTCTGTGATATGTGGTACAAGTAGTTTGATTTAATTCATAGTACAAGTCTTCTATAATATTTTAATTTTGATGGCTGATGAGTTTTTATTGCAAGTTTTATATCAAGGACATTTTATGCCTATTAAAAGTGTACAAAGTAAAGTTCATGTTGTATATAGTTCATGTTGTAATTATATACATATATTATTTTCCCACCGGAACAAGGATAACGAAATAAAATAAAGACTGAGTTTTAAACAAATTATAGTTCTAACATTTAGATGATATCCAATAAAAAGGATTTACTGATTTGTGTTCTGAAAGCTTTTCATTTTGAATAGCTATAAATGTAAGTATTATTTAGCAGGGATTCAAAGTGTACCCAATACCTTCTACCATATATGTCATGTTTTCATTGTTGGTCTTTTTGGATAGGAATGACCTTTTTGATACACGAAGTTCAATCGGTCCTGGACTTACTGCTTATAGTCTAATCTGAACAGCAATAATTATATAAGCCAGCAGTGGGATTTTAACTCCCTAACTTCGGCTAAGAACTATTTCTTATATGAAGCACTAATATGCCAGGTTTAACAGAAATTCCAAAAAATATATAATCATTTACCTTAATTTATAAAATTAAATTCTCGTTTCTGGCTGTACAGAAAGAAAATTAGAGAAAAAAGCAGGACAGAGGAAAAATAAGTTTACTGTTAATCCCCAACTATAATAGGTAAGTTCCCCGGCCAGAATCGAGAAATTATATGTTATTTTTAAAATTTAGAATAGAATTTGGAAAAAAGTCACGATTTTACGCGTAGATTATCAAAGAGAATATACCGTAATTGCTAGCTGATTTTACTTATATTAAACCTGTGAAACCTGGCATATATCTTTACCTAAACTCAGCATTAGATTTTAACATTTTCTAACATACCGAGTATTTTCAACAAATAGTGGCTGGAATTAACAGTATTAACATTCCTAATTATGACTTACTATAATTTCTGTTAACTTATTCTAATAATTTGTGTCTACAGCACGGAAAATATTTAAAACTTGATTTATTTTGCAAAACAATACGTACTAAATGACACAGAAGCAAAAAACTAGTTATTGAAGAGTACTGAAAGCTAAATTTATATAAAACGGAAAAATTGAGAACTGCTGTAGTGGTTCCATCAATGTTGTATGCAACTTTAATGCACTGCAAAGTATATACTAGAAATATAAAAAGCTGAGACTGCATTTCTAAAGATTGCTTACTGTTACTTTATAAGAAAATATCAAATATCTTTAAAGAAACAAAGACAGAAAAATATGGAATGATAATAATTTAAACAGCGAAGCAAAAACTTCTACAAATTGAAACATGGTTATATATGAACTATCACTTATTCAGGATTCTACATAGCCTAACACAGCTAGCGATAGAAGTTGTACTTTCGAGTACTAATTTCAGATATTACAGGAAAGCTGTCAGTAGAAAATTATCTTTCAAATGCTAGTATTGATGTGACAAAAGTGAGAGAAGATTCCTATTCCTCGTTAAAGACGAGTAATACGAGGCTTTTAATACATGTATTCTACTTAAAAATAATTTTCAACCTAAACAAAATCTATAAACTGTTTAACCCATTAATACCAGAGACATTTTAGCCAAATATACAATCATTAATATTTCAAATGCAACTTAAATTGAACCTGCAGATTAAAACATTAAGTTTAAACTTTTAATTACTCATTTTCCGTTAGTGATCTCGTAATTTGAACACCATTGGATGACATTTATAAAAAAAACTTCATGAAAAAGGAATTTGGTGTGACACGTACACATAGCACTGTAAACTAAAGTCTTGTGGTAGACTAAACCAATTGTCATGATTTCAGTCAATTTACCTGCCGGCTGGTTAACTTTTTGGTGATGTTTGAAACCTGATAAAATGTATATCGAAATGAAATATTTATAAATAATATATCTGAAAATCTAGTAGATTATAGGATTGACATTTAGAAGAGAAACACATTTTCTATCTCAAATTATCAAAGGAAAGATATAAGATGAGTATTTCAACGTTCGATGTTAACTAGAACTTTATTAGGAAAAAAAATTTTATTCTTTCCAATCTATATCCTGCCTATCTGTTAAAACAATATAGAATTCTGAAAGCTGTAATAACAGCGGTATTGACGCTTCATCACGGAGTAGTTGCTTAGCAAGTGTTACAGAATTAAAGTAGCATAAAATATTGGATTGGAAAACCGCAGGGAGAAATTGATTCAATGATTAAATGTATACGAATTCCATCACCAAATGACAAATTTGGTAAATTAAAACTATTATGACATTCTACGACCAGTATTAATGTTTAAATATTAATTGCAAAACTCTAAAAAACTAAGTGTGCCCAATACTTTAGTATGCTGTAAATGGGTGAATTGGGATGAATGAATTGTCTAAAAAAATAGTTTATGCATTGTAATACATAAAATGTTTAAATTTGAATGCTACGGCCGACCGCTTTGCTAAACGCTGGCTAACAAGACCGGGATCTGCGGCTCGGAACACCTATATCAATAAACAGTTTCATTTAAAATGCTAATCATGTATAATCATTATATTTATGTTACCAGAGATACATTTATGAGTAGTGAATATATTGATATTTAAAGGTCTTAAGTCCTAAAAATCTAAAATTTATTTCGTATTTGGATGCTTCTTAAAATTTTCATCTTCAGTTTAATGCTATTAACCCCTAGCCTACAAACTTTCGGTTACGAGAACGCTGCCTTTGCCGACTGAGCTACCACGGCTCTTATCAAATTATCATACATAAGATAATTTCAATAAAAAATAAGAAAAAACTTCTAAGAGAATTTAATTGCTCAGAAAAGATATTTAGATAATGCAAAATAACAGAGTAGTGTCTCTATTAAGACACCTGTATATATTCTTTAAGGACAAATTTTGTTCACAAACAAGTTATTCATTTGTCAGGGTATCTGGGACATTAAATCCCATTATATCTCATATATAGATACAACAATTATAAATTTTTATATTATACATTTTTAAAATGTGAATTATAATTTTTTTTTATTCATAGAATTTTCATTAAAAATTCGGACTTAAGTTAATAAGTTACATTGAGTTTTAATATATATAAATCCAGAATTTACAAATTTCCCCACATTTCTTGTAAATATATATATTAGTAGTCATAGGTGCACTTTCTGTATTAATCTGTCAAAAACTAAGTAGATAGGAACAAGTTAAAAATTAATAAATTTTCATAAAAAATAATTATTCAAAGATATTAATTCATTTAAAAAGTAATGCAATTAATTTACATACGTAATAAATATTTCAGTTTTATTGTCCATAATATATAAAACTTTTTATAACGCACCCTATACTATAAAAGGAATCGTGTTCAAGATATAAGATCCCCGGTATTATTAGTGGCCCTTTATGTAGTAAAATAGTACAACGTAGTACTTCAAAACAAACCGAACTATTACTGATACAAGTGCTTGAAATATACCAGAAGTATCTTAGTGAAACTAAACAATGACGTTTAACAAGGCCGTACATAGAGTAACAGGAATTCGCTAAATGTTAATATTATTTTAAATCTGCTTAAAAGTATGAGCATACTTGACTCATGAGCCGTAAAACCGTGTTTCATTTACACACATATTTCGCCTTCACTTTGATTTTTTAAAATTTTATTTGCACTGTTAAAGGCTTTTTAATGTATGTGCAATGTTTTAAAGAAACCTTTGCATTTCTTTAATATAGGAGCTGTGTTTTCATAATATCATGCAAACAATTCTTATAATTATGTGAATGTTACGAATAAGTTATAAATCATTTCCAGCTATGTATAATTTAATAGATGATTAAATATTCTTTTTCAATATGTAAATGGCTCACTAAATACACAAGCCCCCAACACTTTACTGGTATGTTTGACTTCTTTAACCTATCAATATTAATTAATACATCGCTTGGTGTTTATTTAGAAATCCACCTATTTAAAGGATCTCAATGCATTAGTTTAAGAGTGAGAATTTCTTTTATTTTATCAGGCGTCTCAAATACGAGTCGCCGATCTAGATAGGTAGTTCGGGTTTGTAGAAGTCGTTGAGCAGTGGAAACGTTTCCGCCTAATATTAACTAAAAACATTTAAAAATATTTTGGTTTCTTATTTGTTTGCATCATATGCGTATGATGTTGTGGGTTTTCATAGATTCGACAGAAAAGGATTATAATTTTGGACCCATCGTTACTTGCTATTTCAAACTAGCATATAGCCCATCATATGTTGGGATCAGTAAAATTTTTAATTTTCCAGAATTGTAAAGTACCCTATGAGGCAGGTAAAAAAAAAAAAAAATGGTTTGCTTTTTGGCTGAGAATTATCTTGCAACAAAAAATAATCGATGATTAAATTTAAAATTATCACATACGTACCTAATCTATTATTGGAGCCAAATATAAAAGAAAATTATTTACGTGATATCTAAGTTTAGTGGTAAAACGTATGAAAATAATGCAGATGATATTTAAATAATTTAAAATAAGAAATGATTAAATGAGATGGTTAAAGAAATGACATCATAGTGCTAAAAATATTATTTTCCTCTATTTATTATGTTATAAATTGATAAGTTTAATCGCTTGCTCTTAACCGGGGAAAATAGGTCTTGAAATAATGGCATTAAGCACTCGAAAAGGGGAGAAGGGGTGGATTTCGAATGTTTTAAATAAGACAGTACTTTTCGATGTGGTATGAAGCATATTTATGCTAATTTATTTTAGAATCGGATCGATAATTAAGAAGGTAAACTTTAAAGACTTTGAATTTTGCTAACCCTAACTCATCAAGAATCCAATATGGATGCCTCTATCCATTCCAGGTACAACAGCTTCATAAATTCGTGGACAGACAGACAGATAACTTAGGCTATTTTTATATAGGGGATAATTACTATGATATGCGGATTAAGACTGGTTGAAGCTCCGGGCTCAAAAAATGTTGGACTCATTTTTAAGAAGAAACATGAGACAAAAATACATAATAACCCCAATTTTTTTTATAAATAATATATATATTAAGTTTTATTTATATTTTATTCCAATAGAGTTTGAATATAATATAAATGAATAGAATTTTACTTCCCATATGAATATATTTAAATAATTTACTTTTTAACGTTTAGCTTTATAAATTTATCATTTATTACTTTTTCATTACTTTTAAGTACATTCTTTTCTGTATGTAAAATAGCCATATTTTCTAATCTATTTCTGGAACTTAATTTATAAATTAATTTTTAATTCTTCTTAAAAAAAAGCGTTTCCTCGATGATTTTAACATTGGCATGATTAACAAACTTATCAAAATATTTACCACATGAAGAAAAGTTGCTTTCATATTTATTTCTGTTTTGTACCCACTATTAACTACTTGTCTTCTTCGTCTAGAGAGTGAAAGAAAACAGTTCCAACTCAGCTTTAAAATTATTTGAATCAATGTTAAAAGATGCTATTTTCAATGTAATCTTATCCGACATAACATAGTTGTTTGTCATTTTACTTTGGCAAAAGTGAGTCGGTATTCCAAATAAATGCCCAGATACTTTACCTCCCTCTCAAATTAAACCGGTCTTCCACGCACATTAAAAGGAGAGCGCAAAATTCTATCATACCTAAATAATATCGCTTTTGTTTAAGAAGGGCACAGCCTACTTCTCCAACGTTTAAACCAGCGTCAAGAATTTCAACATGTCTTTAAAGGCATTTGAGCATGTGCTTTATTTACATTCTTATATTGACCTGGGATTGGGAGCTCGAGCTTCGATTTCATTACTTTTATTTTCACACGTGGGCGGAGCTAAATTTAAAGTTTGATCACATTTAATTTGTATAAGAAAACCATTTTACTTAAAAATATATTGGGATATTATTTTGAGACTCATCATCGAAAAAAATGTTGGAAATATTTTATACTTACTTGTTCAATGGAGTAGCTTCAATGGAGTATACTTCTGCAGCTTGGAGTACATAAACAATTATCGCTCCTCCCCCTTCCTCTTACAAATTATTATTATTCTCGTATTAGAAAAAGACATAGAGAGTACACAGAGTATTTTACTCGAAACTTTAACACTTTGACTGCCATGGCTATCATATGTGATATCCAGTGATATTTCCGTTGAGACACTGGCTATCCGATATGATAGCCATGGTGTTTTAACACTTCAGGCCATGGCTATCAAAGATGTTATCAGTTACATGAAAATCGTATTGGAGTTTGATTGTTGGGCTCCCTACGATGTGTTAGGTATACGTGGTTTGCGCAAATTGGTATATGTGACGATTTTATGAGCTAAGTTTTATGAAAAATTAAATATTTGGAACATGCAACAAAAAAGGGAATATATATAAATAGAAAGAGTTTGTTTTAAAATATTGTTTGTTTTGAAATATTGTTTTTATATATAGTTTTATGTTGAAAAAATACAAATTACACAAAAAAAAAAAAAAGTTTGGTCACGTTGTGAACATTTGCAATTTTGGCTTGGCAGTCAAAGTGTTAAAATGATTACAAATTCGAAAACAAAGTTTTATTTTAAGTATAGATTTTTATATCTAATATTAATAAATCGCTACCTAAATACATTATTATTACAAGAAAAAGAACACGCGATATACGGTTGAAGAGTGGATATCTAGCTGGTTGTTACTCTGCAGACAATACTCACTTTTCAAAAAATGATACATCAGATAATATCAATAAAAAAGAAAAAAAAATTTCTAAAAGCCAATTAATTTGCTGAAAAAATATATTGAGAAAGTGGAAAAATGCATATAATTCTCTCTAATAATTAAGACACCTTCTGTATGTATTCTCTTGAGAAAAATTTTGTTCACAGACATGTTATTCTTTTGTCAAACTATCTGGGACTTTAAATCCCATTAAATCTCATTTTTTATAGAAAGAGACATTATATATTTTTATGTTATACATTTTAAATATGGGCACTATAAAATTTTTTATTCTTCGAATTTTCATAAAACACTGGACTTTCATAAATTAAATTGGGTTTTAATAGTATGCATATATGTGAATTTTAAAATGGATTCGAAGGTTTATTTTAATATATACTAAGAATCTCTAGTAAACATGCTGTAGGAATATATAAAAACCTATATAGCGAGGAGCAATTTAAAAATAAACAAATTTTCCTAAAAAATTAATTATTCATATATATATATTAATTGATTTTAAGAAACAAAGAATGAGACTAATTTATCTATACTTCGATTTAAATGACTACAAAATTTCATAAGTCCATAATAATAAAAAATTCTGTATAACGTCAATTATACTTGTAAAGGAATCACCTTCAAGCAGTTATGTCTAAGGTATTATTTGTAGTCCTCATGCATTAATACACTGCAACGTAGTACTCCAAAACAAACCAAACTATTTCTGATACAAGTGCTTGAATTATACCAAAAGCATCTTAGTGACACTAAACTATGATATTTAACAATACCGTATGTAAAGGAAAAGAGATTCGGTAAATATATTATTTTCATCTATAAATTTATTATATTTGTAATTAGATCTGATTAAAAGCATATTTCACGCATGTGCCGTAAAACCCTATTTCATTTACAAATATTTCGCCGTCACTTTTATCTTTTAAAATTTAATTTGCCTCTTAAATTTTAGGAATTATTAAATCAACTTACATAAATGTGTGCAATGTTTTAAAGAAACCATTATATTTTCTTCAATATATAAGGCATTCAGACAATAACTATTACGAGATAAATATTATGAATTAGTTACATCATTTCCGGCTATGTATAATTTAAGCGATATCAAAAATACTTTTTTTCTCTTTTTAAATATGCAGGTGGCCCTCTAAATGCACAAGACCTCGAAACTTTACTGGAATTTTTGAGTTTTTTAGATGATCAGTATCAGTTAATATATCCCCTAGTGTTCATTTTCAAATTAAAAAAAAAAATTATAACTTAAAATTCGTCATAATTTTTTGGGTCTTTGGTATGCATATTTTAAAAGTATGAGAAATAACAGCTTTTTTCATAAAAATCTGTCAAACATATTTAAATATACTGAAATTTTAAATGAATAAACGATAAATGACTAATTTAACTGACGCCAAAGAATTTTGATTATTATGACATATAAATATTCAGTTTTAAAGCCACATTCTCTATTCCTTTCAAAATTATTAAAATTTTAAATAAAAGCTATTGGAAGCACTCGGCATGAAATTTTAACATTTTTTAAAGTTAAAAAATAGACAAAGTTACAGTTAAAAAATTACACAAATAGGATTTGAATTCAAAACACGAACATCATGCACAAGCTCTGATTATTAACAATGGATAACGTCACTTTCTCTCCGATGTCCACCTTATAAATTGAACTCAACACAGCTTGGGGAAATGAACTTCTCTTACTTAACCAAGCGACTAAACAGTCGCCTTTCTAAATAGATCAGATCTAGTAATGGATAAACACAAACATAGTAGATTACGTTCCTGCCAAATACTAACTACAAATGCTTTAAAAAATTATTGGTTACTTATTTGTTTCATAAAAGACTTATAAAGTAGTGAGTTTTCGTGGATTCGATCAAGAAACTATTAACATTTTTGACCCATAATTACTTCCTTTTCAAACAATCGATCGTTAGGAGATGCTGGTTAAGACTGGTGTAAGTATTTGCGTAATTTCTTTAAATCCATGTGCTCCCCTAATTGCTTTAAGCAGTGTACAAAAGCTTCTTTAAAATACTTAGCGCTAATCGTAATATGGAAACTATTTGTATTTTGAGTTCAAGAGTTTACCTGTTCAACAGGGGTTATTTAACCTCTTGACCAGTGTGTAAATGTTATACGAGTAGACCGTTATGAAAACCGTTGCCGTTTAAGCCATCTAGTAATTAAATCTAGCATTTAAAAATTAAAATAAAAGGTTCAGATCTCTTATTACGTATACGGACGCTGGTTTCTCAATATCAAAGGGAGATCATCGCTTGGAGGCGACGCTGAACTCATAAGAGTAAAATCGCTGAGTAGCGTGTAAGAGACGTTGGTCGCGAAGGGGTTAATGCAAGTCACTGGTATATATTTGGAAGTACTGGGTAATAATTTATCTGAATAGTGTAATTTTAATTTTAGCTGTAATATATACTTTGATAAAAGAAGTATTCAGTAACAAACGCAATGTAAACTGTAAAAGGGGCGTGGCATTTAAATGGGCATTGATTTAGTAAAACTGGGTAACTATATTTGTAATATTTGATCTTTTAAAACTTTTTCAAAATATGGTAAGAATGTCAAAGTACATTTTAAGAGAGTAACTTGAAAACTAGCCTTTTTTTCACTTTTTGCCGAATGTGCCGAGTTAACGGAGGCGGATTAAGCTATGTTAACACCCCCGAACTTAAATAAATATTAGTCCTATTAAATAATAAAGAATCAAAGGAACTAAGTATATAAATATCACCTTACTATACAAATTAAATATATTTTCCTCAATTCCTATATTATTTCTACAAATATTTTAATATGTTATAAATGTATGGAATTTTAAATGAAATTAAAATTTTAAAATATTTAAATAATTTTTTTAGATTTTATTCTAGAAAACATATTAAGTATATCTTCACCATCAATGCTTTTAAACCAATTATTTTCTCCACATAAAGTAGCTATGATATTTATTCGTTCTTCTGACATTGAGTTTCTAAAGTATTTTTTTTACTCTTTTTACAGAAAGATATGAGCGTTCCATCGATGCCTTCGAAATTGGCATAGTAAAATATTGAATAATTTTCATATGCGATGAAGTTGCTTTCATACTTAATATATTTTTTAAATGAATGTCTTTTTCATTTCTTCTAAAAAAAATAATAATAATAATTTACAAACCGTTTCAACTCATTTTTAAAACTACAGTTCTTTCGATAATTGGCATGTTAATGTCACTCAATCAATGCCAATCAATGTCCTTGTCAATATATTAGTATGAGGGGTGCAATATCTGTTCGCCTTCCTATTTGGGCTCTAGATGGTAATGAAAATAAGCAAATGCAGTTATATTGTCAAGTTTAGCTGTGGGAAATTGTAACTATTAGAAATGTGTCCAGATATTAAAATCAATAAGTTACAATGTGCACCAATTGTACCTAGACTTATACCAGATACACTTACAACAAAATTTCTTCTTTATGATATCCATTTGAATATCACTTGCTGTCAGATGGCTTATGAACTAGTGGCAACGACCCTTTATAACCAGATCATGGTTAAGGATTTTCTTGGGAAGGCTTACGTTCCGCATCAGTGGTGTTCTGCAATTTTTATCCCTATTCTAAAGCTTAAGAAACCTAGTATACTGATTCGTTCGTATAAGCCGATTGCCCTTACCTCGGTTTCATGTAAAATTTTTGAACTTATTATTCTCCACCGTCTCATTCTCTGGTCAATTAGTAACAATGTTTTACCTCCTGGTATCTCCTCCCTAACAGGGTTTCCTCCCTAACGGGGATTGCCAAACTGTTCTGACCAAGCTGTACCTTGATATATTGGATGCTCGCCTGAACAAAAAATACATTCTTCTTGCAAACCTGGATATCGAAAAAGCTTATGATTCCATTTGGATTGATGAGCTAATTTACAAATTGGCCTCTATTGTTGTTGGAGGTGATATGTTATTATGGATCTCTAAGAGGTTGCATGATAGGGATATTAAGGTAAAATGGCAAAATCACATTTCTCTCCATCATAAAGTTTATTCTGGCATCCCCAAGGTAGCGTTCTGTTAACGTTTCTTTTTTCTGCACGATGTTTTTGAAATGAACCCGGCCCGGGTTACTGGGCTGACTTATGCTGATGATATTTTAGTGTATGCAGTTTGTGATGATCCTAAAACTACATGAAAGCGTTTACAAACAGCTCTTGATAATATTATGAAGTGGTGTGTTTATTACAGGCTCTCTATTTCCCCCACGAAGAGCAATTAATTTTTTTAATGGCGGATTCCCCTGTCCTGAGTGCCTTATTGCTGGCTACCCTATCCCGTGGAGTAAGAGTATCAAGATTTTGATCTGCCTTTTGTCCTCAACTATGACCTTGTCAGAAGAAACATCTGAGTGAGAAAACTCCCCGCAGTTTAAACATGTTAAAAGGTTTGGTCTATAAAACTCGTGGAGCTACAAGTCGGAATTTTATTCCAATTGGCAATGCTTGAAGTGTTTTCGATTCCTGTGGCTTCATGTAAACCCAAACTTCAAAAGAATATGCTAATACCATGTGGACTCTATGCTCCACTACCCTCCACTGGTCTTCCTCGTGGAGGTCAATTCAAGTGCTACGTCCTGAAGTTCATCAAAATAGTATTGTGTGCCGTACACGTTATCTTACAAGGTACTTTCTCCTTAAACAATTGGCGTTATATACTAAATCCTTGTTACATGATAACCTTCATAATAGCACCTTAGGAAATTGTCAAACACCCCTAAAATGCTGCTAGACATGAATATAAACCTGACATGCAGAAGCTTCTGTTATCCTCGAACGGATGTTCTTAAGGACGGTCTCGCCTTTCAAAATAAAAATCTCCCAAATTCAAAGGTCGTGACCTTATGGACTGAGTACATCAACAATTACCAGCCAGAGTGCACTTGGTTGCAACCGAAACCTCCAAGGACGAGGATAAGGTGGCAATTGCGGCCTATAAATGCTCGACTAATTCTGGGAGAGCCATGCTGACACATCAGATGAATTAATTCTTTACCGCAGAGGCCCTTGCCATTGTTCTGGCTATTGACACGTTTTGTCACCAGAACGATCATTTCGTAATAATTTCTGATAGTCTTTTTGTCCTCTTAGCGCTACAATTTGTCCACTCAAAGTTCCCTGCGGTCATCCTTCTGTTACACAGTAAAATTTCCCAAGTAATTGGGAAAATAAAATCCCTTCGATTGGTCTGGATCCCCGGGCATCGATGCATTCATCCAAATGAGAAGACTGATGCGATGTGTAGACAAAGTGCGTGTAGTACTGAAAAGGGTCGGTCTCACCATCATCGTTTAAAGACTAACCGCTGTTATTAATTAGACTTTGGTGAAGCCTGCCCTTACTGATGTTCATTGGCGTTTCGTAGATATGGATATAGACATAACTATTTATGGGGTCCTTTAAGTGCACTCCTCCTTTGCGTAAATGAGGAAATATTACTGGTGATTCAGGGTAAATGTGAAAAAAAAAAGATACAGATAGAAATAAAAAGAAAAGAAATATAAATTAGCCTTGAAGATGAACTTAAGAAAAGGGATAAAAATATTAGCTTATATATTAATTTAAGCTTCAAGTCTAAAGTTAAACACCCTAGGAAAAATGAATTATCATTAAGAATTCTAGTTAATTACTGAGGTGAAAAGCCTCAGAGAGATGATGTACAAATGTCGAATTGTTCACTTGAACACAACATAGGAAACGCGGTTCATGGAATCTTTATTTTCTGTATCAGGGACAAAACGGTCAGAAATGCTTTTGAAAATCCAGGTTAAATTTATTTATTGTGATAGTTTTTGGCATTTCTGATATTGAATCGCTTCTAAACTAGACGAACTATGCGCATGCGCAGCCTTGAATTTCTGACACTAACTGTGGGTAAACGCAGAGGGAAATGTTTTGACATAATGTCGATCTTTTTCTTGCGTATATAGTGATACTAAGTAATTGTTTCTAAGGAAACATATGTGAGCTTGTGATTAATACGAATGTTTTAAGAAGTGCATATGTTAAAATAGGATAATAGTATAACTTGGTTATAGCTAATTAAAATTCAGTAAAAAATTTTTCTCCTCTACCTTTTCATTCATTTGCCATTCTGTCTAATTGTAAAGCGAATGGAAAAAATAATTTATTTTTTAAAATTACACAGGCTATTAAGATGATGTAAAATACTTGTTTCTTTTGTACGGTAATTTACTTTTCTGCCCATATGAAATATAATTATATTCACATCTCAAAATAATTTTAATGCCAAGTAAGTGTTTAAACCATGCATATTTATATCTTGGAAGTTTCACCCTATTCTTACAGATGTTGTAATTTGCTAAAAACTTACAATCTGTTTTATTAGTTAATGGTGAAATTTAGTTTCTCAAATATATTTCTTGTATATGAATTCACGAAGCCCTTAATTGCAGACAGATCTTGAATTAATTTTTATATAAGGAATGTAAAGAAAACTGATGTGCATGTGTGTATATATATATATATATATATATATATATATATATATATGTATATAAATTACATATATATAAATATATATATATATATATGTATATATAAATATATGTGTATATAAATATATATATATATATATATATATATATATATATATATATATATATATATATATATATATATATATATATATATATAAGCAGGAAATGCAGGTAGCTACACCGCTCAATATAGTTGTATCATCACCTATGAATATACTTAAGTAGAATGATGTGTGTACCTAAATTCTAATTTACTAAAAAGTTAAATTTTCTTCCTATTCTTCAAAATATTTTAAAATTTGAAAACTGAACATGTTAAAGCTTGTGTTATTTTTTTTATCCTTTATCCTTGTGCTTTAGTATTTAGTAATATTATAGCTCTAATATTAAATTTCAGACCCAGAGTTAAGGATTTCATATTCCTTGATTGCCATAGACATTTATAGGTCTTCTACAGTTCTAGTTGATCTAGATGATCTCATCTATATGAAACATTACTATAGTCTCACTAGCTTCCTTCCAGAAAGTATATGCGTAATTAAATATGCGAGTGCATAATATAAATATGTAGTTACATGTGCTCTCTATCTTTATACACACAGACACACACACACACACACATATATATATATATATATATATATATATATATATATATATATATATATATATATGGCTTTAAAACTTAAGTTAAAAAATTAAGGTCACTATAGCTTTAAATTCAATGCATTCAATAACATTGCAGAATAATGAAAGGGGGGGGGAGGGCACTTTTTATAAAAGTGTTTCACATGCCAAATTCATTGGGTTTGGATTTGTGTGGACTGTTATGATCTATTCTTTTGTGAGGCAGGGGCTACTAAAACCAGTACCTACTGTTTAAAGTTGATTCCAACTGGCTACAAATATTCATGATATAAGTAAGACTCAAATTCCACTATCAAAGAGCTGTGCCCTACCCATTCAGCCATTATTTGCTTAAATCCAAATTTATTGGAGAGCGATGTATTTACGAAAGATACTGGTAAATGAATTTATTGTCTAAATGTCTTTATTTATCTAACACATTCTTCCATTTAACTAGGTGCTGAATGAGTAGAGTTGTGTTCTTTGGTATTTAAGTTCATGGGTTAAAATTACACTGCTGCTATAGATATTCATAACAGTTTGTTATTAGTTTTAAACTTCCAGTCTCATTAGCCCTTGTGTAGCAAAACAGTAGGTAGTTGCTCTGAAGCAAACCAAATCATTTAAATAGCACTATTGCGATGATGCCACAGTCAAATATTGAGATTTAATAAAGAAGATCTGAATGCCATGATTTCCTTTTATTCTTTTCCCATGCTGGTTTTAAACCTGACATATACACTCACACATATGTTATACTTTTCGATTTTTAACTCTGACAGGGTTGACTAATAAGACCAGGATATATAGCTTAAAGCCAATTCTGAACTGTTGTAAACAGACATGCCATAAGTGGGATTTGAACCTGTATATTTTGGTACCAAAGAGCAGCATCCTATCCATTCAACCATCATTTAGCTGTATTCAAATTCATATTGGAGAAAGAGCTTATACAGTTAAACTTTTGAATCTTCAGTCTAAATGTTTTAATTTGTTTTTCTTTTTTTTTGTTTAGCTAAGAGCCAAATGGGTAGTGCTCTGCTCTTTGGTACTGGAGTTTGTGGGTTTAAATTACATTACTGGCATGGGTGTTCATAGTCATCCAGAATTGATTTTAAGCAGTAGTATCCTAGTCTCATGAATCCCTGTGTAGCAAAACAGTAGACCATAATGCTCCAAACCAATCCAAGCTGTTTAACTAGGTACAGTTTTGTTATGATGTTAGAGTTAAATACAAGAACTTAATAAAGAAGACCTGAATGTCATGACTTTTAATTCTTTTCACATTCAGGCTCATACATATATATGTATAAAAATTTTGTTCTGTGTTGCTATGAATTTATATCTGAGTTAGAATAGTGTATAAACATCTAGCTTTAATTTCATATAGCAAATCCCATGGCTAAGAAGAAAAACGATTTTGATGATCCATATTGGGAAAGTTCTCATACAGGTTTCGATTTTGGTGGAAATGATGTAAGTATGCTTGATGCTGTATGAAGTATGTTTTTATATATATATTTTTAAGAATTAGAGAAGTTTATTACCTTAAAATATATATAATTAAAAGAATGTAAGAATGTTAGAAGTTATATAGTTAATAGTTATGAAGTTATGTAATTTTCTTTGAGGAAATATTGATATTGTTTATTATAGTAATCTATTGCATAAAGATGGATTAAATTTACTATATTAGTTTCTGTACCATTCCAGATATCATTTTATAAGCGAAAGTTACCTGACTAAACCTTATGATCCAGTTTAATGATATAAAATTTGGATCAGTTTTATAAGGATTTGTGAAGTAAAACTTTAAACAGGGCTGGACAAAAAGTCTACTAGTCTATGCTGGGAACCTAGACTAAAAAGATTGAGGTAATGGAAAATTGCAAAAATAAAATGAGAAAAAAAATTGCTATAGGGTTCTTCAAGTTAGAAAGTGTTCTAAAAAATTTTGAAAAACAATAAAACAATCTAATTTTATGTATTAAAGACCACAAGACTTTCAAGGCACTACTGGTCTAATATATAAATTGATCTAGCAGCAAATGTTGGACTTAATAGTGGTTAAAAAATATAAAATATTCCCATTAGATAAAACCTTAAATCAGTATATATAGAAAATTGTGCCAATGATTTAAAAATTACTGCTATTCCCTTTCTAAGTTATTTATAAGCTATTTTAGGCTAATAGAACATTGTTTTCAACATAATGACTGTAATTATATTTGGTGTCATATTTACAAAGTTTCTGTTAAAACTGTACTTCAAGCTTTTATTCCTGAGAATTTACTATTTCAGTTTTTACTTTCTGTTGGAGTTATTGCTATATCCCATTAAAATTAAAGTGTATATAAGATCATTATAGTTTAAATAGGGCGTGTGATTTTTCACTTATGTGGAGTGGTTCAAAGGCTGATTGGCTCAAATTTTCCAAGGGTAGTAAGTTTTATTTCCTAGATTTCTCTTACATTTTACTTGTTTTATCTTAAAAATTAAAAATGCTTGCCTAGAGATTAAAAATTATTGAATGTAATATTTTAATTCCTTTGAACATCAAGCACACATATTCATTTCAATCCTGGAGTACATATTTATAATTATATTGCTAGATAAATAAATTCTACTTATTTTGTTAATTTTATTCTTATACTTAATGAAAATCAATTTTCAGTACAAATGTCAAAATACATTTTGTTACTTGATATCTTTAAGTACTATAGTTTTTAAAACATCAAAAGAAAAATTTATGATAGTTTTAATTAAATCTAATTTTTTTTTGTTTAAGAAACAAAGCAGATATAGGTTTAGACTAATTGCTTTAAAATTGATAAAGTACAGAAAAAGTGCTTTCATCATTTTAAGTCCTGTTTATTATAGCTCCATCTAAAAATAGTCTTTCTTAGTTAATAATAAGTAAATTAGATGGTAAAACTATATTTCTCTTTAAAATTCTGAAAAATTAATGGAACAAATAATTTTCAGAACATGGAAAATATCTAGGATTAAGATTATACTTGATGATAATTTAATTTCATATGTTCAATGGAAAACTAATCACTTAAACACAGATTTTAATTTAAATGAGGAATTTTCATGTTTTCTAATTTTAATTTTAAACAATAGAAGACAAAAAATAAGCTGGATGGTACCTATTTTTCTTTCATTTGGGGGCCTAATTAGGGATTTCTAATGGGTTTTCTCGGACTCTAACGTCTCTCAAAAACGATACTTTTCCTCCACCGAGTTTGTGATGTCATCGTTCACGTAAACACTAACCCCGTATGTTGTTTATATGTTAAAAGGTGACTTTTAAATTTATTTCTGTGTAAAGTATTGCATATAATAGAAATTTTTTTATTATGTCTGGCATTAAAAATCATATTATAAATATAGTATTGTGTCAATCTGTAAAAATAGAACAACTAATTGCAATGAGAAGATATTTTTCAGTGTTCCCAAAGATCCACATACACGTAAAATCTGGACAAATGCTATGAAAAGGGATGAGAAATTAGACTCCAAATTATCATATAAATCATCTCTATCGGTTTGTGAAGACCATTTTTTGGTAAGTAAATCCTTACTTTTGTTTAAATACTACTAATTTAGAACAATTAAAGTATATAAAAATACATCTATACTTTTAAAAGGACTGTTGATTTACCAGTGCTATTTAACTTTTAAAACAACTAATTTTTGAGTATTATCACAGAGTTCAATAAATGTTTGATAAAGCATATAAATATCATAAAACATATAAATATCTAAAGCATATAATTATCTAATAAATAACTTGGCGGAGGGAAAGGTTATGTATTTTCAAGGTATTATAAATATTTTCTTCAGAGATGCATACTTTCTTAAGTGTAGCAATTCACAGTGATATTTTTCAATTAAATTGGTGAATAATTTGAAAAAAGTATAATATTTTTTAAATACTTCATAATGATATTACTTTAAAAATTAAATTTAATTTCAGAAACTTTATACATTTTTTAATTAAACATTAATATTAAAGGCAATAAAATTGTATTGCTATTTAAAACTGTATAAATAATTAAGTAAAGCCCTTTAAAGATTTTAAATTTCTTTTCATCAAATTTAAAATGTCAAAGAATTGGTTTGATTTTGGAGCGCTACGGTTTACTTTTTGCAACACAAGGGCTAATGAGACCGGTCTCACAATGAATACCTCCTCTAATTTTTATTTTAATATTACATCCATCTCTGTTTATAAAAAGCGATGCTACTACAAATGTGTGTGTTTATATATGTATATTTATTTGTCTTGTCTATGTCTACAAATATAAGAGCTGTGATTAGAATGAATAAAATATTAATACATGTTAAGTAAAATTGGATAAATATATAAATAATTTTACATACCTTTGGCTTTTAATTCCACGTATTTCTGCTCCCATAAAATCCAGATTTTTTCCCCAAGAACAAAAACATTGACATGTCAATTTTGGGAGGTTGTTTGACTGTCCTTTGATAAATCCAGGTAGAAGATATTTTTATAACAATGAGATAATTAAGTTATCGAGATCGATAAAATAAACCTTCAGGTTTAAATAAAAATAAATTTTAATATCTAGAAAATTCCAAGAATTTGTAAAAATAAAATCGGGAAATAGTGCATGCTTAGAAGCAATAAGAAAATATTGGATGTTGTGAACGATGACGTCACAACCAATCACGGAACGTTTTGATGTCACATGATTTTCGCTTAACTTTAAAATTAATTTTTAAAATAATCAACCCAGTTTTTTACATATTTGAGAACATTTTTTGAATTTACAAGTCTGGAATTATCAGAAAAATACTAAGTTGTTAGAATCCCCCACATGGGCAAATTCCTCATTCAATACCAAATGTTTCTCTCTCTCTCTATCCCTCTCTCTCTCTCTCTCTCTCTCTCTCTCTATATATATATATATATATATATATATACACATACACATACACATACATATATATATATATATATATATATATACATACATATTTATATATATATACATACATATTTATATATATATACACATATACATATGTATAAACATATATACCCACATAACACAAGTTCCATAAGGCATCGCGTCGACGTCCAAAATGTCCATGTTGCGACATAGACACTATTACGACATTCTTTTGACATCCAGAAATGGATGTCGTGTGGACTAGATGCCATATAACATCTCCGCGACAGTCATCAAAAGACAGAAGACCATGCAATGTCGTCAGGATAGCTGAAGTTTTGTGTTTCCTTAATGAACGTTGTGGCGATGTCCAAAAGTCGACCAGTTTTATTCTTTTTGTGGATATTGTATTTTGTTAGACATACTTCAATTTTTATTTTAAGCTGAATTATATCTCTTTCTTTTTTATATACCTTCGATAAGCGTTTATTTTTTGTAACGATTTTACAATGTATTGCTACATTTTTTAAGAATATTAAAACTACTTCGTCTAGTTAAAACAGTAAAGCTTTTATAAAATATTACTTTTATAGAACTATTTTGAATATTGTAAAATTAGTGCTGAGGAAAAGATTGATATTAAACACTATTTATAATAAATTTTTGTCATAATTGACTGTTTCAAAAGCTATTTTTTCTCGGGCTAATTTTTTTTTCTGAAATAAATTCTATTTTTAAAATTTATATTGCAAGCTTCTTATGTTATTGAAACCAAATTTTTGTCACTAATTTATAAATTAACATTTTTATTTTTCGTTGGGATAGTTTATTAGTTATTGAGGCAATATTGTTTTCAGATAAAAAAAACACTATTGATATTAAATTTATATCAATATATTTCTTACACATAAACATAAAAAAGTAATTTGTTTTTAATTTTAAATATGTTATCTTAAAAACACAATTTTGCAAACAAATGACACAATTATTTTTCCAAGAACTTTGTGATATAGAATTATATATATGTTATACATATTTTCGTAAGGTTATCTTTTTTTCTGCCAATCAATTCATTTTGGTGCTGTTATAGGGGGAACCTTATTTCAATAAGGTAACCATGCTGGCAACCCTTATTATCTCGTCAACAATTGGTCCAAATATCAGTTACGTCACTTTCTTAGTGTGGAGTATATTTTAAGATATTTCGCCAAAGAGGTGATACATTTCTATTCTGGTACGGGGAGTTGTAGAATTATAACCTTTTTAGTAGTGATTTAGCTTCCTAACGAAAGCTTTATTTACGATTCTGATATATTTTGTGTTCTGGTGTACGTATTGGGTTGCAATTCCTAGCATTTCTATGAATAATTAGCATAGAGGATACAAACGAATGAAATTTCATGATGCAAAATAATGAATTTAAGTAAAACTCTGCAAAATTCTGACTATTATTTTAAGTAAATATCATACAGATATAAATTGCATTAAAATAAATGAGGAATAAATAAATACATGATTATTATTATGATTATTAAATTAAGAGATATACTAAAGTATTTAAATTTTTTTCTGATTAATCGAGAGAAATAATTGTTAACTAGTAACCTATTAACTGAACTTTGGTAAAAATATTAAGTAAATTAAAGCTAGTGTGAGATAAAAAAAAAAATCAATGTTAATTTTTAAACTGATAAAATTATTTTAATGATAAAATTATATAAACATATTTTTCAACGCCTAATTTATAAAAAAATTATTTCTACTTATAATTTTCAATATTTATTCAAGAATGAATTTGTCATGTTATAGGTTTTGAAAAATTTGTTTAGTAACTCAAATATTTCGATTTCCGGCCACATATGTAGATTTAATGGAAAAAAATACATATTCTTGTACCATATAAAAATAAATTGTTGTTTGGAGCCTTAATATTGATGCTATTAAGGCTTATGCTGAGCAAGGAACCTAAATATGCCTCAGGATTTATATTTAAAGTTTTGTGTTTTTGTAAACTAATTTTTTTCTACATGACAAGGATTTTCTTATCCTAGTTATCTGAAATTACAAATATTCAATTTAAATTATGAATTCTGGCGATTTACTATCAAAATGTGTCTTTAGTTTTTAAAACTAAATCTTGATGTCTTCTAAAAAAGTTAACAAAATAAAAGTGTATTTAATCAGTTAATACAAAATCTAATAATGCTCACAATATATATATATATATATATATATATATATATATATATATATATATATATATATATATATATACATACATACATACATACATACATACATACATACATATATATACATATATACACTCTAACATCAATAACGCTTCCACCAAAACAGAACAGGAGATTGCTTAATTTAATAAATTTAGTCCCCGCCGGGTGGTGACAAACTCAAACAAAAGAACAGTTTTATGTAAGGAATTCATTATAAAGACGATTATACCTGATAGATTATACTGAGATGAAGTACAACTAACAAGATTAAATAGGATAGGTATTCAAATTTAGACAGCTGACTTACATTGATTTTGAACATCCCTGTAGCCAGTGAGATTCGTACACACGGATTTCAGTTCAGGAACACAGCGGTACACTGTTTCTTTGATTTACTAAAAACTGTTTGCATTCCTCCAATTTATATATAAATAAAAGAAAATTTTCACTTTTCTAAATTACTAATATGTGGTTTTGTAGTAACTAGAGTATATTATACAAGTACAAATGGATAGGGGGAAGAGGAATGGAAAAGATTATTTTTATGTGAAAAAAATAATTAACAAAATAGCATTACGATATGTATTCAAACATAGACAGCTGCTAGAAGTCGAGTCTAAGCATCTCTCTAAGCATTGGGTTTTGAACACATGAACTTCAGTTCTAGTACGTACTCTGGAATCATATGCAGGTGTTAGTCTTTCAGTATAAAGTTAATTTGTCTGACTTGGTCCAACTAGTTCTTTAATTTTCTTGTAGAGACACAAGGATATTTTAATTTTCTAAATTACAATTGTGCTTTCTTTTAGTTATAATGTATACTAAAAAGTATAAATAGATACTGTGGTGAAAAATGAATAGGTTATTTATTATTAAAAAATTAATAGAATCAATAAACAATATAAATGTAAACAGATCATTCTGTGTAGTACCTTCTTCGAGTTGTATATTTGTACAAATTCTATTTACATAAAATTTCATTTAAAAGACATTTCTTAAAAAGGATTCAACACTTCAGGTAGAGTTAAAAATAAGCTCTTCACTAGTTGGTTTTTTTAAATTTTTTTTAAAATTTAATTTTACTCAGTTTGAGCAATGACCCATAACCCATACTTTGATTTTAGTTAAAAGTGTTAAAAACCCAAGACTCATAATTCATATTTTAAGAGTCTATTATTCATATTACATTAGGAAAAATTATGAAAATATTTTTTTCAAGAAAAATGGAAGATAAATTGGGTGTGGGTATCAAATTGACCCAGATCGCAGTTTTAGAGTCAGAAATTAAATGTACTTTCAAAAGATTTATAATACTAAAAGAGAATAGTTCTTCCTAACAGAAAACACAGAGTTTTATAGGCTGTAGACGACTGAACGTCATTTATGTTTACCATTATTTTAAGTTTTAAAAATGTTTAAGAGAAAAAAGGTGAAAGTATTTCTAAAATGGCTGTATATTTCTGTCAAATTTTGGAGTATTTTAGAAATTTTAAGTAGATTATGTTTTAGTTCCTAAAATTAAAAATGCATTATATATATATATATATATATATATATATATATATATATATATATATATATGCATGTATGTATGTATTGTATACATATTACTGAAATTCAATCATTAAAATTTATTATAGTACTTTTCGAGTAAATATAAATGCTTATTAAAAATTTACTAAGCATTGTCTATATTTTGAAATTTTAATGCTCTACCTTCAGGTTGTCCCTGTATCCTGTATATATGTATATTTATCTAACGAACTATCCAGTATGTATGTATACAGGGGCGGATTCAGTCCGGTTGAAGCCTCGTGTGCAGAAAATAAAAATACCCCCCCCCTTAAACAAGAAGAGAAAATCAGGGGAATAAAAATACATATTGACCACTATGTAAAAATTAAAAAAAAAACAACATTCTGTAGTATTTTTTAGGTTATATCAAAATAATTTTCATATGATGTAAATAAATAGAATTTCATTTGAAATTAAAATAGGAAAAGAAAGAATTTTTTTAATAGATTTTAAAGCTTTTTATCTCTTTACAATCAGTACTTTTGAATAAATATTTCTCTCTATAAAATAACTAGGGACCGACCACAAATGGTGTGATGCTTGGAGGGAAAAGGAAGTCCATGAAATTGTAACAGTTTGTGATTAGGGGTCGGAGTAGCAATATTTGAAATATGGAAAGCAAATGTTAAGAGTCGTAATAATATGATCGTACACTAAAGAGTTGTAATACTAAATGATTCCATTTCATTTCTAATTTACGATTTGTATAGTTTTAATAAATGTTTATGTAATTAATCTCAAATGAAATGAAGTCCTATTTCTATATAAAAAAACTATATTATTAAAAAATTTTTTTAATTCAATTTGTTAATAATTTATTGTTATTGTATAATAATCATGTTTATGTCATACAAAAATAAGTCCACGAATCATTATTGTTGATGCATTTAGGTATATGTCATTAAAACACGTAGTTAAAATTGAAAATAGCCTTTGTATAGAGCTTTATTTATAAAGTGTATAGTTTTATGAAATATTTAGGGAAATATGACGAGGATGGAAAGGGATATGTTGAAGTGTGATATTTTGTAAAAAATGGGGAGGGGTCTAAAATATTGAAAAAAAAGTATTGCATCATTTATGAACACCGCCAATATTTTGCAATGTTTTCTCTGATATTGAATTTCTAAAATAATATACTATTTTCATAAAACAGAATGAAAGCTACCCTGATGGGCTTCAAATTAGCTTGAATAATAAAATTTTCAAAATAATTTTATCATTTGAAAACATTTTCCTATCTAATACTTTGTGTGTGTGTGCGTGGGTGTACAGATTATTAACTGATTGCATGTCTTCATGATCTAATTTTTAAAATGTGGTAACTCTTTGGGTTTTCTAAACATGTTTATTTTCAATCATCTTCCGTTTGTTTTATATGTTAGTTTTTTAACTTCTGATTCAATATCATTAAAATTATTATAATTATTTATAATAAAATTTCAGACTTTTCTCAATAATGACGTACTGTGGTGGTGCTAGCGTCAAGCCACTCATTTATTAAAATGTAAAAAGTATTTGTTGCACCTGGCAAATGTAAAATGTATCTGTTGAATCTGGCAACATGAAAGATCATTCCACAGGATATGGTGAATGTGAGCGATGCTGTTTGCTGTGTCAATGCATTTTATTAATTTCCTGTAAATAGTGTAATTAAATGTATATAATTTAAAAAGCTGTTTTTCCTGAACTACACTACTGGCACTGCATCCTAGACGCTAAAGTACCTTTAATACCTTTAATAGATTACAAAGATATACTTGCAGCCTAGATTTAGGTTTTGCAGGCCAGGTGCCCAGTGCACCCGCTGTTAAATCATCCTATATTTTATATATATATATATATATATATATATATATTCAATAAAAAGAAAAATTTAGACTTTACACAAAGCTGCTGAAACACAACGCCATTTTTTTTTTTTTTGGTTTTATTTCAATGTCAGATGTTTAAATGATACATCTTACGAAATTTGAAATACTAATATCGCTTTTAAAATATGGACTAAATTAATTTTATATGATTTTTTAAAGAATTGAAACTAGTATATGTTGATTAAAATAAAGCATTTTGTTTTGCATTATTGAAACTCTATAATATAAAGATAGTATTTTTTTAAGGTATGCGATTTTTTTAACAGTTTAATAGTTTTTCTAAAGGCTATGTTATAGATTAATTTACCTAAACGTAGCTGTTAGTTGTGTGCAATGCATTTCAATCATGAAAAATCTGTCCCCTTTACGGATATTTTAAAATAAACTTAAAATATTAGCATAATAGTCTAATTTCTTTTAATAAGTGTTAATATATAAAGTAAACAATTCTTTTAAATATGTTGTATTACAAATTGAAAGGTTAAAGTATTACGTTTATTAGACTAAATTATATATATATATTAAGTTCTTTGATACATTATTTATTAGAAACATTTTTGAAGTTTAATATATAGAGCTTTTTAAAAGCCTTTTCTATTGTTAGTAACATCACAAGATTCAAATTTTACTTTAAGAACACCTTTCTTTTTTGACGAAGAATTAACTGTATTCCTTAAAGTGGAACATATTTTCTCTACTGAGAATTAATTTCCTTACCAATTCTTCGATGTCCTACACTTATGTCCTACACTAATAATCGAAATCTCTCCTTTGGTTGTAGATAATTTTGTCTTGTATATTATATAACAATTATCTGCAGTTCTGTCGAAAAGTGAATTCGAAAGTTAAATATAACACTTATTTTGAGGACTTCCATGTTAAATATTTTTGGTTACTATTATTAACGAGTTTCTAATCATTTATAGTTTTATTTGCTATAACTATTTCACCTGTCAACATCATTAAATGTTTATGATCATTTTATGTTAGTTAAATCTGCTCACAAAGCGTGTAATCTTTAAATATTTACTGACTTTATTATTTATTTGAAAAGGGAAATAAAAATGTAACTATCATTGAAAAATATAATATTTAATGTAATTACTGTGAAATTACTTTGTAACAAATTCATATATGGTCTCTAGCATGTGCTTAATGGTGCGTCAAACCGCAAAGGCTAACAAAGAACCAACGCGGCAGGTGCTGTGACCTTCGAGAGGGGTTTTCTGTCGAAGGTCACGGACGAGGGACTTTTGAAAAGAATGATAATCTAGCCCAGATTTTGCTTGAGGCAAATTTCAGCTTCTCAGTTTAACGGAAAATTTATCGTGGGACTTTTCGGAATGTAACTGGGGGATGTGATGACTAAATACTGTATTAATATTTTCATAATATTTCATCAGACTTAAAAAGGCTGATTTTAAACTATACTTTAAACAAAATTTTTCTATTTTAATTGAGATTACATTATGACTTACTATAATGTTTTAGAAAATTTTCGATAATAACTAGTTTTAGTTATGTTTGCATTAATAGCATGAAAAATTCAATATCTTCTAGAGAGTACATACATGTATATATTGTAAACCTTAAAACTTAGAACTAATATGTGAAAATAAATGTATACATGTATATATTATACACATTTCACTTAATACTAAAGTATAAAAATAAATGTATCGTTCCATAGGAGTTTTTTATTAATTATTGATAGTGTTATAGTGCCATTTTTAAGCTTTAATTTCTGTCTGGGTTTTGTGGTATATGAATTTTCCTCCCTTCTAGTTTAAAATTAACACATTAAAACTGTGCTTAGAATGTTTATAACTAAAGAGTACTCCTTGCATCTTTATCTGGAAATAATTAATAACTTAATTTCTTTTATACAAGTTTCTTTTTAATTTTAATTTTTAGGATTTAAAAAAAAAATGGACATCTTTTAATAAATTGAGAGTGAACTACTTTTATCTCGTGTTATATTATTTATATATGTATAGATATCTTTTTTTGAAGCAGTTATTTAATAGTAAATTATCCATTGACCGATGATATTCTAACGAAACATTTTTTAGTTGACTATCGTTTACATACTTGGCGGAAATATTGTAATAGCTTATTGACTAATAAGGATAATATCTCAGGTAAACTGAACATTCGAACTGATTATTTTTGCAATAAAATTTAGACTATAGCTGTATTTATGATATTCAATTATTAAAGCTTCAGTAAATGAAAACTCCTTTAGAAAGGAAATAATAGCAATAATAGCAGAGAACAGACTACAATCATGGTTTGGTTTGGTTTAGAGCACTGCTGTAAACTTTTTTGAAACTTAAGGGGTATTTTACTAATAATGCTGGAGACCTGCTGCTTAAATCTGATTCCAAAAGGCTACGAACAAATATGCCACAGTGAGATTTGAACCCACGAACTATAGTACCGAAGATCAGTGCCCTAACCATTCGACCATCGTCCAGCCTTCTATCATAGATAAAGATTTTTCGATTTACAATATATTAGTTCACTAATTGCGTAAATTTATAGAGGCATAAAAGACTAAAGTCATCCTATTACCTCATCTGGGTGATTACAATGATAACAGTTTGTTGCTTGAAAAGAATAGAATTAAAAACATTTTCAAATTTGCAAAAGTGACATGATTTAAAATGGAATTATTGTGATTTTCACAAATTTTAGGTCAAATCATGATTTTATGTTTATCTATAAAAATTATCGAATTATTTAAATATCATTTATATATATATCCTCACTTTTAATTTGATCATAAAATTTATTATAGAATGTAGAATTATTTTAAAAGGTTGCGTCGGAAAGACAGGCATATATGAAAAAATAAGCTAAATTCCAAGCATTTAAAGGTTTATGATTGCCAAACAGGTTAGGCACTGTCTTTTGGTACAAGAATACATGGATCTGATTCTTATATTTGGCATGGATAAAGACTTTCAGAACTAGCTTAAAGAAGTAGATCACTACTAATTATTTATGTTATGCTGAAAGTAAACTGGCGAGCTCTCAAAGAACCATTACATGATAGTTTATTCTCAAAAAGAGAGTTATGCAAGTGATTCTAAATAATGGCAAATATATCGTAATATTTTATCAATAGCAACAAAAATATTACTCATTTTAAGCAAGGGATTAGGGTCAATTTTTTTCTGTAAGTTGCTGTTATCGTCTAAGTGGAATTATTTTTTTATAACGTATCTCCCTGAAACCCCAATAACTATTCGTAATTTAACTTTGCAATAACAATTTTCTGAAACGAAGTATAAATATACAATTATATTTCAGCATTAGTGAATCTGATATTTTCTTAATATTTTGGAACTTATATTCTAAATAATTACTAAGATATTGTTTTGTTTTGGATATCATAGAGTAGAGAATAGAGTAGTAGTTTGGATGTCATAGAGTAGACAATATATGTGTAAAATACACATGTATTAGATTATTTTTCATTTTCGTGTTTTCACTTCAGATATTGGGTTCAGCAATTGTTAAATGAAAACAGGTACATCTAAGTATTATAATTAAGCCTGTTATGTATTCCGAAAATAGAGCATATTAAATAAAAATAATATAATGAAGAAACTATTTGGTTTAAAATTACAAATCGGTATAATTTTATCCTGTGTATTCTACAATTATCTTGCAATGATAAATTGTTTTATTTATCTAACATTAAGCTTGCCAAAGAAAAGTTTAAATAAAATTTAGTTTTAAGTCTAGAATATGGCGCAATAAAAAGGGATATCTGGACAATTTAAGAATAAAAGAATGTTTAGGAAGAAAATATCGAATTTTTCATGTTATATTTTCTTCTATAAAAAGGGTATTCAAAAAATGCAAATGAATCTTATCCAGGAGCTAACTGTCATTTTTTTTTTCAAATTTTCTGAAAAAATTAATTTACGCAATATTAAAATTAATTAATTTTCTCAATTTATACGAATAAAAATATAAACATGTACATATTTTTACATTATTAGTAAAAACAAAGTACGAAATTATATTTTAAAATATTAAACCTATTATTGGTTATAATAGGTTTTATAACCTATAATTATCATTTAAAACTAACATATTATAATAAGGTTATATTTTAAAAGATCTATATACTGGAAAACCATAATTTAAAATTCATTGTTAAATGTTTACAATAATGTAGAGGAGGAGGATTGTCACTAGACAACGCTGCATGCGATGCAGTGACCTTTGAAAACCAGATTTCAATTGAAAGGTCACTGTGCACATGGGGAAGAGATTGAAAAACCACATATAGTATCATCAGGGTAAAAGGTTTTTTGAAAACAATATTTTTTGTGCTAACTTTTGTTTCTTACAATAAAAAATGTACACTTAAACAATTTACAATTAAATAGAAATTACAATAAAAACAAAGAAATAATTTGACCTTAATTCTTTAGCTCCTAGCACATAACATGTGATGTATTTTTTCTCTTTTGTCCAAAGCAATGTGTTAAGACCAGGAATGCATATTATGTTTCAGTGTTTAGGGTATAACTTGTCTTTCTATTTCTTAACACAATACTTTGGGCATAAGAGAAAAAAATATACATCGAACGTGATTTCGCTAGGAGCGAAAGGGTTAGGGTATTATTCGAAGCATCCTCTGGATATCCATAAGACATCTGAATATCCAAAAGGTGATCTATAATGGACGTCGGATATGCATCTCAGACATCCATGTAATATAAAATATAACATCTTCACGACCTCTATAAATGGACGTCCAATTAAAGACGTCCTTTCGACATACTTTGGAAGCAGATAAATGTCCAGAGGAAAGCCCCTAGCAGTCCACAAATCGATGTTGCATTTAAGACACTCATATGATATCCATGCAACATCATGTCACACATCGTATTGACCCTCGAACAACCCAAAATCGAGGGAACTTTTTGACTCCCCGCGACATTGGGGATGTTGTCCGAAGGCAAAGTTGCGACATCCTGTGGACATTTGGCCTGCCCAAAAGAGACGTCCATACGACATTCTGTGGAGCTTTTGTGCTATCTGGATATATATGTATGTATGGTGAACAGGCCTATAGCAGGAGTGCTCATTGCTCTATTAATAAAAATCAACTTGGTGGTTGAGAAGCACCACTTTCTATTATTGTTTTCCTGCATATTTTTATGGAAAATGTTGTATAAATAAAATTACTCAGGATTTTTATTTATCATGTCTAAGCGTTTCCTTCTGTGCTTCTTTATGTGATTTTGATTCCTAACAATATTCTTTATTCCCCTACAAGTTCATATACAAAATTTTGTAAGCCCTTTATATGTACATGTTTTGTATGAATACACATAGCTTGATAATATATATATAATATAGTAATCTTATTAAAAATATTAATGTCTTTGTAAGGAGTTTGAATTCACTGTTATAGTGGTTGTTTCCATGCAACATCATGTCACACATCGTATTGACCCTCGAACAACCCAAAATCGAGGGAACTTTTTGACTCCCCGCGACATTGGGGATGTTGTCCGAAGGCAAAGTTGCGACATCCTGTGGACATTTGGCCTGCCCAAAAGAGACGTCCATACGACATTCTGTGGAGCTTTTGTGCTATCTGGATATATATGTATGTATGGTGAACAGGCCTATAGCAGGAGTGCTCATTGCTCTATTAATAAAAATCAACTTGGTGGTTGAGAAGCACCACTTTCTATTATTGTTTTCCTGCATATTTTTATGGAAAATGTTGTATAAATAAAATTACTCAGGATTTTTATTTATCATGTCTAAGCGTTTCCTTCTGTGCTTCTTTATGTGATTTTGATTCCTAACAATATTCTTTATTCCCCTACAAGTTCATATACAAAATTTTGTAAGCCCTTTATATGTACATGTTTTGTATGAATACACATAGCTTGATAATATATATATAATATAGTAATCTTATTAAAAATATTAATGTCTTTGTAAGGAGTTTGAATTCACTGTTATAGTGGTTGTTTTATAAACATGGTTTCCGCGCACCTGGAAAGTCAGGGAAAGTCATGGAAAATCATGGATTTAGACAATGGATTAATTTTGTCATGGAAAGTCATGATTTTTCAAGTAAAATGAGTAAAAGTCATTCAAAGTCATGGATCCGCTAAACTACCGATTAAAAAAAATGCATTGAATTGTTTAATTCTATTTTTACTTGTCATTTGGCTGAAGTTACTGAATTTGGTATTTATGTATTATCCTACTGACCATATTGCCAAGTAAAATTTGTTCACCAAGGAAACTCAAAGCAAGAAAGCTTAATGGGTGGGTAAATGTTTATTATTCTGTTTTTTTCTTACATTGTAGATTATAATTTTATTAATATAATAATAATTATTTTTTAATAAACATTAGTTAAGATTTTTGCACAAAATATAAGTTTATCTGTAGGGATATTGTATATAAACATTATAGGGTTATATTTGCTATTATTCACGGTCACCTGGATAATACCAACGTACCCTGAATTCAAATTGGAAACATTTTGATTGAAAAATTGCTATATGATTAAACTTAGGTATGTAGATATAACAATTTGTTTTTATGTATGTGAGTTTATTAACACTTATAAAGTAAGTTTATAGTTTTTTTATGATAAAATTCCTGTAATTTCTTGAAAAGCATATATTTCATTTGTATGTACATCAGAAGTTTTATTCATATATACTTTAACGAAAGCTTTTTAAAGTCATGGAAAATGATCTGCTAAATCAGGAAAAGTCATGAAAAGTCATGAATTTGAAAAATTTTATTTTGGCGAATACCCTGTATAAACTTCTTTGTACATTTTATTAAAATTAGGTCTTAAAGTTAAATTTCTATTAAGTTGTTCATTAAGTGAACTATCATGACCTAAGTTACTGCTACTATAATTATGCTTAATATATTTTGTTAATATTGTCATTTTTATTTGTATCATTGGTGAAGCCATAATAAACCACAATAAAACAAAAGGCTTAACAACAAATAATGCTATTTTATACATAATTTAAAGTTTTTGTCCTTTACAGGCTCTCTCATATGACATACATTATAATACTATTAATGATTCAAATCCTAAGTATTTCAAACTTTGTTATTGCCTGATAGAAACTTGTAGTATACTGTAAAACAATTTATAATACTTACCTTGTTGGCTAATTTTAGCTTTAGTGTTATTTCGTTATTTTTTAATTTAATGCAATTCTGAGAGTTTTGCTCAATTTCTATATACCTTACTTTATGTGGTATATCCTGTTATGAAAGTAAGTTCGACTGTATTTTTAATTATTAAAATGAGCTATTAGTATATTGCATAACTTATATTCTAGTAACAATATTAGAACATTTAAGAAAAATAAATGTATAAATTTTATGTTTTTAATCATTCTGTTTAAATGTTTCAGTTTTGGTAAAATATTTTTTATAGTTGTAAAGAAAAGTTAAATCTCTGTTTCAGTTTTCCACTGCTGGTGGGGATACTAAATTGTCATCTGTTTTGAGAAATGATGAGTTGAATCAATTGGATTTGCTAAGATGTGATGGTCTAGCTGAAGTTGTTGAAAATAGTACTAATCTTTTGAAATATTTTTCTTTATAATTTTATTCTTTTCTTTGAACTGATAAGTGTAACAATTTTCTGTATTTTATTTTGAAATAATATCTTTATGAGCGGAAAATTTCTCCCCAGTGACCCACTGCTTTTTGCTGAATGTAGTATTGTTTTCTCATCAAAGAAATAATGTTGCATAGTGAATTGATGTGAATGAATATTAAGTACAATTATAAGGAAATAAAATATGATTATTAGTATTCCAAATATATTGAAATTGTACTAATATTTTTCTTAATTAGATAACTCCATTGCATTTCTTTATGAATTTTTCGCAGTAGGATTAACTCTAAAACAGGGCATAATACATAGTCCTATAAATTTGTTTATACTTTTTTTTCTTTTTTCTTTTTTTTTTTTTTTTTTTTTTTTTTTTTGTCTAACAAAGTTTTTCTACAATAAATGTAATAATTTTTCCCTCTGATTTGCAGTAGGTGGAATGTGGTCTATAAATACCTTTCAGAATGTGCCTTTCAGTAAAAAGTGATGCGTCAGATCTGTTGACATGATACTCTTTTGTGCATTTGTTATTGGCTTATATTTCTCAATGATTTTGTCCAAACAATAAAAGTTTAAAAGAGGAAACAATTTCAAAGCATTTTAAATGATTAAAAGAATTGAAATGTAGAAGAATCTAGATAACATGAAGTGCTGCCCAGCATAAGCTTTATTTGAATGCACTAAGCATGTTACAGGCACTGAAGAGGTTAAATAAATGTAACCTAAAATATCTTAATTGTGCATATTTAGGCATTTTCATTATTCCTGTTTTAGTACTGCAGTTTGGACATATTATGTCATCTTATATTTCACTTTCTTAGTTAATTTTAAAATTAATTTTTATAGGTTGTCTTTAACTGGGTTTATAGAGTCATAAATAATAAGAATAATAATCTTTAAAAATTTCTTGTTTTTAAATATTACCAGGGTTTATATCAAAAGTTTTTTATTTTTGAGCTGTTATACTATTTGTTCTTATCCTTTATTAAATTATTTTTTAAACATGCATTTCTGGGTTTACAAAAAGAATATTTAAATTGTTTAAATCTTAACTGGTAAAATGTCAACAGTATGTATAGTTTATTTCATTTTAAAGTATGCAGAGAAAAGCTATCAGTAGAGCAACTTTCTCATGTTTTTATTAACATCTACTGTTATAAATACAAATTTCAAGATTTTTTTTTTATTATTTTGTTTACACTTCAATGCTTCTTAAAAAATAAAGTTCTTTACAAGTATTTTCTCTTTTCTTTTAGTATTACTTTTATAAAATCATTTTTATATAAGGTTTATCTGTCTACACAATATAACTATGTTCTGTTAGTCTGCAATACATAGTAATAAAATTTTCTGTTACTGTATCTTTTATAAGTAATGTTCTGATTATGAGATCATGTCATTATATACTATAACTAATAGCTGCATAGATCAATATATATATATATATATATATATATATATATATATAAATCGTATAGTATTTTTCCTTTTATTTACTAAAATAAATTCTTTCATTTCAAGGCTATTTTCCTTTCAGGATCTTCAAAAGAATTCATACCTTTTAATATATCAAAGGCAGAAAATGAAAAATATGCATCTCAATTAGCCAAAAATTTTAATCCTCTTATTATTAATCAAAAGGTAATTATCTCTTTTCTAAGGACCAGAATGATTAAATTTTAATCTATTGTTATATCAAAGAATAAAATGATTTAAGAAATAAAAAAATGGTGAAATTTTTTTTAATTATAGTTTTTGTAATAGGATAATTTCATAATTATTTAATCATAAATTATTTTCATTTTGTCTATAATTTGTATTAGCATAAAAGGAAAAATTTCTTGACAAACAAATAATTGAAGAGAGGAAGGAGAAATTTTCACAAAAGAATTGAAATTTGCATTATATGATATAAGAAACATCCTATAGTTACACAAAATAATTTGGTAGTAGCTAATGTTCAAAGTTCAGTTACATTAGTGCAGCTGCTAGTAATATTGATACTTTTTCTAAAGAAAGGCTTGCAAAATGCTTCTGTTTATGAACATAGGCAATTACATAGCTGCTTCTCCCACGTGGTTTATATAAATAATCCATACATGCATGAATATATATGTACTTATATGGATATTTAATGATAGTCTAACATAATAGGATAGATTGTGAAAGAAAATTTTTGTAGGTCACCTAATTCAAAGAATTAGGTAGTCAAAAAATATGACTTTCCTCAACAACTAGCAGGTATTGGTAAAATAGTGAAATAAAATATTTATAAAAATGTACCCATATTTTTCTGCTCAGGGATCATAACAAAAGTTTAATCAAATTGCAGAGATTACAGAAGAAAATAGTTTGTGCATAACTGGTCTAAAATGTAAAATACTGCCTTTTCGTACAAGAATCCAAGTAAAAATCTCACTACTGGCACGAATTTATGTAGTCTTCTAGAATCGCCATTAAACAGAATGTCATCATCATATTAGTTGTTGGTGTAGCAAAATATTAACTATAATACTTAAAACAAGCATGAAGTAAATTTGTTTATGTAAGAAACTATCACAAGTATTTGCCTTGTTTTATGTTAGAAATTTTACAGAATTTTTCTTATCTCTGTAATTTTTAGTCATTAAAAAATCCAACAAGTAATTTATTAGCTTGATAGTTCCTAGCTACAATGGTACTTTTTAGCTATATTTTGGAACTAAGCTGTGTATAAACTGAGACTGTGTTTTAACTTCAAAATTATAACCAAAATTCAAAACCTTTATTTAACCTAAAATGAAAAGAAAAAGACTTGTAATATTCAAACATGTCACTGTGAGAGCTAAAACATTATCAAGCAAGTAAAATGGGTAGAATATTTTCAAATGAAATCATTGTAAAGTAAAATACCCAATGTCAATGAGGATAGTTTTCAATTAGGGGACTTTATCTAAAGTTAGTATGTTTATTCCATTATTTTATTATCTTTAATATGATACATTCTTAAAACACTAACAATTTTATTGATTATATATATTGCATATTTCTGTAAACTTTATTTATAAAAAGAAATAAAACTTTTTTTGCCTCATTAATTAAAAATTTATTTTTAGAGAGGACTAGAAAATAAAAGATATGGTCCCGAAGATACTGTAAAAAATATGATTTTAGGCTTAGTAAGTATTTTCCTTTAATAAACTATGATTTATATTGACATAGGAATTTATCTTCTTTCATTGTACAGTCAAGCTAATATTCTAAAAGTCAATAAGAATTACAGAATTATATGATTTGTATGCATAACAGAACTGACAACTTGAACTTATTCACAGCACTTACTTTTGCAAATCCTGGTAATGTTAGAAGGAGTGCACTAACCAGGTGACTTGATAGTGTTTAAATAGGATTTTGGTAATAATCTGTGAAGCAGCAATACATAAAGCAAAAATATTGCACTTTATAGACTCAGATGAAGGAAATGTGTTAGAACAGCCTTAAACTGTACCAAGCTATAATGTCAGAAGTAAAAGAAATTTTTTATCATCCAATATCCCAGTAAGTTATTTATTTATTAAATTTTATGCTGTATATAAGTGTTCTATTAAACTTGTTTATTGAAGATTTACCTTTCAAACTGTAACCAAATAATTATATAGCTTTTCCAGCAGGTGCACATAGAATTTTGTAGGAGAGAGATGTCATTTTTTATGACTAAACAGTTTCCTTTATTAATGCTGTTACAAATTAAAGATATTTTTCATAGCAGTAATAGTAGGCAGTTTAGAAATTCAGTTATACATATTGCTCATAAAAACATTAATTTTATTAAATTTCAAGTAAAGATTGTCAAATGATGCATAAAATACTTTTCTATTTTATTATTTAGAAAGTTATGGTCTCAAATAACCTAGTAAATAAAATTTATAACTACAATAAAATAAAGTTCTAATTTATGATAAATTATAAAAATTCTATAGTTTATAAAATAAAATTTTAAAATGTCAAAAAATAATATTAGTCCTCATGGTAGTTGTAAACTTAAAAAAACTGTATAATGCTATTTAAAATGAGCAATAAAACTGAAATTTAGCTTTTAAAATAGGGTAAACCCATTCTCATAAGAAGGGAACAGAAAAGTGAGTACAAAAGACTCTCAGACAGTTTCAGTGATGTATGTAACATTGTAAGAAATATGCATTTGTCATATAATTTGTGCAAGCATGCTCACTGGGTAGTTAATGTTTATTTAAATGTAAGAATATTTATTTCACAGATCTGTGTTGTGCAAAATTTAAATATATAGAAATTATAATTTTCTTTAAAACATCATCTGCTATAAGTAACCATTGTTTACTCTGTAATAATTGAATTTTTTTTTTAAATTGCTTCATTTTTAAAGTTTTATAGGGGCAAGATTTTTAAAATAAATCATAATTATAGATATCATTGCAAAATGCATTTGAATTTCAAATTAATATTTATTCAGTAAAAATTTCTTAAGATTATGTTTTAAATTTTTTTCATTATGACAGGAATATACTCTTCATGATTATAAAGGAAAGAGGCAAAAGAGTGAACTTTTAAATGCTGCTGTAAGAAGCCATGATGGAAATGCAATATTAGAAGTAAGAACATGTACATTTTTGTATTATAATAAAGTATTAAAACTTTTTAACCTTTCAAAACCAGAAGTTTTTTTAATTGTTATTAGAAAAAATGAATATTTAAAGTTTGAAGCTTGCTTTAACCTTTTAAAAATTTAATTTTGGCAATATATGAACACCTCTCCTTTTTTCAAGCATGTTGCAGAGAGAGAGACTAAAATGTACTTGAATATGATATATTTTTAAATTTTCCTAGTATACACTTGAAAATTTTTTTAATAAGATAATGTAGTATTGGCTATAAAATTATATAATAAAAACATAGGTATATTATGCATAAAAACAGTAAAAGAATATTTCGTTTACATGCATATATCTTGTCATTAATTTTTTAAAACTTAATTTGTCCCACTATATTCCTCTTGGAAAATATCTTATTTTTTATAAGTTTTGTAAGCTATTAATATAAATTTTAGTACTGAAAAGTATAAGTTTAAGAATGGTCTTTACTTCTCTAAATTTAGTAATCAATTTATATTGCCTAGTATTTTTAAAAAAAGTTAAATTTCTAAATTCTATACATGTGATAATGTTTTGGCTCCTTAGTATGTAGTAATTACCAATGACAATTTTCATTTACTAATTGATGAATGGAGAACTGACAAATGATATGAACATTTATCTTAGTGTAACATAAACCTTCTGAAAAATTTTATTACAATAAAATAATCAGCTATTCAATGAGACTAGAAAATCTTATGGTTTTAACTTAAATATTTAATTCTAAGACCTTTGACCAGTGGATTTATAGTATCCTTCATGACAATCAGTTACATAAAATGGCAATAATACTATAATTTTCCAGTTGATGACAAATTAAAGATTTTATAGAATTGAAAATTGCAAATCAAAAGTGAATCCACTGAAAATAATATTGATATAAAATCTGAAGTGAAGATTTGCCTTAGTAAAAATAAGAGCATGTATAGAAAAAAATATAAAAGATTAAAAAATTATGAACAGATTTTTTTGTTGTAGAACAAGACATTGAAATTGTTATTGCAAAGGAAAAAATCACAAATATTTTAAAATATTTCTATCTAGAAAAAGTAATTATCTAATTAAAAATTATATTATGTCATGTAAAATTATGTAATGTGTGTAAATATATTACTTTTTAGTGTCTACAATATAAAAAGATAATTATATCATCATTGTTTTAATAACAGATAATTTGATATGCTGCCAAACTTATTATAAAGCCAGTCTGGTGTCTGAATGGATAGCGATACTTAATCAAGGCTTTACTGTATATATATCACCCACTACTCTATTCATTTCCAGGGTGGTGACACATTGAAATGTAAAATAGTAATCATGGATGTTTTCACATCATACTGTATTTTTTAATACCTTATTGGAAGTTTTAAAGATTTTTCTTAAAATTTCACTACAGTTTTAAAAAACATTAGTCCCTTATAATAAGCACATTTTATCTCTGGATTCCTACATCTAACTTTCTATTATTAAAATGATCATTCATTAGGATATGTTATTTAAAGTAATATGATTTTATTTTTTATTCTTGGTATTGTCTTTTAAAGGAATAGGGGTCAACCTAACATGTCTTTGTAACTAAAAAGTTCTGTAACTTAATTTAAAAGAAACTTTTTTATTCTACTTCAAAGTGCATTTTCCTATATATGAACACTGTATGTAAATGGTTAAGGCATCTGAGCACTTGCATGTCTGGTAATATGTAACTTTTATCAAATAAGGTTTTTTTTAAATTTAGTAATTTCAAATTAATTTTTTATGTGTAGTTCTTTAGTTTTTCATTTAACATTTATTGTGTTTGAAATGAAAGTTTTTTTAAATTGCTATTACTGATATTGTATTTTTTTATTTTAGATTATTTTGTATATGAGAGATACACTAAAGAAGTCAATCTTTCAGCGAGAAATTGTACAATATCCAGATGCTCTTAATGTTTATTTAGCTTACTTAGAAGAAGATCATGAGACTGATGAACTTGCAAATCTTCATTTGTAGGCTTATATATTTTTTATTTAATTTCCTGTAAAATGAACTTGTTTAATTTTCTGAAGAGTTTAAATACTGTCTTTTGATTAACTGTTGTGTTTTAAATTTTCTTACCTATCAAAAATACAGTTATGTGAACAAACTAATCTAACAATTTTTGAAAGGATGCTTTTCCATAGTTGCTTACTATATTGATCAGAGAATTTGAAAATTGAGGATAAAATGATTAAGTTTTCTTAATGTTATTTAGTTATGTCTTGTAATTCTTAAAAGAGCTCTTATAAGTTAGATTAGTATTAGTAACACAAAATTGATTTAATTAAAGTTAGATGAGTCATATCTAAACTGTTTCCCTAACTTTCCAATATCTCACCCTGTGTGTATATGTGTGTAAAACATTAGAATTTGGATTTAGCTGCTTTGTTGAAATATTATGAAGTCAATCTGGCATAGATGAATGTTAATCTAATACAGATAGATGAAACACATTTTTTTGTTGCATTATTGCAATTTTTATTCAAGAAACTCCAGCTTAAAGGGTCATTGCACAGTCAGAGACATAAGAAGTAGGAGTTAGATTTCTCATGAAAGATCTTAATATAGATTGCAAAAGTGATGATGGAACACACTCACCTCTACATAGTATTGCATATGTAGAATTAAGTTCATGGGCTATCAGTGACTCATGCAGCTGTGCATACCCTGTCTTTAGATTATGAATAAATTTAATCTCTTAATAAGAAAAATGGGTACTACTGAAGAACCAGGTGTTCCCTCTTACTTTTAGCTCTTTTTAAATGGTTCCTACTGCACCAACCCCTTCTTGCAAAGTAGTCAGCAGGCATGAGCAGGAGCAGAATTTTTGTGTGAATCACATAGCTATACTTACGGTAAACCATGGAAAAAGTAAAGTATAATAGTGCAATTAATGCTGGCAAAAGGGGGAAATTCCTTTAAATAATACTCCAATTCTTATAAATTTTGTTTATTCATATGTTATTTGTGAATATTTAATGTAATTGAGGGAAGTTAATTTTAAAACACTAAAAAAATCTTTAATTTTTTTTTTTTTTTTTTTTTTTTTTTTAAGATTTTAAAAATAATTTCAGAATTTTAGATACAAAACAATTAAAAATTTCATTTTATATGATAAAAACCAATATTAAATAAATAATAATAAATAAATATCACACAGATTTAGCTCAAACTGTCGAAGAACATTAAGAGGTTAATGTATTTTACATTTAAAGATTCATTTGAGATTTATAGTATTAAACATTTTTTAAAATCGAAGTCATTTTAACCCTTGACCCCCGTAAATGTTGTTACAATTAATAAAGTTAATTTTCAATTTCATAATATTTTTTCAATAAATAAAATAAACTGAAATGTACTATCTATAAAAAATAATGCTGAATTCCACCTCCGGTCATAAAAAACACCAAACCTTTCAATTCATGTGAGTTCACATAGAAAAAACATGAAATATTTTAAACAAATTCATATCTTTTCATCATTATAAAATTATAATTTTAGTTTCAAAATAGATTAATTACTCAATAGATAAAATAATTTTCTTATATTTTAATATGCATATTAAAAAGTAAGTACTAAAATTTTGATTTATGAAGCATGATAAAATACTTATAAGAAATTATAAATATACACTTACTTAACTAACCAGAACCTATTAAAAAATAATTCATTTTTGTATCTAATTAATCCATCCAAATCATGAAACTAATTAGTCATATGAACTACTGGAGAATGGGTCTGCAAACCAGCAAGAAACAATCCCTAATGTAAATGATAGAATACAAGCTTTACCAGTTTGAATTTTTGATGAAATCACTGCTGATCACCCAACTAATGAATTTAATTTCACAAATTTAAAACCCTCTGAGAATTAGGCAATGAAAGGGTTGCATAAAGAGAGTTACTCTGAAATGAACATAAATAAGAAAGACACAGTGAAGAGAGGAGTAAATAGTAAGGGTTACCATACTCTCATTTTATTGCCCTTTTGGCAGGGGCACCCACATTTTCAGTCAAGCCAAAAAATGAGTTTTGAATAAATTGAACTCGCACATTTTTCTGGCATTTTATATATATATATAAGTAGGTACATAAATAGATATAGCTAAAATAGCTATTGAACCTGGTATTGGTTCTTGGCATTAATTTATTGATATATTTCTCTTAACTTCTCTTATAGTAAAATTAGAGATTTTTGTGTATTTTTATAAGAGATGGCCATTTATTAAAGTTACAGGGTAATAAAATTATATAAAAATGTCTATTAAACATATAAAAAATGCTGACTTTAAAATATTAAAATAGTTGTGTTTATCAGCAAAACCCCAGCAATCAACAATATTAATAGTCAATAAAGTTATAGTAGTACAGTTTCAGCTCTAAAAATCAATGTCTCTAGTGGATAAACTATCATTGTACACCTTGGATATCCCAGTCTAGAGTCCTATCATAAAATAGTGAGAACAGCATTGGAATTAAGTATGCTTAAATTTGAAAATTCAATAATTTTTAAGTCTTTGTGAGATTTTTTTAAAGGAGGGTGTACAAGTGAAAGCAATTTTACATATATTTGCATAGCCAGTTACTTAACACATATATAACAGAAAATAATACATCAACTTAATTAAGGTGATGTTTGCAGTTATCCTGTATCTTAATAGGATAACCAGCTCTGTGGGCATTAAGGTAAAACATGACCTTAGTTTAACTTATGAATTATGTTTTAGATGGATTTTTCTTATCTTGTTTTTGTTACTTATATATATACACATATATTTCAGCTTTTACAAAATTATTTAATTTCATATCAGTAATATATTTAATCTGAATATTATCTTTACGTATTCTTTACCTTAATTCTTTTGCTACCACCATAACATATATGTCATGTATAATTTTAAATCACTGTGAAATAAAGATGTGTAGGTCATTTGTAAGAGCATTTCCCACTGAATTTCATTTTCAATTGTTATTATACTATTATGATGTATATGTACCACTAAAAAACACCATTGGGACACGTTTCCCATAGATCTCTTATGTTTTTGGTGATTTATTATTTTATCTCGGGCAAACATGACAGTAAAAAAGGTTAAACAAAATTTACTCTAATTGAGACATAATGCTTAAATATATTTGCTGGTATCTATAATTCTTTAAACTGTTTAAAATTCTGTAAATCAGTTACATCATACCTGTAACAGTTACAAATTGTCTATTAGTAAAGAAAAGTCATACAAATTGTAAATATGTTAAGTAAATTAATCACATAACAATGAATTTTTTAAATCCTGTTAGTAATAATTTTGTAATCTAAGTTTTGAGAGCTGAAAATAAGTTAAACTCTGTATAGTTAAAACAAAAAATTACAATTTAAAATAAAAAAAATAAATTTAAATATTGATAATTTCTGCTCCCACTCTTTTTGTTGTTATCAATGTTATTTTCAACAAGAAAATATATGATAAAAGTATGATTTAAATTTATTTTACTTATTTCTTAATTCAGTTTGAATAATTTAGTATCTTCTTAATATTTTAAATAAAAGTAGTAGTTTTTTCTTTAAAACAGTAACAAGTATATTTATTATGTAATTATTTCTAATATATTTTAATATAAAATATTTTAGGGAATTATTCAAGTCTCCAAAATGTCAGGAAATAAACTTTTAATAATTCAGAAGACAGCTTAGGAAATATAATTTAACTCCCACCACACTAAAGAATGTATGTCTTACAGATATCACAGAAATTCTGCTATATATGTTTTTTCATTATAAATAATAACAATGTGTTAGTTGGATGCAATTACATGATTTTGTTTGTATGCATATCCAAGCTTGAAATATTTTAATACTTAAATGGTTATAATTCAGTATAGCTATGTATTTGTAATATTTTTATTAGCTTGTGTCCAAATATCAAAATGTTTTTCTTTCTAGATTGATGAACAATGCTGAAGATGCTGCTGTAAGTGTTACATTTTTGGCTCTCTTTTCATAATATTCATATCATGTATTTTATTTCAGTTAAATAGTAAATTTTTTACAAGATTTGTAAATGTTTCTTATGTGCTTTTTAACATATATTTTTAAAAGAAAATAAAGGGTTATTCCATGTGAAATCAACACAATTTTAGAACAAATTCTACCTGACCCCCTCCAATTTTGATTAAATTTGGTATAGTAAGAGACTTCATGGTAATAAAGAAAATCCCCAAATCTTATGTTCAAATAATAATTGGTTTGGTAGTTATAAGGCTTTAAAGTTGCCAGATTTGTCTAAAAAATACACTATCAGCATACCTTTAAATTACACTTGCTACTCACCTAATTAAGCTAGAGATATGTGCAAGGTGTTATTTTAAACCTTTTTTAATGGGCTTTCATATGATATACAACACATGATGACTTGAAATATTTTTTAAAAATTTAAATTTAAATTTAAATTTAAAATTTAAATTTCTCAAAAAGCCAAGTTTTTAAAATTTTGAAAAAAATCTCAAAAATTGCTCATATTATTGTTAATTAATCCTCAAAGTTTCATGTTGGGATCATAATGGGATCCCAAGCTACAAAAGGTTTTTGTTTGATATATTTACTATTTTAATAACGAAAATGAGAACTTGCATTCATTACTTTTAATCTAACTCTGCTGTATAGGATGACATTAATGTTTACACACTACCTTATCGACATATACTCTAGTAAATAGTACATTTAACATTTGTGAAGATTTTAGAATGAAGAAAAATCATTAAAGTGCATTACTTTTGATGGATGGTGCTACTTATTTAGTTGAAACTGGTAGAAAGCTTTATGTGTTTTGAGAATTTCTACTTCAGAAAGAATATATATTGGTCCTGTTGGAGTTAAAGGATTCACCTTACACATAACATCTGAAATTGTAATCCATAGTACATCTGGCTTATAGAGATATAAAAAAGATTGTGATGTCCAAAGGAGGGATGGAATGTCACTTTTACCTCTTCAGAGTTTTTTCTACTTTCTCTTAACATAAATGTAAGCTACCAGTTGCAATTATAAACAGCAGTAATATAGCCTTTTATATCATCAAATAGAAGCTTTTATTGTGATGCTATCTGCATCAATAAATCTTGTGAAAAGGAAAATGTCTTCTCAAAGACTTTTGTTTTTGATTCTGTGGGTATAAAAGCATGATATTTCAGAGTCCCAGGAATTGCAAAAGCATTTTTAAATCGGTCATCTAAAAATATAGCTGTAGAAACGTGTTCTTCTTGGGTTGGAAAACAAAATGCATTCCTGTGCCCAGTTAAAAAGTTGTTCTGGTGTAAGTATTTGATTTTTATATGGTCGTTGTAGGCTTGCTCAAGCCACTAACTCTTGAGTGTACCTCCTACCCCATCACAAGGTCCTTTACCATGAGCAGTTGCCCAAAAATGCCATTATGCCTCAATGCCAAAATCTTCCTTATGTAAGTATAAATTGGCAAAGTTTTTCTTATTTATATATTGTGTAGATGACTCATCTGAGAAATAAATTATTTTCCTTGCACTTTTTTAAAATTCTGTCTTAAAAAAAGTAATAAGCTTCTTTTGAAAACAGTAAACTGCTACTGTATTGGGCTCCAAACAGTCTTAAATTACAATGTATGTAAAGTGGTCAATTCCAAACTTCCCTTTGTAATATACAACAAATAGGTAAGTTGTAGATTAAAAATTAGTCCAGTGGCAACTCTGGGCCTCATCCTGTATAACAAATAAGTAATTTTCAGCAAAATCAAGAACTACAAACTCTAAATCTTTTAAATTTTCTTTTATATTGTTTATAAATGAATTTTGTTGTTTCACCACAAATTAATGATAAACTAATACAGATATTTTCTCACAAAATAAGTCAAAAAATTCTGATGCTGACTTTTGTATTGCTTCTAAAGAGCTCCTATCAACAGAAATCCACTGATTGAAAATGACCTTTTCCACCATATTTTCATCGAATGTTTCATCAAGTATGGTTTTTAATTATGTAGTCCCAGAACATGATGTACACTCTCCCATGTGGCAGCTGACTGATGCTGGATTACAAATCATCATAGCAAGGCAGTCCTTGTATGTGTTAATTTTTCCATGTGTTAATGGAAGCTAATTTCGTATTTTATAGCTTGTGCTCCCATTATAATCCCAATGTACTATGTCACAATGTATGAAGCCAGATGTACTATGAATTCCAATTTCAGATGTTATGTGTAAGGTGAATCCTTTAACTCTAACAGGACCAATATATATTCTTTCTGAAGTAGAAATTCTCAAAACACATAAAGCTTTCTATCAGTTTTAACTAAATAAGTAGCACCATCCATCAAAAGTAATGCACTTTAAAGATTTTTCTTCATTCTAAAATCTTCACAAATGTTAAATGTACTATTTACTAGAGTATATGTCAATAAGGTAGTGTGTAAACATTAATGCCATCCTATACAACTGAATTACATTCAAAGTAATGAATGCAAGTTCTCATTTTCGTTATTCCAATAGTAAATATATCAAACAAAAACCTTTTGTAGCTTGGGATCCCATTATGATCCCAACATGAAACTTTGAGGATTAATTAACAATAATATGAGCAATTTTTGAGATTTTTTTTCAAAATTTTAAAAACTTGGCTTTTTGAGAAATTTAAATTTTAAATTTAAATTTAAATTTTTTAAAAAATTTTCAAGTCATCATGTGTTGTATACCATATGAAAGCCCATTAAAAAAGGTTTAAAATAACACCTTGCACATATCTCTAGCTTAATTAGGTGAGTAGCAAGTGTAATTTAAAGGTATGCTGATAGTGTATTTTTTAGACAAATCTGGCAACTTTAAAGCCTTATAACTCTCAAACCAATTATTATTTGAACATAAGATTTGGGGATTTTCTTTATTATCATGAAGTCACTTACTATACCAAATTTAATCAAAATTGGAGGGGATCAGGTAGAAATCTTGTTTTGATTTGGTATGGAATTACCCTAAACTGTTTTAATTTTCCAAACTTCAAAACAAATGTACTATTTAAATTTTAAATCAAATACTATATTGTAGTATATGGTATAATACAATTTTTTTTATAATTTTAGTATTATATTTGTGTAAAGTAGTTTTAAATTAGTGCTAAGGCATAGTAGAATTTAATTAAAAGATAAAAGGTTGTTCAGATATTTTAAGATTATGTACATAGCAATTATTTAATGTCAGTATGATACTAATCAACTTTTATTAAAGATAGCAAAATTTGAAATTCTGTTTCTATAATAATTTCTTTTATTTATAAGCATAATCTGCAGTTCATCAATAGTAGTAAATTGTGTTATTCATGTAAACTGTATTACTTAGCAAATCCCAAAAGTTTTCCCATGGGGCTAAGTCTAGACTAGTTCATTGTTTAGCATTTGCTTTTCTTAAGCCACTTCTGAATTGAAATGGATCCACATTAGGAAGTATTAGCCTGTTATAAATTCTGATTGAACCACCTCTGAATAGAAATAGATCAACACCAGGAAATATTATTCATTATAAATTCTCAATTTTATCAAATAGGAATACAAATTGTATCTGACATATATAAGATGCTGTTTTCTATTAATAATGTATCCAGAGATTTGTAATATATTACACATTCCATCATAACAGATCTGCCCCCATCTGCCAACCGAAGTATTCTTTACTCTCCTGCTTTAAAAAATGCAGTTAGGCTTTGTAGTAAGTCCTGTGACATTGGGATAACACTTCACTCTCCATTGTCACAGGTCTAAGGTTTGATCCTTGGGCTAGGGAAGGTTAATTCAACATTCATCCCTTCAGTGGATAGCAAACTAAGGACCAAGCATGCTTGGGAAACTAAATACTGGGGGTTCTGCTTAAAGGTTCAGTGATGTATATATCCTTATTAGGTGCTGAACCATCTAATAAGGATATATACATCACTGTACCCCAGGGCCCTTGGTATTGAGAATGTAGATTGGCACTGTAGGCCATGGCTCCCAAGTGAGCTGTATGCGAGGGAGTTTAGGATTTGTAGTAATCTGGTCTGAGAAGATTAAATTTTTCTACAGTAAAGAAATTTTTTTATTCTTTTCCCCCATGGCATGACATTTATAGCTTAAACAACTTAAAAATAATTATAAGTTCTTTATGAGAGTTTGAATTTCTTCTGTTTTCTATATCTTATATAATATTAATACCTACTCTTATGTCAAATTTGTTAGTCATTTAATTTTTATGGAGTGGTCTAAACTTATTTGCATCACAAATGCTTTGCATGCAATTTTAACTACATAAAACCATTTTTTAATTTATAATCCCCATAATCTATATTATTCTTATCAGTTTTGACAGACTGTATTATAGTAATTAGATCAATAATTTGTTATTTACAAAGTTTGTATAAATTGTAGATTTCAAAATATGAAGCTGCAATTTTGGTAGAACATCCAGACAGGAAACTCAAATGGATTGAAAACCTTCTTAGGTAATTATAAATTGTCATTCATAATATTGCCATTCATTGTTTGTTTATTATGTGCACAGTTTCCGCTCACCAGAAAAGTCATGGAAAATCGTGGATTTAGACAATGGATTAATTTTGTCATGGAAAGTCATGATTTTCTAAGTAAAATGAGTAAAAGTCATGGGAAGTCATGGATCCACTGAGCTACCAATTAAGAAAAACCAAGAAATGCCTCTGCAAGTGAATTTCCTTTCTGTTCGTCAAGGAAACTCAAAACAAGCAAGCTTAATAGGGGGGTAAATGTATAAGTATATTATTCTGGTTTTTTCTTAAATTATAAATTAAATTTTTATTAATATAATAATAATAATTAATAAAAATTAGTTAAGATTTTTCTACAAAATATAAGCTTATCTTTAGGGCTATTATATATAAATGTTATAGGGTTGTCGTGTTTGGCTATTATTCTTGGTCACCTTGATAATACCTAAGTACTCTGCATTCAAATTGGAAATTTTTTGATTGCATTCAGAAAATTGCTGTATGATTAAACTTAGGTATGTAGATACAACAATTTATATATATATGTATATATATATGTATATATATATGTATATATATATATATATATATATATATATATATACATATATATATATACATATATATACATATATACATACATATATACATATACATATATATATATATGAGTTTATAAACATTTATAAAGTATTTTTATCATAAATTTTTGTAATTTCTCTAAAAGAATATATTTTATTTGTATGTATATCAGAATTTTTATTCATATGTACTTTAACAAAATATTTTTAAAGTCATGGAAAATGATCTTCTGAAGTCAGGGAAAGTCATGGATTTGAAAAATTTTATTTTGGCGGATATCCTGTATGTGTAACTCAGAAAAAGAAAAATGTTTTATTGCTGAAATTATTTTCGAATGTTGGAATGATATTAAACATTTGTTATTTGTTACTTTAAAAAATTATGTAAGATTTCAGTTTTTTATTTGTTTTATAAATTTTATATATAATTTTCCATATGAAATCTATCATTTTGGAGATTTTCCTGTAGTTTTCTTGTTTGTTTTTTCTGAACATTTTATGAAAGCATTTTAAGAGAACTGAGATAACTGAGAATGAAAAATATGTATTATAGATTTGTACTAGATGTAAAGGGGTTTAAACCACAAAAAAATAATTTTTATAATCGCTCTGTAATGATTTTTTTCACTTTGTTTATATGAGCATTACTATACTTGATTTTATTATTAAATAATTAAACATTTTAATTTTGATATAGCTCTTAAAGAAATAACTGTTTCCAAATAATTTTTTTACAATATGTAGAAAAAAGTCTTCAAGATTTGTAAAATATGGCTGAGGAATATTTTAATAATTCATAAAACTTTTAAAAAAATTGATCATTTCAAAAGAACATCAGTACAAAATTCAGTTAGGTAATTTAAACAAAATGTGAAATACATCAATTGGAGGTTAATAAATCTTGAAAATGCACTTTTTGAGATAAAATGGACTTAAATATTTAACTTTTCTTAAATGTACCTTCCATTTATTCTATTTTATACTATTTTAAGCCCTTTTGAATAATAAGTTAAAAACATTAACCCTTTCGCGCCTACTGTCACAAATACGTGCCAGCAAAAATCGCACTCACATCCCGGCCGACACACTGGCATGCCAGTGCGTTTTCTCGTTCACCCCCGACCGTCACATATGTGTGCCACCATTGTGAAACATTTTAAAAACTGTAAGCTTTGACACAAGATGGCATTGTATGTCCATATGGATTTAGATACATGTAGATTTGACCGTGTACTCAATAGGAGAGTAGTAGGATACACATACACGTGGTTTTTGATTATATAAACATGAGGGAAAAGGAATGTTTCCAATTGACATGTTTTATGACGGCTCTTTAAATTCCCACGTAGTGTTTGTTTATGTAAACAGGAGAGTTTTATTTTAGCTAAAGCATTGTGTATTTTGGTTTGCAGTCCATTTTTTAGTACAGAATTAGATCTGACAGACTTGATTTTTTTTCTTTTTTTTTATTGTTAGATTTTCGAAGTGTCGAAAGTGTTTAACTGATCTTAAAATAGCTGAAATGACGCGAAATATTTCAGATTTTGATTCTGAAACAGATTAGAATATTAGTAATAGTGACACTATAATATATTCTGATTGTTTTTTATGTTCATAATGGATCTAGTGATTTTAATGATGAGGAGCACATTTCTGACAAAGAAATAGATGATGTTTCGTTTTTTCACATTCTGGAAAAATCCTCCAAAACGGCAAATGAGTTACTACGAGTACAAGGACTGTTACGTAGGATTGTTTGTAGATCCCTGTTTTTAAAATTTTTCATACAAAAAAAAGTTTAAATAACATAGTATTCAGTTTTGCAATGTTAAAAGTCATTAAATACTAAGTAAAAAATGAAAAAAAAATAAAGTGCAAAATATATATTTAAGTAAGAAATAGCTTAAATAAATAATCTATAAACATATAATATAAATCACATTCCGTTTAAATACTTTATGCAGCATTGTTAAATAACGCGTTGCTACTTCGTTAATTTCATTAATTAGGCTTAATAGCAAAAAACCCTCCGGCCCAGGATACTCACTCGCGAAAGTGACTGCCGGCCTCAGAGATAAGCGCGTGTTTGCGCTTCCCGTCGCGAAAGGGTTAATGTAAAACTTCCATAAAATTTATTCTAAATGAAGCCAAATTTACTTATTTTATTATAGCAGACTGAATAATTTATTTATGGCTATAGTTTTCAAGGACATTTAACCCCTGGTAGAGGAAATGGAATGCATTAATAGTATAACATAAAAAAATAATATAATAATCATAAAACATAGTTTGTTTTGTTTGATTTAAAAACCTAGTACTTAAGATGATAAAAAGATATTTTCTAAATTTGTCTCAATCTCCTTTAAGCTACAAATTGAAAAATAAAAATATTGCAGACATTTCACATACCAGTCCCCATAAATTATTGCTGAACATTATTTCCCTTGAATATTTTTTTTTCAGAAATATTATTAAAGTAGTTTAAGAACTGTTCAGTGTATATATTAGAATTTAAGTATGAATTTTCCTGGTAATTTAGTAAATATTCATGGAGCATATTTATGAAAAGAGTTTTCTGAAATTCTGTAAACTAAATCTCATAAAATTCAGAATATAACATCTGTTTCCTGAATTTTTATTTTTAGGTAGAATTCTTTATAAAAATTAATCTGAGAAAAAAGTTTCTTATGAACTTTACCTCCTGCTACTGAATTATTGTAATTTAAGTCTTAAATTATATGCTTTGGTTTATGGCTTAGAATTTCTGATGAAATATGCTATTCAGTTATATATATATATATATCTTATATTACTATTATAATTTTTTTTCAACTGGGATGTCAGATATCCTGTTTAAGAATTATGTCTGTAATGATTTATTTTAAAATGGTTAATAGTATTTTTGGCTGCTGTAATAAATATATTAATTTTACAAATCATGTTCAACTATTAATTACATCCTTTTGTCAGTAAAACTGATAAAAATTTGATTTTTCAAAATGTTTGAATAGCATATGCATATATTTTTGTATCTTATATAACATTTACCCAACATATTAAAACATTTTATTCTTAAATATATTTTATATATGGTTTTAAAAATTTTACAATTTATGCAACACAGAGAGTTACTAAGGAATTTTAATATTTTAGCACTTATTTTCAAATTGGAGTTACTGATATATTTCTTCGACAGTCTCTTGAAGAGCATAAGCAACTTCTTCAAGAACAAGTTGAATTGGAGGTATGTGTGTTTAAATGTAATTTTTTTTTCAGAATAAGATGCACTGTTTAATTGAAGAAAATTGCTTTTCAGTATATGATTATTAGCAGAGTATGGTTCCCCAAATTTGTATAAATTAAAAGAAGCGGAAAGAATGCCTCCCAATTTAAATACATTTTCTTTATTGTAAAAGATGACTTGCAATTTTACGCTAAATATAAAAAAAACTCTAAAGTACATCAAGTAGCTATTAACTAAACTGAAAGCAAAGGATACCTAGCTACCAGGAGGAAAAAAACTATGAAAATATTCTTTAAAGTAACAAAAATTTCTCTTCATACCCTTCATTTCACAATCTCTATATTACCTCAGGGGAAAAATAAACTTATAATCTACTGTGCTAATTATTCAAAATACATATGTAAAAATGCATTTTTGCTGTGATCAGCAGAAAAATTTGCATAAAATCTAAATGACAGATAAAAAGATAGAAATCCTAGTGATAAAAATAATTTTTAACAGTGCCACTCCTCATGTTATCTAGCTCAAAAACATCCTATTAGTTGCAATATGTTTGCAACTTTTACAACACTTTTTAAACAGTCCTGGTCTTTCCCTGTGCAATCTCTGGCTATTACCAAAGCTTAAGGTACCACCATGTCTAAAGCAACTTAGCGTTTGTAAAAGATATTGAGTCATATTTGGAACAATTCTCAAAAAACATATTTTCCCATATGTTTAAAGTGTGGGCAGAATGTTTGCATGACATCATAAAGTAGTCACTTAGGAAAAGACCATGTATATAATGACAACTAAAGGTAACCTGATTTCTGCAAATATATAGTCTTGGGATATACTGTTTATAAATAACCAAAAGAATAATAGCAGAGTTTGTTAGAAGAATAATTTGATTAGGCTATTTGCCGTTATGTAGCAGCAAAAAAATTGTCTATAGTGTTCCATACCATACCAATAAACTTTGGCTATCAATTTAATTTGATGCTAAAATAGTTATTGTGAAATGATGCACCACAACTGTTACAAAATGCTGTCTACCAGTAGCATGATAATAAAGTAAATACTGACATCATAAAGTAGGGAAAAATATACTTTATACTGATCAAGAAGAGCAAAACATTATTAATTATTGTGAATATGATTTAGAACTAGAGTTTTATTAAATGCATTGGTATAGCAGTAATTTTGCATTAATTTGCCCTATTTAGTTCGTAACAACTTTATTAGAATAGACTTTATCAGTCAGGAATATCAACAAGTCAATAATTAGGAATGGCTTAACTTGAATGCAATTTGAAAATAGTTGCTGCAAAACTTTAAAAAAAAATGTCAAAATCAATACAGGCAGAGACATTAAATTCATATATTTTTATTTTTTTTTGTAATATTTTAATATAAATAAGTAAAATTTATGTGAATAGTAATTTTTAAGGCCCCCCCCCCTCTCTTATAAGTCATTGTAGATCTGTGTTATCCTTGATATTAAGAAAAAAGTTATACCAAGTGTGATGTTATTCTTTCGACCTTATACTTGATCATATGACATGACTCAAACAGATATCATTTTATCAAATTTTGGTGCTAAAAACATTTTTTAAATAAATTATGGAATTTTTATTTAATTTTATTTATTTTTTAATTAGAAGTTTCAAGCGCTACACTCTCCAGAGCAAAATGAAGAAAATATGTTCCATTTTGAAAACTTAACAGGGAAGAAATCAGTTATAGATTCATCTGTATTATGCAGCCTTACCTTTTCTTGTCTTTATTGCTACAATTTGGGTCAGGTAAAGATTAAGTAATTTTGTACCAGTATTTTAAAATATCTGTTTTTTTTTTTTTTTTTAGATTACTGTTGTCAAACTTATTGAACTAATATTGTATTAAATTTCAGAAAATTATTTTTCATTTTATTTTTAGGTTCATATGAATTTTGCCTGCCCAGAAAAAATCAAGTCAAATTATAATGTGAGTACATTGAAAATATCCTCATATTTCTGATGTTATAATACTTTGTTATAGAGAGTATATTTTTTTGTTAAGTACAGTAATAATGTGAAAAAAAATCCTTTATTACATGAATTAACTTTGACTATTAGCACTTGTGTAGCAGCAAAAAAATAGTCTTTAGTATTCCAAACTATACCAATCAACTTTTGCTATCAATTTAAAAAAACTATCCTTTTAATCTTCAATAAATGTAGATGGAAGTTTTTCCCACCCTTTACAAAATAGCTGGATGATGGCGAAAGGATAAGGCAATAAACACATTTTATTTCTTTTTTTAGGTTTTAGAAATTTTTCTTTTATATGATTAAGGATTTATAATAGTTAAACACATTTTAACATTTAGGTTTTCATGTTAAGGAGACATCAAATTTTTTCTAAGTTTTGAGTATTTGAAAATATTACTTTATAGTTTGTATTCAAATAATATATTTAAATGCTTATGTCAGCAAAGCATGCATATATATTTGAAAATGACATACCAAATTGTTGAATTTTCAAAACACAAATTTAATTCTTGAAATTTAAAATTTTCTAATAAAAATATGCTTGTATTTGGAGGATTAAAACCATTATTTTATAATTTTTATAAAAAAAATTGCCAAAATATGAAAGCTGAAATTTTGTGAATTTTGTTGATGGATATATATTTTTTATAATATTTAATAAATATTTAATCTTAGTTCAAGTATAAATTATATATTTAGATACATATATTTAATTTAATTAGACTATACTACTTTTAAGTTAATAATACTAATGCTGATAATGACTAATATCACTTTAAAATTTAATTATATTTGAATTGATACTGTGTGTCATATGATTAAAAAATTTTATGAATTTTGACAAGCAAATATCAGGGAAAGTCAATGAATTTATCAGGCAAATATTTGCTGGGTATTCTGAAAAGATATCCTCCTAACAGGAGTTAAAACTGCTTTGGTATCACTCAGTTATATCAGTATTTATAATTATCTTATGCTTAAATTAAGATCAAAGATCTACAATTATACTTGTGACATATGTTCAAGTGTGTTTAACAAATTTTGATTTAACTAACTTTAGACTTAATGTTATTTTTTAAACCTGCTAGGTATGATTTATAATTCTTAAACTTTTACTTCTTTAATTCTAATGTCATATAAATTGTAAACTTAAGATTACGTCTGTGATTCTATGATTCTATTGAATTTCATAGTGAAATTCTTTGGTGAATGATAGAAGGTGTAAGGTGTGTTCAGTTATCAATATAAACTTATTATTTGCTCAATATCACAGTACAAGATTTTTTTTTTAAGTCGTAATCATAATGCAATGTAAAGTATGCAGAGTTTATGCCAACAACTTAACAAAACTCAAAAGAACAAAATAGTAGATTTTTTTAAATTATTTCAAATTGAGATTTATGAACTTTATTAGTTTATTTCAATTCACAGTACTGCAATTTATTATAGATATTGCTACAGCTTTTGGAATAAAATGCGGAATGATGTACCTTCATTTCTGCTCTCGTGAAAAACTAATTTTTACTTCAAAAACACTAAATTATTAATTTGTTTTTGAAATTTTTAATATTGTAGCAAAGTGTATGCATATTTATGTATATTTATTTATTTGTAAAGAAAGTTTTATATTTTCTTTTTATGTGAATCTCCTTATATGTGTTCATATTTTAATTTTATATGTGCTCAAAGATGTTAATATATATATTATTTACCTTTGAATATTACTGAAGCATTTCATCTTAAGTGACTATAAAAAATACTGATGATTAAGTTTTGCCTATTTTGATTGCATGAACAATTCAAACTTTTCAGCTGTCTAAAAAGCAATATGTGTGGACTGCTTTGAGAGCCTTAGCTGCAGCAAAGAGATGGAATGATATAGATGATTTATTTATAAGCAAGGTAAAAATAAATTCCATGTCTTAAACAAGATAGTCATTTGATTAAAGTTCTAACTTTTATTTACTAATAAATTATTTTTCTTATAGAACTGGTTGGGTGGTACCAAAGTTCGTTCCTGCATTGCTTTCTCAAGAATTCTAGAAGTTCTCTGTAAAGCAAAATCTCCCATTGAAGTAATTATATCTTTAAAAACTTAGATAAAATATTTATTTTGTGTCAACAATTTAGGAATTTGGGTGAACAAACAGATTGGCTACCAATGTAATTGACATTTTAATGGATATAAGATTTGAAAATAAAGTTAAGCATTGAAAATATTATATGGCTGCCAAGGACGAAAAAAATGTTTAACATGCAAGATTACAACTATACTAATCTATTTTTGCATTACAGGATGACTTAGTAAAGAGAGTAACTATATCCTTCTTGTAGGTTCCTTCATGGAGGAGTGAACACCACATTTAAACTATAAGTTTGGAAAATTAGAAAAATAATTACAAGAGGATCAAAACTGTTTACTCTTAAGTTTTAGTACTTACCTGTATACCCAATCTTAAGGTTGTATGTTTGAATTGTGTATACCCTGGTAGCACAAAATTTAATGACAAGTTCTGTCAAATTGTGAGATTACATGGCAGGTTTTAGGAGCTAGGGATGCCAGTGTCATGATCTAACAGCATCTCTATGCTGAATTTTCAGTGCCTCCACTCAGTTCAAGCAAGGCAAAAGTGGAGTTGGTCATAGTTTCTAGCATCTATTATTTATTTATACATATCAGTATTTTAGATTCCTTTATTTCCTTCAAATATTTCTCAATTATTTTTATTAGGAATAGAATATCACACTCTAGTACCATGTTAAAGTATAAGACAACTGCTTTAGGATTCTAATAAAGTTTATTAAATTCAAACAAACTTCTTTTAAAATCCGGGTTTCAGTTTTTGTCAAGAACAATTTAATGTAATCTTGCTTTTGGTCTGATGTACAAAAGAGTTGAAAATCTACTTTTTCTGGGGGAGTAGAAGCAAATAACACTAGTAATCAAAATGAAAACACTGAAACTTTAGGACACAAACGATGCCATAGCACATCAAAATTGAGGTAATGATTTTCGTTTATATATATTATAAGCTGATGAGTCAATTTGCAGCTCCAAAATTTAATCTTGTACTTCATCAAGAGTATTAGTGACATCCAAATATACATGAAATAAGTTTAATACTTATATAGCTTCTTGTTCGGAGAGTGTTACCAAGCATCAATAGATTAACATTTTATTATCTATTTTAAAAAATTTTTAAAGTTAATAAGCAGTGATCTTCCCTCCACCCCCACTCTCCAAGAAAAAGAAAAGCTGGAGTGACCCACCAGGTGAAAATCATCATTTCAGAGAGAAGTTTCTAAAAAAATAAAATTTCTAAAGTTAGGTTAACTTGGACTATGAATAAACTTTAAAAGTCTGGTAGAAAAATTGGAAGGTGACTGTATAAAAGTATAAAAATAGTAAGATCTTCAATTTTTCTTCCTTTCTATCATCCCATTCTCAATAGATGAATGAGAATGAGAATTGAGAATCTATACATCAATGTGCTTTTAGGAAATAGTAATATATTTCCATAGGTAAAATAAGTTTAAACTCCTTTATACTAATCTAAATTTGCAACTTTTAGGTCTTAAAAAAATATGTATCTTGTGTGGAGAATGAAGAGGAAAAATTAATGCTGGCCAAAAAATATGCATGTCACTCAGTTGTTATTGAAGTAAGAAATATATTTATAAAAATTTAGAATTGATTATCTTTCTGTTCAATAAATTATAATCTGCTTGGTTTTTATACCTTTTTGTTAATTTATCATTAAAAACAGGTTTACAAGAATAATAAAGATCGTATTGCATTGAGTAACTACAAAGATATGCTCTCTCCTCATACTGTAGATTTTTGTATTGCTTCAGATTTGCTGAATAACTCAGTAAGTATTTTTTTCATTAGAAATTAGAGTATAAAATTTTATATATAAACTATAATTAGGAATTTTTCAAAACGTTTGTCTTGAATTATGAGTCATGCCCAAAAAGTAAAAGTACTCGGTTCAGCATTCCCCAAGTACTAAAAGAACTATACAAGATAATATATTTTTTAAGATTATAATTTATGTACTCAAGGTCTAGGAATGCTATTGGATATTTATTTTTGTTTTAAGTGAATTTGAAGTAATATTCTCTTTAAAGGTAAGATCCAGATATAATTTTGATATTTTTTTTATATATATGCAGTTAGTTAAACTTGCATATTTATACTTATGTAAAATATATTTTTGCATATATCTCTGGAATTTTTCTTAAAAAAGGAAATATTTTAATAACATATAAAAAAAATCATCAATATGTTAAATAAGAGTTACGGTTCTTTTTAATTCTTGATTAGGTATTATAAAGGGTTTTAAAACTCTCAATTTGAAAAATTAAACATGTACACAGAAATTTTGCAGTGAATGGATGAAAGCAATACAAATTTTATTATTAAAAACACTAATCACAAAAATGTTTTTCTTATTTCAAAAATAAGTTTGTAAATTGAAGTTTTCATCATAAGAAACTAGCATAGACAAATATCTGAAAGTGAACAAGAGCTAAGTATGTATTACATGAAATCAGAATAATTTCTATGTAAAATTAGGAATGAGTTTGTAAAACATAAACGTATTCTTTACTTTGGAGTATTAATAGTTATATAAATGGCATAAGAATGCCAAAGAAAACCAAGGTGAATAATAAAGGAAAAAAATCACGAGATGAGCATTAGACTAAATAGTCTGTTTAATTCAATCTAATTGTTAATTGAAAAGTTTAAAAATTTATATAAGTTCCTCTAAATTAGTTTTTGAAATAACAAATAAGAATTTTTAATAAAAGTATGTACCCTAAAACTATCCTGATTATTTTAAGGAAAATAAATTTATGCAGTAGTATTCCAAAAAATAAATCTTGTATATACATCAAAAAAAAAAAAAATACTTTGACAAGGACTACAGAAAAGAGATATTTAGATCTAAGAAGTACTTTGGTTTAGTAGATGGATGAAAATACAATTCATATTCATTGAAAAGACCAAGATAAAAGTAAAGGGAAATACCAATAAAAAACTCAGCAAATGTGAGACAACTATAAATGTAGAGGTACTGGGATGATGTAATGGCTATAACAAGTGCTGTGGTTTACAGTTTGTTAAATCAATGATGAATCATTATTTTTATGCTAACCTTTTAAAAGATGATTTAATACTTAGTGTATAATACCTTGCAATTATAAGCCTTTTTCAGTATGACTAGGTTATTAAGTAAAAACTTTCTGTGGTCAGTACCCTCTTGTGGCTACTATACAATTATCCTAGAGTCATTAATCCCCTACCCTCAGCTAACAGATTTGAATGCTATAGAAAATTTCTAGTATCAGTTAGAAACTGAGATAAAAATTCATAATTCTAGCACAAGTATTTAAAAAATAGTTTTGAAGAATGGAATAAAATTGGTAAAGATTATTATGAAATTCTCGTTCAATCCATGCCAACATGTATAGAACGTATAAGTTCAGATATTTCATTGCCATTTAAAATGAAATTTTGGCTAAACACAAAGTGAAAAACAGAATGCTGCTTTTTTTATTTATTTTTTTAAGCTGTCAGTTAACAATTGAAAATAAAAATATTCTGCAAAGTTTACATTTTTGGGCTTTTCTTATTTATACAGAAAATTTCTTGAACTGAAAACAGAAAAACTGAAAGTAGTTGTTTTAAATGGTTCATAGATTAAACAGCAAATAATAGATCCATATTTATAAATTCAATTGAGAGCCATGCAGTGACTTTATTTTTTTAGTAATCAAAAACTTCTATTACAAGTAAAAGTGTACTAATTAGTTTGAAATGGTTTATAATTACAATTTAAAGGAATTTGGCAGTAATATTAGTATAAAGATAAATACTTACACAGGGTAGTAGATCACTGTTAAAGACCTCTATAAGACTGTACTGAGGAATCTCATTCTAGAAAGTCTAAAAAAAAAATTTATGTATGATGAATAACTGCTATGTGTACTTGTTTGTTTGGATATCACTGATCCATTTTTATTTCAACATGAGTGCTTAATTAAACTAGATCCTACTGTCTAAAGCTTATTCCAAAACATTACAAGCATCCATGCCAGAAGCAGGATTTGATCCCACTATGTATTAAAAGGCTAAACTCTACCTGCTCTACCATCATACAGCACAGATATATGTATACTTAACTATAGCACTAGTACTATAGTACTTCCATATGCTGTAGAGTTTAAAAAAAAAGTAAGGATTTTTAGAGAATCCCTATCTGAATCAAGCTATCTATAACCTATCAGAAGTATTTAAAGTCTTCTGATTGTATAAGATTCTTGACTAGGTACCTCCCATTAGCTTGGACATTCAGGTAGTGTTTTCACTAGACTAACATTAACTTTCAACTGAGGCATGCTCTTAAATTTCAAAAATGGACTTTTTGGGTCATTATATCCAGATAGAATGCATCTTTTGTCTAGTTAATTTATTATAAAACCTTCCATTTTGTTTTTCTTGTAAAACTTTAAAATTGGATTTTTATATGTTCATGCAAGAATATACATCTAGACTTTAACAAGATTGAATATAATTATATATTATTGCTGTTTAAGAATTGTCCTAACTAAATATGTTCGGGTTTTATGGTAATACTAGTTTTACAAATTTCATAATATATATTTACAAATAAAATATTAATGTTTTAAAGTATGTTGTATTTTTAGAATATAAAGTTTCCAGTCATATGGGGCATCTGTGTCCTCTCATTTTTATTTTTCATTCTTTTCCAGACTATACGATGGAAAAATTGAAATGCATTTTCAAATCCCTTTTGAAATCGGATACCAATGAAAAAGATAATTTCTATTCAAGTTTTCCTAAAATAATATGAAATGTACATGTGATGTATATGTATATAAAAAAAGATATATATTTTGTTGTTTGTAATATAGGCTATGGTTTATATTTCATAAATTTTATATATATATATATATATAAATATTTATTTATCTTTGAATTAAACTTTGTTTTATTTTGTTCAGTTTTATTTTGAATATTACAGCACAATTTGCATCATACCCAATATTTCCTTGTAATTCTTAAGATTTTACATATTTGTAACATAAACAAAATTTGTCATTTACACAGCAAGGTTTACTGCTCAATTAGATGCACATGATTATGACAGAAATAAATTTTGGATTTGTTAAATAATAAAATTAAAAAATATGAAAACATCAGAAGTAGATTGCTTACAAATTTGCATAAATTGTTATTTCAAAATTTTTTATATCAGATTATTTCTGGAACATTAGTATCTGTACAAACTAATTTGCAATATTTAACAAAATTAAGTTTTTGTTTTATTTTATTTATTTTTAAAGGAATTGTATTTTTTTTGTCAAGTTTTCTTTTGTTTTAAATTCTTTTTTACAGGGTTAAAATGATATATTGTATCATTTAAGGAAATGTTTTACAATTTATGATAATTAAGATACAAATGGCTAATTTAAGCAAGGAAGTTAAGCTAATACAATAGCAAAATAATATCTATTCATTAAATTCTAAACAGCTGAAAGAAAGTATAACATTTCTCTTTTATTAAACAATTATTTAAAATTAAGGTGTGTTTAGGTATAAAGCATTTTAAAGTGTTTGAAAAAGTATTTTCTTTGTATTTTTTTTTTTTTTTTAGTTATCCTTGTGCATCAGAGAGAAGGTATATATATGTATATTTGTGTGTTACACTGCAGAATTAGCAGGGATCTCCAATGGCTTACACTGTCAACAGTCTCCTAAAGTTTTGATAGCCATCCAAAATTGCCTGAAAATTTAAAGAAACTAGCTTAAATTTGGTTTGCTAGGGCTAGGTTCAGCAAAAATTATATTATCAATGGGCCAATTACTCTAAACCTTTATTTTATTAACATTAAAACTTAAAAAATAGAGGAGCTCAGTTGGAATGTTGGGTAGTAAAAGCTGATAGAAACTTACTCCCTCAAGCAAGATGGGCATGCATGTTCCCAGCAAATTAGCCAATTCAGCATTCCTATAGATTTTTAGTTGGTCAGTTAGTCAATAAAAATTGCAAAATCAGTGATCAGAATTTGAATTACATGACCTAATTACATGAAAAAATTTATATGACACTTGAGATTAGAAATGAACAAAAGGGCAAGAAATGGAAATTAAGATACTGAAGGGAAAGCAGAAAAGATTTTACTCTTGAGACATTTTGTAGTTAAAATAATAAACTATTAAAAGCTGAAAATAACTTTAATGTCTTAAATCATTTTTAAAATGTCTATTATTTGCTTTTTCACGCATTAATATTTTCCCAGAGATGTTGATCCAGGTGTTAAGGGTCTTGTACATGTAACTCATGCTAGCTGACCCTTCAGTTTGTTCTGTCCCTATGATGAAGTGGGAACCCATCCTCCAATGTTATCTTAATAAAGGTCTTTAGCTTAAACAGTGTCATTTTTATGGCCATGATTGCAAACACCCATAGAGAAGTCCATCTCATTACACACACACACACATATATATATATATATATATATATATATATATATTTCGGGTGATTGAAAAGTCTATTCTAATTTGAAAATTCAATAATTCATAAGATAATGTATGTATAGAGGTAAAGATTAATAAACATGTTTAAGGTGACCATATTTTTAGATAGAAATTTAGGGGCAAGCAGCGTGGTGTTCTAAGGAAAACTTGGGGGCGTAACACAGCAACATGTATACCCATACTTTAAAACTCTACTGGCTTACTATACTTTAAAATGGACTTGAATAGCTTTTTATTGCAATATTTTAAAACTAGAATAAATAAAATAAAATGGAAATTTTCATGCTTAATTTTTTGAAAATTCTAATTTATCTTCTTTTAACCCTACACTTTAACTGAAATTTATTTTTAAACTTTGCTTTATTTGGGGGCGATTAATTCTCGATCGAATATCATTTGACTGCCTTTTATTTTGGAAATATATTACTCGCGGCGCGGTGTACCTAAGATTGTAGCGCCCATGGCAAATGCCACCTTTGCCACGGCCTAGTTATTTCCTGCATTTAACAACACGGTAACTATAAATTTTTGACATTTGTTCGGAGCTGACATCGGTATAAGCTAAATGTAGTATTACTTACCTGATTGGAAGTCTATCGTCAAGACCGAATCTGAAAGTCGAAATGTGCATATGGTATGTCAGTGCATTTCTACATACATTAATACTTAAGATAAATATAAACAGAATGGAAAGTATTTTTAAGATTCACAGATATAAATAAATGAATCAAAAGGAATTCATACTTTATTCACGATTTTTATAACTATATTATATATTGAAATATTGGATAATAATTGAAGAGTTTACGAGGACAAATCTTTAAAGTTGAGGTCTTTTCGCATCTCCAAATGGCCTAAGTATTTTTGGGGACAAAATGGAAAAGAGATCTAAATTTGGGGACTGTTCCCAGATTTCGAAGATGTATAGTCACCTGAATAATACCACCATGCTTAAAATGTGTTTGGGTGTTATTAAAGCCAAAAAAAGTGACAAAAAAGGGCCAACAGATGACACTTAATAATCAGCCAAACAGTTGAATTTTAGCAAAAAAGATGTTCTATATAACGAATGC
>CM063502.1:90544155-90611655 GCA_032207245.1 Pardosa pseudoannulata
ATAATATTAAATGAATTCTATAAAAAGTTAATGAAACTAATTTATTATTTCACAGTAAATATTTTTATGTCTGAACGTATATATTTCTTTGAAAAATTCAGACTTTCTAAATTCAAATTGAGCTTTGTTAATCTAAACAAAATAAAAATTCAAAACGGATACCCAGATTTATTTTGATATATTTTTAGGAGCATTCAGCAAACAATTTTTAAGAATCTATGAGAAATTAAGCCGCAAGGAGAATTTTAAAGACGAAGAAAAATTTTCAAAAAAATATTCTATAATATTAAATGAATTCTATAAAAAAAGTTAATGAAACTAATTAATAAATTAGTTTCATTAAACCCAGATTTATTTGATATATTTTTAGGAGCATTCGGCAAACAATTTTTACGAATCTATGAAAAATGAAGCAGCAAGGAAAATTTTAAAGACGAAAAAAAATTTTCAAAAAAAAAAAAATATTCTATAATATTAAATGAATTCTATAAAAAACATTAATGCAACTAATTTATTTTTACTTTAATTGATATATGTACAAAAATCTCACAACTGTAAGATAATGATATATAAAAACAATATTTAATGTCTGCAATTCCTTTGACAGTATGAGAGTAAAAACATCAGAGTTGATGCATTGTATTCATAGACATATTGTAAAATCACTCTTCATCTCTCTTAAATGGGGTGCTCAAATTTGCAATATTTATTATAGAAATGGGATAACAAAAAATAAAAATATATATTTTTTTTAAATTTCTATTTTATCAAGCTTCCTCGCGAAAGGTGCATTAATTGTAGTTCCGCCTTTTGTTATAATATTATTTCTAACAGTAATCGAGTTAAATGAGAATTTATTTTTGAGAAACTCAAGTCGGGCCTTGGCTTTTGACAGCTAAAAGTTAGCATCGAAATCTTCGATTAGAAATTTTTTTAAAAAAATATAATCTGTTTATATGTATAATTAGATTAAACGTAAAATGATTAAGATTTAGGAGGACAGAATTTATAGATTAAAAACAAACATTTATGAAATATTTAATGAATGTTGTCAAGAAAGAGTATAAAAACTCTATGTAATGAACAGTGCACCATCTCCTCTTATTTTCATAAAACGTTAAAAAGAATTCTGTCAATTATAAAAGCGGAATGTTATTAAATTAACATCGGATCTGGTTATGCAATGTGAAATATATAATTGAATAAAATGAAAAAAAAAAAAAAATAAGGCATACAAGGTGCATAGTAAATTTCTTTACCGGTCTTTTACTCCTCAAGCGTTGGTCGAAGATATATTATTCCAATTTAAAAATAATGTTTCAAATAAGAAAATTTTTCAATTTAGGTCGTTTTTAAGTCCAGAAATTCAATTTTGCAAAAATTAGGAAATCTAAATTTTTATGCGTTCTTTACCATTATGTTTAGTAAAAGTTGAAACTCTTTGTAAGAACACAAAAATTTCAGCTTCTGATTGACAAAAACTAACCATATATAAACTCAAAATTTCCAGATTTTTCTCCTTTACTCAGGGATTAGTTAATAGATTTATTCCAGTAGATCAGATAGCAAATTCCTTTTATGGTGGAAAGGGAGAGGATAACCTGATAATAAATGAGGGGGGCGTATCCAGGGTAAAGTGTATACACACTGTACTTTCAGTAAAATATATTCTTAACCCCATACCATCTTTTACAGTAAAAGAGAAATTACGGAGTTCGAATTATAAAAATTAATCTATAAACCGATACCTAAAATAAGAAAAAAATCTTGAAATTTTCGAAAATTTTGAATTTAAATATCTTTGTCGATTTTGGTCACACAGAAGAGGAACTTTTTGTGTTACGGCTTTTAAGATGAATTTCAATTTTTACGAAGTATAATGATAGAAGACGGGATAACGTATAAACATTTAAATTTTGTAATTTTCGCAATGTTGTAATGTACTTACAACACAAATACCAGTGTTCGTAAGTAAAAATAAAATACCTTATATTTAAACTAAAACATTTATTATGTACACTAATTATTAACAGATATTATTTCTGGATTAATATATATATAGCATTCATTACTCGACATTCATCAATGCTCAACAATTCATTACAATTTTATTTTTGTTTTTATACGTTATTCCTTAATTAAAAGATTCTGAGACCCAAGGTAATAATTATGAATATTATTAAGTTTACCTCCAGTAATTACAGGGGAGCAGGCTGGGGCTATTAACCGGCTCGATGTCGGTGGGAATGCGGACACCAGATTTCGATGTCTAGCAACTCTTGAATCCCGACTTTCCCAATTTTCTTTTTCACCTTTTCATCTCGGCTCAACGCCTCTTTTTGTGAAAGTTGACATTGCTTAGCCCCTGCCTCCATATCTCAAGGCCACATCCCTGTCTGAGCTTGACCGTTACACTTGGGCCACACCGTGATCGATAAGTGCTCCCCAGGGGTCCCCACTAAAACTCGAAGTCAACTGCTACACCTTAATTCTTCTTGGAAATTTAGTCCACAGCTGTGTATGCACGTGCTTACCATCGTGGGAAAGTACATCAGTACATGCAATATTGGAGATTTAAATTTAAAAATATTATAAAATGAATGCTTGCCTTAATTGAATCATTTCTGAAGGTAGAAATATATGTCTATGACCAACGGTTGTGGAGAAAAAAAGGACGGTCGAGGACTCTACTAGCATTCTGTATATAAAAATAATAAAAGGCTTTAGAGACAGAAGTTTTACTATATAAATTTTTAGTACATCAAAAAAGCAAAAAGATTATCGAAAAATAAAGTGTATAGCAGTATGCCTTACTTCTCAACACAATTTTCTCTTTCTCTCGAGAATGTCTTGTACGCTTACATACTTTTTAAACTTAACAGAAATATGCCATAAATCAATGAGGACATTCGATGAGAGATACATTATATGCTAGTTAATTTATGTCCATTTTTCACCAATTCTATGACATTTTTGCGTTTTAAATATAAGTAACTTGCATTAAAATTATCAAGATTTAATCAAAATGATTTTTTTTGTAGTGATATCAATTTTTTTAAATCAAATACAGATATACATATGTAAACAAGGCGAAAATTAATTCGCAGATTACATAGAAATTTTAGAAAGTTTAGCCCCTATTATTTTTACTTGCCCGGGCTTTCGAAGTGGAACTTTTATTTAAGACCTAAGATAACGACACGCCACTCTGGGAAGAGCAGAGAAGTGAATGGTCACAAAAACACTTTGTTGTTAAAGAAGTCGGCCCCACAGCGAGATATGAAACCAATTCTTCTCAAGAGCTTAGTCAACATTATTATAGCAATTTAGTCATTTGCCTAGGACAGCTGGAAAATGTAGCGATTGAGCAGAAAATTAGTATGTAATTCAGAGATAGCTTTGGGATACTGATAAGAGAATTTTAAGTTAGTGTACACTCCTTTAGGTAAGATATTTTATGGCTGGGAAAATAGAATTGTAGGAATAAGACTGGGAAAGAGGATAATTTTTAAGAGATATTTTAAGTGTAATAATTTTGATATATTACACACACATACGCATATATAGCTTTCGAACAGGATTAAAACAAAACCTTATGCACAAACTTTTTGATATTTTAAGCATATGTTCTAAAATGTTAAAAAATTGTTACAAACTAAAATCTTACATGTTACAACAAAATGTCTGTTATTTCATCAATTTTTAGTTAATATGGTGAATTAATTACAGTTTTTGCTCATTAAAAATGTTTATGACTTTAGTAATTCAAATTTAGTTTAAGATTTTAGTTCGTTATAATTTTGTAATATTTCAAGATTTATATTTGAAATATTAAAGGTTTTGTCCGTATGGAATTGTTGTAATCTCGCACGATAGCTATATATATATATATATATATATATATATATATATATATATATATATATATATATATATGCACTGTCTACCAATAAGTATTTGGACACCTATGCAAATGACGATATCTACGGTCCTGAGGTACGTCACGTCCTCCGCCGGTATACATCGTGTAGGAAATAGCATCGGCATTAGTCGCATGCAAGATGCCGCGCAGTTCGGAGCTCTCTGATTTCGAGAAAGGTATAATTATCGGGTATCAAAAATGTGGCTGATCCTTAAAGGACATATCTAGCGATCTGAAGTACCCAAAATTGTCAATGGCCTGTGTGGTTAAGAAGTGGAAGGTGAGCGGTGGTTGTCGGAATGTGCCCTGAGTTCGCAGACCAACGAAACTGGGAGATAAAGACAGACGAGTGCTGTCCAGAGAAATTCAGAAGAACCGCACCCAACCGAAGGCCTTCATCCACGAGGAGTTTCAACAGGCATCCAGGAGTATTGTTTCAATGAATACCATCCGTAAGGAAGCACATCTGCTTGGTTTTCATGGTCGTGCTGCTGCCCATAAGCCTTTGATCACAAAGTCTAACCGCGCTGCTCGGTTAATGCGGCTCAAAGCACATCGAAATTGAACCGTAGATCAGTGGAAACGAGTTCTTTGGAGCAACGAAACAAGGTTCACCCTTTACCACTCAGATGGCAGGGTCTGGGTCTGGCCTCTGCCTGGAGAACGTCTCCTGCCAGAATTCATTGTGACAACAGTCAAGTTCGGCTGAGGTGGAATTATCGTCTGGGGGTGTTTCTCCTGGTATAGACTGGGACCCTTGGTCCCCATTCATGGTAAGCTTAACGTCGATGCCTTCTGCACTATTTTGGATGACAATGTGCTTCCTACGTTGTGGCAGTTTTATGGGTTGTACCCCTGATCTGGACGACAATGCCAGTTGTCATGTTTCGAGGTTAACCAAGGCTTGGTATGGTGCCAATGGAGTTCATCGGATGGACTGGTTTGCCCAGATCCCAGACCTGAACCCTATCAAGAACCTCTGGGACGAATTGAATTGCCAAATTAAGGGGTGCACTACCCGTCCAAAATCGGTGAAGGAACTTGTATGTCTACTCCAAGCCGAGTGGAAGACAATACCACAAGCTGTAATGCAAAGACTTGGGAAAAGTATGCTCCGGAGAATTCATGCAGTAATTGCCGCTCGGGGAGGCTCTACCAACTATTGAATTTTAATAAAGTTAGTTTTTCTTTTCTATCTAAGGTGTCTAAATACTTATTGGTAGACAGTGTATATATATATGTATATGTATATTCGATTTTTTAAAGCTTGGTATACCACAAACATTTTTAATTAGCTCTAGATAGTTTTAATACATATTGGTTATTAAATTTGAAAAGAAAAAAAGTAATAGAATTGGTAAAAAAAATGGTATTAATTAAATAGCATATAATTTAGGTTTCACCGCATAATTCCTCCAATTATGGCATATTTATGGCTAAAGTTTATGAGTTATTTGACACTTTAATTGCTGGCTTCATGCACATTTACGCCTAAGAGGACATCTCTTTCGGTATTTTACAGGAGTATACCATGTATATAAAGTGAAAAAAAAATATTAACGGACAGAAGTCTTAAATTCACCAAGAATGATTTCCTAGTTTATTTATAAAACAGACATTTTCGTTTTTAAAATACTTATTACATATCCTAAAGTGTTTACCTAAGAGCTGTGGAAGCAAGATTCGTTGAACTTGGATATTGTCATTTATTTACCAATGAGCAGGTCATTATGAATAGCCCACGGCCAGGTGTGAAATTTAGCGTCATCTATTGAGATCTGTTAAAGCAAAAATCAGTCACAAAACAACCTTACTGATTTAGCCATTTATGCTAAATATATAGTGATAAATATTACAAATCTAGGTTATGTTCTGTACCGGGTGAAACAAATATAAAATTATTACAGTTTTAGATTCATTAGGGATGAGCTATTTTTTTTAACGTGATACGATGCCATTTATAAAAAATAAATATTCGTGATAATAGTTTTATTAGCTACTAAGTGTAAACACAGTACTGCAAAGGGAGGATTTATAATAGATAAAGCAATTCGTCATGATTTCGCCGGATGATGGCTAAATAGTAGGGAGCTGCTCTTCAGTACCGGAATCCATGGGTTCAAATTCCCCAGCTGGCATGGATATTTGTGACTGTTTAGAATCGGCATCAAGTAGTAGTTCACGGTCTCATAATGCTTTTTACATCGAACTAGTAGACCGTAGTGCTCCATACTAAACCAAATCAAATCCAAATCATCATGATTTCAGCGGATGTGCCCCCGAAAAATTTAATTTTTGTATGAGGATAAAATAATCCTAAAATGTCGATTAAAATGGTAAAATTATAAATCATAGCAAATGCTTGAATATTTAGGGCATTGTTTATGAGACTATAACATTTCTTTGTTGAAAAGGAAAATCGTTTCGAGGGAACATCACAAATCTACAAACTATTTTTTTAGCTGTGAGCCGCTGTTAGCTGAGCTGGCAAAGGCAGCGTTTTCGTAATTGAAAGGTTACGGGTTCGGGGCTGGAGCCGACGTAAGATCCGCCGTGTTCGCTAAAGGTGACCGGGGAACTTAAAATAGGTTCGTGGTCACCAAGTTCTCAAGCGATACCTCTGGGGGTGGTAGCCCAAGCCTAGGGGTCTTCTGATTGGGTTTCCCCTGCTTCTAAATTACGAGGACCCAGAGGGGGTAATGTTACTCGTGGCCGTAGCATACCTTAAGCTACACGTGCTCCCTAGGGTGGTGCTGAATGACTAACAGATTCGCAGCCTTGTTATGACGTTAGGATAATGTCTGTATCTCCTGTTGCTTTGAAATTTTTTTTAGCTGTACTTAAAAAGGGACACTAAGCATTAATGGGTTAATATGGTTTGGTTTGGTTTGGTTTGGAACGCTACGGTCTACTGTTTTGCACACGAGGGCTAATGAGACCGGGACCTACAGTTTAAAGCCGATTCCGAACGGCTACAAACATCCATGCCAGCAGTGGGATTCGAACCCACGAACTCCGGTTCCGAAGAGCAGCGCTCTACCATTCGGCCATCGTTCGGCAATGGGTTAATATGTAATAAATTAATTTTATTTAATAGATTTTAGTCAATTAAATACTCTAAAGATGATTTTTAATAATTTTTTATCATATTTAAAAAAACTACATTTCTACTGAAATACTGAGAAACTAATAAGTTATACCAATAATATCTAACCCTACTCTTAGACATCAGAAACTATCGGATATAGCGAGTACAACCTTTGATCCCTTAAACTTCAATATAACGAAGTTCGATTGCATACCCCCATAAAAATTTGATAAATGCTTCTTTCTGTATGCATTGTGTACGATAACTTCTGGGTAAAGAGATTGAAGTTCAATTTTCGATTAGAAATTAAAATCAATTTAATTTCTCTTTACTGTCACTACCCAGTCAAACTATTCGTAGCTATCACTCGCATCGGTCGTGAAGAAATGACGACGTGGGTGGAAATCGATATGCTATTGTACAGCAGAGTGTAAAAGATGGAATTTAAGCGTGAACATTAGACGGGGCTGGAATAGCGGAACAAATACGGAAAGAGAATTAATGTTATTGAATGGACAGTTTTATTTAAAGGTAAATTGTACCTTTCAAGTCAAACAATTTTTATTAAAACGGATTAATTCTGTTTCATTATAAAATAAAAACTTCTGCTCTGTTTGAATAACTTTTTTTTAGATCGTTAATGAGACTATAAATTTTTTTAGTTATGTTAAATGAAGCAATATATATTTTTTTTAATTTTGATAAATGAAGCAATATATATATTTTAGTTTTGCTAAATGAAGCAATATATATTTTTTTAATCATAAAATGTATACTAAAAAAGCAGAAATCTTCTTACCAGCTTAACAACTTTTAAAATTTTTAAATTAGAAACTAATTCTATTCATCAAATAGAATCTAATTGTCTTTTTTATTCTGTTAACTCCAAATATTTTAATATGAACGATGTATTTTATTTTACTGCTTGATAAATGGTAATGTTTTTTAATTTTAATTTTCTTAAAAAAATTTTGTTTTAAAATGCCTTTAAAATTTTAAGTTCACAGAATAAAGCAGATATTTTACTTCAATGGTTATGCAAATTTGGTTTCTAATATACATGAGTCAAAAGTTATCTTGTGGGTAATTGAATTTAAATTTTTTATTTGGTGTATACTTTCTATTATTGCATTATTATTGTTGAATGGATAGTTTTATTTAAGAGGAGATAGTGCCTTTCGAGCTGAAAAGTCTTCATTAAAACAGATTAACTTCGATTTAAAATAAAATAACTTTTACTCTGTCTGAATAATTTTTTTCTTAGACCTTTAATGAGAGTATAAAAGTTATTTAGTTTTGTTGTATGAAGCAATAGATTTTTTTAATCGTATATCTGTACACCAAGATAAAAAAGAAGTAGAAATCCACTGCATGATAATTTTTAAAATTTGTAAATTAGAAACTAATTCTTTTCATCAAATAGAAACTAATTATCTTTTTTATTCTGTTAACTCCAACTATTTTAATATGAACCATGTATTTTATTTTACTGCTTGATAAATGGTAATGTATTTTAATTTTCATTTTATTAAAAAAATTTAGTTTCTATAAATTTTAAAATGCTCTTAAAGTTCTATTTTCACAGAATAAAGCAGATATTTTACTTCGATGGAAAATAGCAAATTTGTTTTCTAATATACACGAGTCAAAAGTTATCTTGTGGGTAAATGAATTTAATTTTTTTAATTTGGTGTATAATTTCTATTATTGCAGTGTTATTGTTGAATGGATACTTTTATTTAAGAGGTGATAGTACCTTTCGAGCTGAAAAGTCTTCATTAAAAGAGATTAACTGCGATTTAAAATAAAATAAAAAGTTTTACTTTGAATAATTTTTTCTTAGATCTTTAATGAGAGTATAAAAGTTATTTAGTTTTGTTCTATAAAGCAATATATTTTTTTAAAATCTTAAATGTGTACACCAAGAGGAAAAAGAAGTAGAAATCCACTGCATGATAACTTTTAAAATTTGTAAATTAGAATCTAAGTTTTTTTTATCAAATAGAAACTAATTGCCTTTTATATTCTGTTAACTCCAACTATTTTAATATGTATTTTATTTTACTGTTTGATAAATGGTAATGCTTTTTAATTTTTACTTCAATGGATATGCAAATTTGGTTTCTAATATGAGTCAAAAGTTATCTTGTGGATAACCCAATTTCAAGTTTTTAATTTGGTGTATAATTTCTATTATTGCATTATTATTGTTGATTGGATAGTTTTATCTAAAATAAAATAGTACTTTTCGAGTTGAAAAGTCTTCATTAAAACAGATTAACTGCGATTTAAAATAAAATAAAAACTTTTACTTTGTCTGAATAATTTTTTCTTAGATCTTTAATGAGAGTAAAAAAATTATTTAGTTTTGTTTTATGAAGCAATAGATTTTTTTTAAATCTTAAATGTGTACACCAAGAGAAAAAAGAAGTAGAAATCCACTGCACGATAACTTTTCAAATTTGTAAATTAGAAACTAATTTTTTTATATCAAATAGAAGCTAATTGTCTTTTTATTCTGTTAACGCTAACTATATTAATACAAACGATATGTTTTACGTTTCAGTTTGATAAAGGGTAATGTTTTTTGAAATTTTCAATTTCTCAACAGATTTTATTTATTTTTTAATTTTTAAATGTCAGATGCTTTTAAAGTTTTAGGTTTACAGACTTAACCATATTTAACTCCAATTCAATAGAAAAATTTAGTTTTTAACATACATATTTCAAAAGTTTTCTTGTAGGGAATTGAATTTCAATTTTTTAATTTAGTTTATATTTTCTACATACTTAAAAATATTCTACATTAAATTACAAAACTAAATAGTTTTCAGAAAGCTAGAGCGTTATTAAAAAACTTGTAAATAATTCATTCTGTAAAGGACGGAACTTTTTGTTTTATGATGAATCTTAAAAGACTATCATAATGATAAATAATATTTTACAAAATAATATTTCAAAAGTTTTCTTGTAGGTAATTGAATTTCAATTTTTTAATTTAGTTTATATTTTCTACATACTTAAAAAATATTCTACATTAAGTTACAAAACTAAATAGTTTTCAGAAAGCTAGAGCGTTATTAAAAAACTTGTAAATAATTCATTCTGTAAAGTACAGAACTTTTTATTTTATGATGAATCGTAAAGACTGTCATAATGATAAATAATATTTCAAAAATTTTCTTGTGGGTAAATGAATCTCAATTATTTGATTTGGTTTCTATTTTCTACATACTTTAAAATATTCTACTTGAAATTACAAAACTAAATAGTTTTTAGAAAGCTAGACCGTTTTTAAAATACTTTTAAATAATTCATTCTAAAAGGCACATAATTTTTTGTTTTATGATGAATCGTAAAATACTGACACATAATGATAAATAATATTTTACAAAAGGATATTTCAAAACTTTTCTTATGGGTATATGAATTTCAATTTTTTGATTTCGTTTCTATTTACTATATACTTTAAAAATATTCCACTTAAAATTACAAAATTAAATGCTTTTTGCAAAGCTAGAGTGTTGTTAAAAAACTTGTAAATAATTCCTTCTAAAAGGGATAGATTTTTTTTTTGTTTTACGATTAATCGTAAAAGAATGTTATAAAGAAGACTGTGAGTCTCAAAAGGTACTATGTCACCTTAAAGAAAGATTTGGTGTTAAGACAAACAGAAAAGTTAAATCGAAGACAATTATCTGAAAACCACGAAAAGTGCTTTGAGGATGAAAGAAAATCTAAGTCACAGTTTTATAGAGTTTATTTTTAGATCGACGTTATTCCTTATGCTACCTTTTTTTAGGGATTTGATTATTTTTAATAAAAGGATTTAGATTTTAAGGTTAAAATGCCTGATAACTTTTAACTGTTGCAAAAGTTGAAATATAAAACTGTTGCAAAAGTTGAAATATATTTTATTTTTCAACTTGATATTAGTAATTTTTTTTTGAAATTTTCAATTTCTCAACAGATTTTAGTTTTTTTTTTTAATTTTTAAATGTCAGATGCTTTTAAAGTTTTAGGTTCACAGACTTAAACATATTTAACTTCAATTCAATTATAATTCAAAATATATTTAGTATTCTACAGCATTCAAATTATATTCAATTCAAAATATATTTAGTATTCTACAGCTTAAAAATATTTATTTCGAAAAAATGAAATTTTCCTTATGTGGCATAGATTCTATAAATTTAATTAAATCTTTTTTTTACTAGCATATAGCCCGTCATATGACGGGATCAGTAAAATTTTTAATTTTCCTGAATTGTAAAGTACGCTATAGGCAGGTAAAAAAGTGGTTTGTTTCTTGGCTGAGAATTATCTGGTACACGCTCAAAAATTTGTTTATTTTCATACTTCTCTAATGTCTCCTGATACTGTGAATGAAGTTTAGAATTACGTTGAATTCATTTAGTCAGACGTGTGGTTATGTATAAAAAACACACAAACGAACAAACTTCTTAATTTTCAAAGATATATAACTTAAACGCTAGATCTTTATTAGTCTGTGAAATAGACTCCTAGACTTTTATGAAAATAATTTGTTGTTCACATCGGTGATAAAATTTTCATTGTAACAAAAAATAATCGATGATTAAATTTAAAATTATCACATATGTACCTAATCTACTATTGTGATGAGGCGATTTAGATCTGATATATAATTGTTTCATTCATAAAAAAAAGTAAAATGTTCGGGATCTAAATCTGACCTCATCACATCGTCAGAGATAGAGGACCATAATTTAACGGAATATTGTAGTCTTGTACGGGGGTCTGATTCCAGTCACAGATAAGAATCCTGTCTCCGTACTTGACATTAAATAAGAATGTACCTTTGTGGAGTATTTATGAGTCCCTAAGGGACAGGGCCAAATTAGAGGTGATAAGGTTACTCACGTTGGTGGTCTCAGGGCGGGGTTTGCTGAGACCAATGACTTTCTGGCAACGATCCCGATTGGGAGTCAAGAAGAAGGAGGGGACTAAGTTAGAGAATTGAAAGAGAAGGCCCCAGAGAATTGGAGGAGAAGGTCCCAGGGAGTTGAAAGAGAAGGTCTCAGAGAGTTGGATCGGAAGGCCCCACAGAATTGGATGAGAAGGCCCCAGAGTGTTTGGAGAGAAGGCCCCAGGGAGTTGGATTAGAAGGACCCAGAGAGTTTGGTTCGGAGGTCCAAAAAGGAAGTTGCTATATACTCCAGCCAAGTCCGCCAGAAAGTTTCCTGCAAAAGTTGTACGGTCGCACCCCAGAGACAACAGATCAACGGTTGATGAAAAAATTTCCCTCTCATACCCTTCAACCAGAAGTGTTCCGGGCCCATCACTTTAGACCCACAAAGGTACCCATCTTTTTGCATTACATTTTGAAATCGAGATTAGGTCCTCTCTCTCTACTTACAAAATTTTCCTAAATGTATATATAATTTGTCAGAGGTAATTTAAATAGTTTGACTAAGCTTAATTATTGACTTATTATTTTTTTTTGTAAATATATGTATAAATATTTTTTTAAATAAATCTACTTATTTTATATTAAGCTAGTCTCAGTTGCCATTATTTTAGAGGTTAGTTGATTCTTCATTTTAATGTCTGTAGTTGCTCAGAACCTGTGGTTAAATTGTAGTAAAACAAATATTTAACACAACGCAATTTAAAATAAATTCCACTATACATTTGATCACAGGTTGTTAATAAATATATAACGAGGACTACACGACAATTATTTATGCCAAACATGAAAGAAAATTATTTAGGTAATATCTCAGTTCAGTGATAAAACTTATGAAAATAATGCAGACGATATTTAAATAATTTAAAATAAGAAATGATTAAATGAGTTGGTTAAAATAATAACGTCATAATGCGTGAAAAAAAATGTTAATTTTATCTATTTATTATGCGATAAACTTAGTAGCATGCTCTTAGCCGGGGAAAATAGGGCTTCAAATAATGCCATTAAAAGCTCTAAAAGAGGGGGGAGGGGTGGATTTCGAACTTTTTAAAGATTTGCTTTGAATTTTGCTAACCCTAACTCATCAAGAATCCACATCATATGGATGCTCCTATCTATTCCAGGTCCAACTGCTTCATAAATTCGAGGACATACGGACAGATAACTTAGGCTATTATTATTATTAAAGGGGATTTTTCTAAATAGAATTTTTTAAATATTAAAATTGCAAGAACAGTTTTTTAATAGTCCTTTGATTCTATACATTTTCCACATTTATTATATATATACAGCATTTTTCTTTGAAATTAAATCAATATAATATGCCTTTAAAATTATGAACTGTAAAATGAATATTAAATGCTAATTACAGAAAAACAGGCTAACTTTCATAGAAAAAATATTAGAAGTATAACTAATAAATAAAGCAATTTTTTATTATGTTAAATTAAAATTTGTACCACTAAAATATATCACCATAGTTTATCATTTTAAAGCACATATCGCTTTAATTTATTTATATTCATAAGAATAAATGCTCAATGTTGTGCTCAATTAGATAACTGTAAAAAATTAAATTTATTAATTGTTCTTTAAAAACTATATTAAATCTTAAAACTTTTTGATGCTACCTAAATGAATAAAAAACACAGTTTAACGGTCAGAAAAATTATCATTTTTCTAAATATACAGCTTTTCAAGTTATAGGAAGTTAAAAATGGGGAAGACATTGTAACAGCTAAGATGATAGGAGGACTTGCAAAACTAATTTATTTTGATTTTAATCAAGATTTATAAAAATTTAATATGTTGTTTATAATATACTATCCAAAAATTAGTTACAATTTCAAAGCAAATAATTAATTTTATCAGTTAAAAATTAACTATTTCAAAAAGAGCTATATCATAAATGCTCAATCCGCATTCCTTTTTCATAAAATATGGCCAGTTTTATTTGTTAGCTACCTTTTAAACCAAAGCATAAAATTTAGTTAATGTAAGCATTCATGGAAAATAAAAGATGAAAAATGTAATAAGAGCGATGTTTATATTTTTTGAAGCACAGAATTGACACATTTTACTTTTCGAAACATATATATTTGAACAAACTTCTGTTTGTAAGCTATGAGGTAAATGTCGGATAAATTTAAAAAATTCTAACAAATAGAAATGTATTGAGAATGTTGAAAGTATTCATAAAACAAAAATACTGTTGTTTTAAAAATGTTCAAAATTATCATTAGTAATAATCATATGTTGTGTTGTAATAATTATATTCAATAAAAGAAGATGGTTGTAAAAGCTTTTCCCTTTTCATTCTTAGTTATAATTCTTAATTAAAGGAGATATTTCAAAAGCTATATCAAATTTCAAGTAGCTAAAACATAATTGCACAATCGCCTTAAAACATCGGTCTCTAACTTTTATGCTATTATGCCACCTTATTTTTTCCATGACTCTTTACCCTTTTTTTTTTAAAATAGGTATATAGTATAGACACATTTTAAATAATTATTAATTTTTAAATATAAAAAAATACTGAAAATATCAATTAACAGAAAAATAACAAGGTTTTGCTATTACATAAACATATCTTAAATTCGTTATTGTATCACTAGCATATAGCCCGTCATATGACGGTATCAGTAAAATTTTTAATTTTCTAGAATTGTAAAGTACCCTATAAGGCATGCAAAAAAATGGTTTGCTTTTTGGCTGAGAATTATCTGGTACACGCTGAATAATTTGTTTATCTTTACTGACCGCATGTTAGTTGCCAAATTTAATTTATCTTGTCATATTACGTGATAGGATGGACAGCAGAGATTTTAATATTGACAGTGATTATTTGGCGGTATATATGAATGATGTCCAAAATTTAGCGAATCGATTGCAAACCGTGTGGTTATGTATAAAAAACAAACACAGAAACGAACAAACTTCTTAATTTTCAAAGTTATACAACTTAAACGCAAGATATTTATTAGTCCGTGAAATAGACTCCTAGACTTTTATGAAAAAATTTTGTTGTTAATACCGGTGATAAAATTTTCATTGCAACAAAAAAATAATCGCTGATTACATTTAAAATTAGCACATATGTACCAATCTATTATTTAATACAAATATACAAGAAAATTATTTACGTAATAGCTAAGTTTAGCGATAAAACGTATAAAAATAATGCCGACGGTATTTAAATAATTTAAAATAAGAAATAATTAAAGGAGATGGTTAAAGGAATGACGTCATAATGTCAGAAAAAATGTTACTTTTACCTATTCATTTTGCGATAAATTGATAAATTTAATGTTCTGCTCTTAACCGGGGACGATTGGTTTGGTTTGGAGTGCTACGGTCTACTTTTTGCAACACGAGGGCTAATGAGACCGGGACCTACAGCTTAAAGCCGATTCCGAACGGCTACGAACCTCCATGCCACTGTGGGATCTTAACCGGGGATAACAGAGCTTGAAAGAATGGCGTTAAACACTCGAAAAATCGGAAGGGGTGGATTTCGAACGTTTTCGAATTCGCTTTGAATTTTGCTAACCCTAACTCATCAAAAATACAATATGGCTGCCTCTATCCATTCCAGGTACAACCGCTTCATAAATTCGCGGACAGACGGACAGATGGACAGACAAGTTAGGCTATTATTATATAGGGGATGCAAAAAGCAATTGTTTTGTGCATTCTCGAAACTGTGAGTTCGTAAATGCACCATTTTAAAAGTCTACCACACAGGTTAATTTTTTATAAAGGAATTGTATGCATAAAAATGTAGGAAAACTAAAATTAAACATTTATTAACTGGATTTTTATTTTTATGTTATGATATGATGTTTTATTTCACGATATTATAGCATAAAAATAATTTTTTTATAAAAAATTCTAGACGCTTGCCTATTAGTCTGGCTAGCAGATTGTAGGTTCTCCTCTCAGGTTGGAAATAACTGTTTTAAAAGTTATCAGATCCCTTAAATAGGAAACTACAGATAATGAATTTTTCCGAAATGTAAGCCTCGATGCTTAACATTAGATTAATGTGTAAAAGATATAGTATGGTTAATTTTCCTGTAATAACACTTTGAAGGAAACCGGTATTTCGTTAACATTTTTTTCCCTCTGCTTTGTATAAGAATATGAAGAAATTTTTGGATTTTCAACGTTTTTGATACTTTAAATTATCAATAGATGGCAGCACTACACTTAACTTTCTTACTCTTTAAAATATTCGTGTCTAAACCTGACTTTACCCCACATGGCAAGAATTCTGTTTTTTAAAGTTAGAACTTGAAAATAAACTACTTGACTCGAAAATAAAAATACCTATACAAATCGCACATAAATTTATTGTCTCTTTAACTATTGCACATTTTTAATGATAAATATTGACTAATCTCCAAAAATAATTAAAATAAAAAAAAGCCTTATTTTTATGATGCACCTGGGAGTAGTTACGCAATAAAAATAACCCCCAACTCCCCCCTCAAGGAATGTGAAACTTTTTTTCATATATTTCGTATTTATACAAAACACAGATAAAATTTATAATGACATTAAACAGAAAAAAATTTTAATAGTGCCCCTTAAAGGGATAAAACACAGGCTATAATAAATGGCTACTTTAAAATAATTTTTTGATGAAAGAAATTTTTTTTTATGCTTTCCCAATTTTTTTCCTATTTTTTAAAAGAGCCTTTAGTTTGAAACTTTAAATATCCATTTTAATATTCTTAAATCAATAACTATCATAAGTTCGCGTATATATCGCGTAACTCAGAGACGATTAGCTATAAAAAGTCAAAATTTTCATTTAAGACCATTATAATGTTTAGCTGTGCAGCTCTCCTTCTGGTTGCATTCTGAACTCTATATAACGAAACAATTCTATATAACGAGAAATTACACTGTAGGGATTAACTTATAAATGATTCTCTGTAGAAGATAGAAATCTTGTGTTTAAAGTTTTAACATCTTGTGAAATCCTTCCTATTTTGATTGCAATCTGACCTATATATAATAGATTTAAGCATAACGTACAATAAAATACGTTATATTTACGTTAATTTTTAGAGGGCATAACTCAAAAACCATTAGACGCAGAGTGATGAAATCTTGTAATTCGGACTGTTATAATGCCTGGTTGTGAACCATCCCTTTCAATTGCTATTTGCATTCTATATAACGAAAAAATTTCATTATAACATATATTAACGTTTGGAGTATAAATGAAAAACGTTTGGCCACAGAATGCTGCAACTTTCTATTTAAAACTATTATAACGTCTACTTATTTAGCCTTTCTTTTGATTGGAATTTTCATTCTATATAATTTAAATTTTCAATATACCTTATATTAACGCTGCATATCATTACTCTAAGTCAAATAGGCATAGCTAGGGGAAATTTTGTATTTAGAACTGTTATAACGTCTAATGCTGCATCTCCTTTGTTGATTGAAATCGTCGCTCTATATAACGATCAATTTCAATGTGATGTGTTTTAATGCTGTAGGCGAAAGTCAAAAGAGATTATCTAAAAATGTTGAAATTTTGTATACAGTGTTATTATAACATCTAGTTGTACTTCTCAATATTTTATTGATATATGTAGTCTATATAACGAGAAATTTCAATATAATGTAAATTGGTTGAAGAGCATAAATCAAAAAGGATTTGCTGCAAAATTTTGAAATTTTGTATTTAGGATTGGTCTAACATATAGTTCTGCACCTCCATTTTTGATTGTTATCTGCACTTTATATAACAAAAAATACAGAGACGTATTTAAGTGCAGTTGTGGCAATACTTTTGAACAGTTGAAACAATTCTTTAAATGTCCAGTTTTAGAAAGTGAAACCAAAAGTCTGATATTTCTGGAGCATAATTTTGAATATTTATTGATTATTACTTCCTAGTCTGGAGTAAATGTAGTGTTGGCTGCACCAATGAGAACCATCTACTTTAAAATACAGGTTCTAGATGTTTTGAGTGTCCTCGGGTGTACAATTCACAGCAACTTATACTATACAGTGTAGTACAAGTACGTTAAAAATATTACATGCAAATACATTCAAGTACATGTTATACATATACAATAAAATGCAATACTTAGGAATACATTAAAAAGAAAGGAAATTGAATAATATATTTACTTAAAACTTGGTAGCTTTACATATAAAGACTTTGGAACACTCCGGACTGAGCCCTGCTACGGGGCTGAAGGTTCGTCGCATTTTTCCTTTGCCGATTATTGTAATAATGAAGAATTTCGGTTTAGAATGAAATATCTATGTAACGGAAAATGTCAACGAAACTAATATTAACGCTGCAGGTCTCCGCCAGACAGCAGTACTTGAATTCTACATAGACAGCATGATTACCTTGAGAAACGAAACCTACTTTGAATTTTGAAAGAATGCGTAGCTGATAATTCTGTTGACGCAACATACAAATAATAACAAGATATATAGTATAATAAGCATACGATTAAGTCATGTAGTGTCCAACTCAGTTTGTTTCTTACGAAATTAGTTTAACTGATAATTACGGGATAAATGATATGGATTGGAATTTAATCTTTTAATCCCCAAGTCATTTCTGCCGATTACATATCGATGCTTAGCTTAAATCTAAGTTATTATGGACTGCGCAGAATAAAATAGATATGAAGTTTAACCCTTTTGTTCCTTCAATAACTCTCACTAGCCAAGACCTCTGGGTCCTAGATTAGCTGAAGCCACATGAGAAAATTTCCTATCCCCTAGTGGCGGGGCTGCTAATAGTCACAAATAATGCTGAGTTATGCTGCGGTGAACAGATGGCTCATTGTAATCATCCGATATTAGCAGGTGTTTTTCCCTGAGAATTTTACAGCACATTATGAAACAATACTTGTTGGATTACTTGAAACCTTTCATTCCTACTGTATTCGATTTTGAACTTGTTTACTTAGATTAACAGATGAAAGAAAAAGACTAGAAGGGAAGGAAAACATGCAAAGTTTGGGCTATTGGGCTGGGAATAGGAGGACATTCGAAATTTTAGTGTGTGGGTCTTAAAGAGTTAAACAACTTTGAATATTAGAGCATCGTTTTAAACATCATAGGAGGCTATTTATGAAAAAAGAAAACCTTCGTGAAAAATGATTTATTTGGTATTACATGTAAAATAAGTACTGTAAAAGGGAGTTTTATAAAAGATAAAGCCATTTTGTCATGGTTTCAGTGTAAGTAGCTGTCGAAAATGGAAATTTATAAGAGGTGATCGAAAAATCAAAAAGTGTCGATATAATAGAAATTTATAAATAATAGAAATTACTGTACTGTTATTTTGTAGGCTGTTTATAAGATTGCTTTTTATCTACTCTCAAAAAGGAAAACTCGATTTAAGAACACATAAGAATTCTACGAGCTATTTTTTAGCGGTATCTAAAAAGATACGCCAGGTATTAAAAGGTTAAAGAAAGTTTTACAAGTGAAGATCAATAGATTTTGATCTTCTTTTCTATTGCATAAGATTGATGAATCCTGTAAAGCTGAGACAGTAAGTAGACTCAAAGACATTCCAACAACAACCATTAACAGTATCTGAAAACTTTTCAAATGATACTTTGTTTTTAGTTTAAGAAGATAATTCTAGAGAAACAATAGCATGTGTTGACGAATCATTCACATTTTATTATGACAATTAAGCGAGATTAAATTGCGATGTTTATTACCTTAAAAAATATTTTGCATGTATACAACTGTCCCATTCCAAATTCGGTCTCATTCTTTTCCTCGGCGGTACTTCAATAAGAAACTCATCTTTGATCATTTATTCAATTATTTTAAGTTCACTAGTTTGAATCGCTCAAGAGGCATTTGAAAAAAATAATAGTTTTATATAAGCTGATTGTTTTAACTAATAATATAAGCTAGAATACTGGAAATGAATCAGTATAGTGAAATATAACAAAACAAAGATTATGCGGTATGCCCAGAAATTAAATTTGGGGGGAGGCATATCGTCATTGTCATGAAAGGAGCAATTTCTTTTGTTTAGAACTATCATTTGGAAAAAAATTAAAGAATATGCTATTTCTATTTTATTTTTCCTGTTCAAAATTTTTCTAGCATTGATATAATTTTTATCAAGTTATAAAAGTTTCAAAATTTACGAAAAATAATAAATAAATGATGAGAGGAAAAATTCTTACTAGAAACGGTAGAATCCAACATTATTGAAAAATCGGTAAAAATATTTTAAAGCAACTGAGGTGTTTTCAATTTACCAGAATATGAAAATCTGTAACTTAAAAAGGTTTCAACATTTTCAACTAAACGAAATTTCTCAGCTAAAATATTACATAAATATAAACTGCATGTTTATTCTCTTATATTACAGAGTACACTTTTTCATTAATTCCATTTTAACTTAATATAAAGGATCAAATAAGCCCTTACCATAAATAGTATAATACATGGGGGGATGCATAGACACACTTAAAATTTTTCTATTGCTTTTATATTATAAAACTATAAAGTACATTTTACTAGTACTAAAAGTTCATTAACTTTTAAATTAACTAGCTTTAATTCCATTATTTTGAGTACAAAATTTTATGAAAGGAATTTTATAAAAGAAGAAAAAGTGATATTTCTAAAAAAAGCTGCATTTATCTTACAAACTTCGTGAATAAAATAAAATATAAACTATAATTTATAAAATTTATGTTTATTATTAAAAATAATTTATTTGACAATTTTTAAAAGCAAGATATATAAATAGAATAAATTGACGTCACAGAAATATTCAGACTAAATTTCACGTCTTTCAAAAGATGAATTGTTTTACCAGCGTGTCGAATCACTAAAAAAGTACATTTTGTGAAAAACTCAACTAACTTTATAACTTTCTGTACATTACTATGATAGTTTATTTTCTGTTATCCTCATTACCATAGGTTTAAATCTTGATTCCTTTAAAAATTATGTTTTTAGAATCGATAAAACATCCTTCAATTTTTAAATCAAAAATTGAAAAATCGAGTTTTAATGGTTGAGAACGTCCCAGTTCCCTTATTGATTGAAAAATGGTCTCAATTAAAAAAGAATGTTTAAAATGATGCGAGTATAATGTAGTAAAATTTCCTACTGATATTGATTTTTTACAAAATCCATATGTATTCTCGATTGTTATTCCTGAAATATATTTCAGCCTTCCTAACTTGCAGTTATATTTTTACATATCTATAGCACAGTCCCTTTAAAATAGTACAGTATTTTAGATGTACTGTTTCTTAATTAGTTTTTTTAAATGGTTTACAATTTTAAAGGATCCTTTAGCAGTAATAATTGTAATAAAGCAGGTGACTAACTTAAAAAAAATTATGAATATTCAGTAAAATATCTGTGTATCACTCGTGTAAGGTTTCTGTAGGAGGTAATGCAGAATTTTGCTCTATTGTGCTTTTCTATAGCCGATATTCTGCTGTCAAAATACCAATACTACATTCTCACAAAAAATGAAGAATATGTTTTTTTCGAGTATTTCTAATTTATTTTCATCTGTAGGTATGAGGGCATTTTCTGGTGGGATCAGAATGTTTTATGAAATCACACTGCTTTGTGTTTTGTGAAACTTTCTTTAACCCCTTAATAAACAGTTTTTTTGAAAAAGGACGGCCAAAAAAATCAATTTTTTAATGTAAAAAACAAAATATAGCAATATAAAGTACAACGCCGCTTGAATTATCTCGAATGTGCACAGTTTGGCTAGTTTAGCGTGCTCGAGTTAACTCGAGTGTGCACATTAAGGGGTTTAGCTGTAAAACTACAGCAAAAATAATTAAAAATTGTTATCCTACAATAAGATTTGGCTAATTCTACTGGAATATTAGAATCAGTAGAGGTTTTTTTTAGAGGTGGGGAAGAGTGGTAGAAGATCAATGGTACTCACTTTATATTTAGTTTATTGTCCTCATCTTATTGTTTTTAAAAGAGGTTCTATTATTAGGATAATATAATCGAAAACTCTCTCTGCTTGCCTGCTATTCATTTCAATTTATTTTACTATATCGTCGCATAGTTGAACTGCAGTAATTACGTTCACTGCCTTAGATTGCATAATCCTGTTTAAGAGCAATGGCAATGAGGGTAACCCCAATTATCAGTTTTATCTATTAAGATCCAATAATTCAATTCTAGTCCAATTTCATAATTATTATTTCAATATTAAAGAGTGAACAAAACATCAAAACTGTATTTATATTAATTTTGTAGTAATCGTTCTGAAAATTATGAAAATACTCTTTGGAGTAAAAGCAATTTAGACATTCAATATCGTTTTTGTAATGTAAATTTTGCTTCCTAAAATTAACCTTTAATTTGTTTAAGTCTGGTTGCTACACTGGACATATATTTATAACTACTATATAACATAACTGTCAGTGTTCGCCACAGCGGACATTAATTATCTCAAAAATGGAAAATGATATATTTTTTTTGTTTATTTTACAGAGATCCCAATCAATGTCTATACAGACATGGGAAAATAGCAGAAATTAGAAAAAAATATTTGAAAAAACATCTTGTCAAATTAAGGGTTAAAGACTAATGAGTTTCCATACCTTAAATATACACTTAAAATAATGTTAAAATTATATTTTGAATGATAAATATAAAATATTTCTGAAAATAACTGAAATCTCGGATTAATTAGCAAAAAATTGTTGTATCCAAGCACATCTACAACATTTCAACCACAATTCATCACACTTAACCTAAAGGAATTATTGAATTTTCAAATATTGGCCTAAAATACGAATTTCTCAGATGTTATGTGGGAAAATATTAACTTAGATCATTATGAAAAGGCATTTTGAATACAAATTTCGTTACTTCTTACATATATTTTCATAAGCTATGTTTTATGCAAACACACATGTCGAGATTGAGACTCGAAGCTACGAAGTTTAGCCTTGATCATCTTGATCATTAGCACTTTAACTATTCGACTATCATCTTGATTGTATAAGTGTGGAAAACACTCGTACACTCATTATTATTAATTATTATTTCAATAAACTTTAGTCTAATCGTTAAAGAAATAGATCAAAATGTATTTAAATGTATTTTAGATATTTTAAAATAATTCTGAATGTTTACTTCTTATTGAAAATCTTATAAAAATAGATAGTTTTACGATCTTTCAAAACAGTTACTTTAAACACATTTTCCTTCATCCTTTAAAGGATAACATCGCTTTTCTGTGGTATAGATTGCAATCGATATATTGCAGGGAAATTGCTTTTCCAGGTGTTTACTGAATGTAAGATGACTTTAGAAAACACCAATATTTGGGATAGAAAATTTTGTTTAAGGTTTGCATTCACATACTAAGAAATTTCAGAATAATTCAATCAGCTTAAAGCATCTCACTCGAGTAAATATTATTAAAGCTTTAAGTTTTAGAGTATACGCAAACATTTAAAAAAATTATACTCAATGAATAAAGAAAAGAAGAAAGAACTTCCGGAAATTTTTTTCTTTGGATCTAGTCGAATAAAATAAATTATTTTGAAAGTGTTACCAAAATGTTATCAGAAGACTTTATTTTATATCACATGTGTATTGAGTATATATGATAAAATTTTACTACATTAGATAATATACTATACAAAATTTTGTATTTTAACTATCAACCGGCTATCATCCAACGATATTTTACAATGTTTTGCAACTGGACTACCTGGCACATAAGAATCGGGAAAAAACACTCTCTAGTTGTTAGCTCAGTAAACTTTAGTCTAATCATTAAATGATTAGACCAAAAAGGTTTTAAACATGTGTTAGGTAATTTCAAATAATTCGGAATGCTTAAGTCTTATTCAAAATTCTGCTATAAAAATAGATTATTTTAGGATCTTTGAAAAAAATTACTTTAAAAGCATCATTTAAAGTACAACATCACTTTTCTGTGGTATAATTTAGATTACAATCGATAGATTAGAGGGAAACTGCTTTTTCAGGAATTTATTGAATGTAAAATGACTAGAAAACATCGATATTTGGACTAGAAATTGTTTTAAGACGTGTACTAATATACTAAGAATAATTCAATCAGCTTAAAGCATCTCACTCGAGTAAATAGTACTAAATCTTTAAGTTTTAGGATATACGCAAATATTTAAAAAATTATACTCAATGAATAAAGAAAAGAAGAAAGAACTTCCGGAAAATTTTTTTTGGATTTAGCTGAATAAAATAAATTATTTTGAAAGTGTTACCAAAATGTTATCAGAAGACTTTATTTTATATCACATGTGTATTAGAGTGTATATGATAAAATTTTACTACATTAGATAATATAGTATACAAAATTTTGCATTTCAACTATCAACCTGCTTTCATCCGCCGATATTTTAAAATGTTTTGCAATTGGACTATCCAGCACATGTGAATCGGGAAAAAACACTCTTCAGTTGCTAGCTCAGTAAACTTTAGTCGTGTAATCATTAGATGAATAGATCGAAATAGTTTTAAACATGTGTTGGATAATTTTAAATAATTCATAATGTTTACGTCTCATTCAAAATTCTGCTATAAAATAGATTATTTTAGGATCTTTCAAAACAATTACTTTAAAAGCATCATTTAAAGTACAACATTTCATCTATTAAAGTACAACATCGCTTTTCTGTGGTATAATTTAGATTACAATCGATTGATTAAAGGGAAATAGCTTTTTCATGAATTTACTAAATGTTAAAATGACTAGAAAACATCGATATTCGGAATGGAATCTTTTTTAAGAAGTGTATTAACATACTAAGAATTTCAAAACAATTCAATCAGATTAAAACATTTCAATCGAGAAAATATTATTAAAGCTTTTAAGTTATGGGATATATATAAACATTTATAATATTATACCTAATGAACGAAGAGATTAAAAAAGAGCTTCTGGAAAATTTCTTTTGAAGTGCATCTAGTTGAATAAATTAAAATACTTTTGAAATTGTTTCCTAACTGTTACCATACGAATGTATTTTAGACCAAATGTGTATCAGAGAATAAATGCTGAATTTTTTTTTTATATCTGATAACATATTGTACAAAGTTTTGCATCACTTGCTTCTTAAAACTACTCAATGTTGTACTGTTCAGTAGTGGCTCCTACATTTTTGAACAGGAACACCTATATTTTGGACAGCACCGTATTAATTCTGGATACGGTGCAGTCTTAGGCCATCGAGGACATCTCGTCTATGGCGCTTCAGACTCCAAAACGTGCATATGGGGTTTTACAGTAATGTGGATCGCCAGTGAGCCAACCATTGAGGATGTTAATATTAGTCATATGATGATGCGTAAGAAGCGAAACTAAGTTACGTAAAGGAGTTATATAAGAATAGTTGATCTAAGCAGAAATTAATTTTTGGTGTCTGCGAAGTTGCTAAGGTTACCACAATCTGAAAGGAAACAAAAATATCTCACCACAGGATTTAATTTTATAGATATAAAAGCTAGAAATTTATTTTAGAATGTAATTATAATTAAATCAGTTTTCAGTTGAAATATCATTATATATAAATTATATGTATGTATACACACACACACACATATATATATATATATATATACATATATAAATATATATATATATATAATATATATATATATATATATATATATATATATATATATATATATATATATATATATATATATATATATATATATATATATATATATATATATATATATATATATATATATTTGCTAATCATAAATTTGCAGATGATATTCCACATTCTGAAATAGAACTTGTCATGGGAACTATCGACTCTAAGTTCCTGTGGGTGAACTTCATACCTGACTTAATAAAGACTGTTCAGAGAACAATATATATATATATATATATATATATATATATATGTATATATATGTATAAATATATATACATATATATTTGTATATATACATATATATATACACATATGTATAAACATATATATATATATATACATACATATATATATAAATATATATACATATATATATATATATATATATACATATATATATATATACATATGTATAAACATGTATATATACATACATACATACATACACACACACACACACATATATATATATATATATATACATATATATATATATATATATATATATATATATATATATATATATATATATATATACATATATATATATATATATATATATATATATATATATATATATATATATATATATATATATATATATATATATATATATATATATATATATATATATATATATATATATATATATATATATATATATATATATATATATATATATATATATATGCTAATCATAAATTTGCAGATGATATTCCACATTCTGAAATAGAACTTGTCAAGGGAACTATAGACTCTAAGTTCCTTTGGGTGAACTTCATGCCTGACTTAATAAAGACTGTCCAGAGAACAAAATCCTTAACGAATCAATTCCGGAGTCATATCTACCGAATATATATTGAAGAATATCTTAACTTATTATGGATTGTACAGAGTAAGGCAAATACCAAATTTAAACAACTTTGAGTGTTATAGTCAGATGTCGTTAGTAATTAGCTGCCATTTAAAAATCATACAATGCTATTAATAAAAAAAATCCTTGATAAGAGATTTATTTCTAGACATTTATAAACACAGTAAAGAGAAGCTTTATACTAGGTAAACCTATTTGTCATGAATTAAGCCAATATATTTTTACGAAAAGTAAATTTATGCGTGAGACTAAAAAAAATAATAAAATGCCAATTCAAACAAAGGATTTTTAAAGGATAGAAAATAATCGAAAGTTTGGTAGATTGTTTATATGAATGTCTATAAACAATCTACCTTTACTGCAAAGAAAAATTCATCATAAGAAAGCATATAAATTCTACAAACTATTTTTCTACCTATCTCTAAATAGGGAACCTAGGCATGATCGGTTAAAGCGAAAGAGATGTCTATAAATGTAGTGTTTATATTTTTAGAATATCCAGTTTTTTTAGATTTTGTAGAAGTCATACATGCATCAGATTAATTCTCAGTCTTGTATCTATGAAGAGCAGTGTTTACTCTCCTTTAAGATAATGTAGTAATTCAACTAATTTATTGTCTTCTTATTTTAAGGAGTAAATTATCGTATTTACCTGTTTCTGTTTTAGGAGGGTTTTAAGCCATATTCTCTATAAAGGAAAATATGGGGGATATTATGATTTGTTTTGAAAATAAATCAACATTCATAATAATATCATCCGTGAAAATAAGTCAATATAGTTTCACTGAAAGTAAATTTATGCTTGAGACTAATAATAAAATGCGAATTGAAACTAAAGATTTATAAAGGATAGAAAGTACTCGAAAATTTGGTAGACTATATATTCTATAAACAATCTACCTTCACTGCAAAGGAAAATTCGATCCGAGAAAACATAAATATTCTACAAACTATTTTTTAGCTGTCTCTAAATACGGAACCAAGGCATGATCGGTTAAAGCTAAAGAAATTTCTATACATGTAGTGTTTAAACATTTAGAATATCCATTTTTTTTTTAGATTTTGTAGAAGTCATACATGCATCATATTAATTCTCAGTCTTGTATCTATGAAGAGCAGCATTTACTCTTCTTTACGATAGAGTAGTAATTCAACTAGCGTTAAGTTATTGTGTTCTTATTTCAGGAATAAATTATCGTATTTACCTGTTTCTGTTTTAGAATGGTTTTATGCCATATTCCCTATAAAGGAAAATATGGGGGATATTATGATTTGCTTTGAAAATAAATCCACCATAATATTTCTACTGCAAGGTATTTTGGAGAAATGTCAAAATGGGAAACGGAAATGTAGTATAAGCAGTTAAATTTATCTGTAAGAAACTTTTATATCTGCTTATATTCATATGAGTTAGACTTGTAAAACGTGAGGATTTGCATTAGTTGTATAACACATTTCTACTAAATCAGTAATGCTTTACTATAATGTTTTGTAGGGATAAGATAACCAAATGAAGCTAATGGAAGTTTATAAAACTTAGTATATGTTTAAGTTGAAAATTTAAATTTAAAACGGGACAATCAGTCTGGAAGCAATTAATATTCCTCCACGGGTAAACTCTTTTTTGTCTATATGTCCATTTTAGGAGCATTGGCTTAATTAATTTAAACTCCAATTTAGCAATTGAAAAAAAAAAAAAAAAAACGAGTAAATGACACTCTAAATGAAAGTTACAAGAAAGTCTTGTTTGAAAAGAAGGAAATAAATGAAAATACTTTTCTTTTTATTTTTGAAGATTAATTTCTTTAGTAAGTTCACATTTACATGCCGTATTATGTTTCATATTTGATAATTTATTTCTTTTTTGCTGTTATCTCTGCCAATAATTCAAATGAAAAAAAAATTAAATTAAAAAAAAATAAAATAAAATTCCATTTGATGAAAGTTAATATCGATTCAAAAAGCTTTTACCGTTAATAATATTCGCACACATTTCTTAATGCTTATTCTAAAAATATTCCTGTCAGAAAACATCCAGTACTTAAAAATTATTTATCGACAAGATTGTATTCAGAACTAAGTATTTTAAATTCCTAGTTAGCTTTTAAACAAGAAGTTAAAAGTTTGAGCCAAAAATTTTTAGGTCGATGGAATCAAAACATTTATTTTTCAAATAACATAATGTTTTTTTAATGAAAAAGACTACGTTAATAGTTTGATTATAGTTCAACATTTTTGATGGATATTTTTTATGTATTACACATTCTCTCATATTGTGCTTAACACTAAAACCTAACTGATATATGTGGATATATTTTTAAATTAATAGTAGTAGAGGAAAGCTTGATAAAATTGTTTTATAGTTAAACTTGTTGTACCTTAGTCCTTAGACATTTTCAATCATATCTGTTTAATATTTTTTTATGAGATTAAGGTTTTATAGATTTACTTGTAGTGTGGGGGAGTATAACGGGTAAGGAAGTTTTCTGTATCCGTATCGTTGATACTGCACTTTAACAGGCTGTATGGTATTACTTACACATAATAATATATAAAATGATATATGTGGATACATTTTCAAATTAATAGTAGTAGAGAAAAGCTTGATGAAATTGTTTTATAGTTAAACCTGTTATACCTTAGTCCTTAGATCTTTTCAATGGTACCTATTGAAAGTATTTTATGAGAAAAAGGTTTTATAAACTTTCTTGTAGAGTGTAGAGGAGTATAACGAATAAGGAAGGTTTCTGTATCAGTATCGTTGATACTGCATTTTAAGAGATTAGGCTATTATTTACACATAATAATGTATAAAATGGTGCCATAAAGATTAAGTTATTAAAAATTTGTTGAGGCTAGTTGTTGACAGTTCCGATTGAACTATGTGTTACAGAGGAACAGTTTGCAAGTGTCAGTTTTAATTTTATAGAATTTAATATTTTAAGATGATATGGAGAACTATAAAATAAGATTGTTAGTGGTACAAAGACGAATAAGATATTTCTGGAGGGTAGAAAGGAAATAATGACAGGATCTTCACTGCAAAACACGGTTGATAAGTATGAAGTAAATTTTATGGCACTTCAGAGATCCTTCAGTAAAATAAAAACTGACTACTTACGTTGTACAACATATACATAAAAGGGATCCCATGACAGGAGGTGATTCTTCTACATCTTAAGCAGGTCGCTCTGAATTGAGACAAGTGCTTCTAAATCGAAGGCAGATACTTCAACATTAAAGCAAACTCAACTACGTATCAGTCATTAAAAAATAGAGCCATATATTAGAACCAGTGAACGGACATAGGTCTACAAGTGAAAGATTATGGTATATGCCATATTGTCAATCTCAGAAATGAAATCTCTTTTGAGCTGAAGCCAAAAAACGACAAGAAATGTAGAGAAAAACTTGTAAAATCGAAAAAAACCCTCCATTTCACGCAAATCAAGGAAATAATCGTCTAAACAAGTTTCTTAAGACAAAAATGACAAAGACTGCTTTAGCATAGAATGTGCAGCACAGTCTACTAAAAATCCAGACCACCAACAGCTTAGATTTAACGTGTTATTGTTTCAATTGTGCTGGAGGTCATTATTCCATGACAAAATATATATTTGTAAAAACTATAATTCAAAGAATAACTGTTATAGTTCACCAAAAAAACTTTTATAATTAAGTGAATATATAAAGCCTAAATATTATACACTTTTTTCAATAGAAATTCTAAATAATGATATAATAAAAATATATAATTTTATTTTTGTATTTAAGCTTTAATACATATTATGTAATTAATTCATATTCTGTAACAGCATGACCTATAACTGGGAAGTTGCTACAGTGTAAATGCATTTAAATAACTTCTAACAACTTGATATATTGTTAATTTAATCGCTTTTAAAACTATATTGGGAATTTTGAACAACTAAAGCATATTTTAAAGTTCGCGTTTGCTAAAAACTTCTAATGATTTCGTTTAAAAAATTAATTTTTTTTATTAAGAACTGTTCCCGGTCTCCCCTATCATGATTTTTGTTTGTATTGCACTAAAATTTGTTTCTTGTAGAAAAATCTTGTGTCTTTAAGCATCTCTATTCACTGCTAGATTTAACAGCAGAGCAGAGCAATATATCCTAAAAATAGTTTCAAGGTACAATAGGTTCCCCTACATCATAACAGAAACAGAAATAAGTAACAAACAGCTTTTAATTTGAAAATCCCCACGTTTGAAACTAAAGCTATCAAAACAGGATATCCATCATTAGTGAAACAAAAATAAAACAAAAGGTTGTACAGAAACTCTAATGAGATTCTTAACTCTTGCAGCCATGCAAGTTGTACAACGATTGTTCTTGCTTTAAAATACAGCATTGAGTTAAGTCAAAATAATCCAATTTCGCCATAGAAATGCTTTAAATTTTAAAATACTCGGTACAGCCTGGTACAGCACACTAATTGTGAAATACAGTATATTTTAGAGATGACAAGAGAAAAAATTTGAAGCTTATATTTTCTTTTTATATTATGAAAGTATTTTCTATAATTTTAAATTTCTAATAACGCAATTAATATGCATAAATGTATAGCTATGATATAATAAGGGCATAAATATATAATTTTCATCATATTGCAATATTAAATGTTTCATTTACATATTTTTAAACCATTGTCAAGCTTTTAATTTAGTTGGAAGTTTAGTAACAATGTTAATTCATAAAAGAAACAATTTGCAAAGCTTTCTTAGCAACCAAATTTCTTTTTATCGTTTCTTCCAATTACTGTATTGTATTTTGTTGAATTACAATAATCAAATTTTTCTTCTATTGTGATTTCCACATATATCAAGCACTTAAAACTCTTTTTGAAAACATTGTCTTTGAGTGAATAATTATTAGTTTCAACTTTGATGATTTTTCAGAAATGGGAATTTCATTTACTATTAAATCATTTCTATTTTTATCTGCTTTCATTTATTTTATTACATGTTTTTGTAATGTGTTTAACAAGTTACTTTAAAGGATTATTTTTTTACTTAGAAGTTCTTATACATATTAAATCTTCATATAATTTTTCAAAACGAAAAACACTAAAATTTTCTTAACCATCGAACTGTTTTACATCGTTTGCAAAGCATATAAAATATTAAAGCTATTTACTTTAAAACTAAATTTTTATTTATTGAATGTTATTAAAATAAGCAATATAAATTAATTACCTATGTACACAAAACATATAAAATTATTTTAATTTAGATTAAAACATTTGACGACAAAAGATCTTTCAACATAATTTCATTCAAAATAATATTATAAAGTACCACTCAGAGAAAGAACAACAGATGTAAACAATATTTAATAAACAGAACTCTAGTGTTAACGAAGCAAAAGTAAGTATAAATTATCACAAAAATCAAAAACTGTTCAGAACTCACAAAATTAAAAACCTTGTATCTTAATAGCTCCGAATTAAAGTAAATATTCTCTTAAATGTTAAAATACACACATATGTATAACATATTGACGGTATATGAACATTTTAAAACATAAAAAGGAAAAATTGTAGGTAAAAATGTGTATTTATGCATACATTACAAAAATCAAAAATTGTTCAGAACTTACAAAATTTAAAACCTTGTATCTCAATAGCTCCGAATTAAAGTAAATATTTAATTAAATGTTAAAATATACACATATGTATAACATGTTGACGGTATATGAACATTTCAAAACATAAAAAGGAAAAATTATAGGTAAAAATGTGTATTTATGCATACATTACAAAAATCAAAAATTGTTCAGAACTTACAAAATTTAAAACCTTGTATCTTAACAGATCCAAATTAAAGTAAATATTCCCTTAAATGTTAAAATACACACATATGTATAACATGTTGACGGTATATGAACATTTCAAAACATAAAAAGGAAAAATTATAGGTAAAAATGTGTATTTATGCATACATTACAAAAATCAAAAACTGTTCAGAACTTACAAAATTTAAAACCTTGTATCTTAACAGATCCAAATTAAAGTAAATATTCCCTTAAATGTTAAAATGCACACATTTGTATAACATGTAAAAGTTATATGAAAATTTTCAAACATAAAAAGGTTTGGTTTGGTTTGGTTTGGTTTGGAGTGCTACGGTCTACTCTTTTGCAACACGAGGGGTAATGAGACCAGGACCTACAGTTTAAAGCCGATTCCGAACGGCTACGAACATCCATGCCACAGTGGGATTCCGAAGGCCAGCACCCTAACCAATCGGCCATCGTTAGGCCAAACATAAGAAGGAAAAATTATTGGTAAAAATGTGTATTTATGCATGAAGGTTTTGATATTTAAAATAGGAGAAACTGTGGTACCTTAAATCCATTTTTAGGCTTTGTTGCATTTTTATTTCATTTCTCAAAGGAATATAATTTGATGCATGATTTCGAAACTACGGATTGTTAATGAGTTTATAAATTTTATAATTTTTTATTGATAGTTTTTAATATAGTTAAGTATTTAACAATTAAAGGTAAATTCAGATAAATTAAGACCATTGGTCTAAGTCCGTGATGTGCTTTGGACCAGTTGATTTTTTTTACTCGAACTTGAACTTTTAACTTGTAAATGCACGGGTACTTGTATTTAATGCACCAGTGACGGAGAATACTTGTATTTATAACAATAAGAAACATATTTTACTGCAATACAAACAAAAATTATGATAAATACACTCGAAATGCTCCAAGGCATGATGTTTATAAAATGGGGACAATCAGAAAGGAATATTAGTTATAAAAATTAAAATACTTGCACAAATAACTGATTTATCTTTTAAAGAGACGAAAACATAACGTGCAAACTTTGTACTTTACTTATAAACTGTTGTACATTAAATCTAGGGCCAAAGTGGAAACTAATAGTCAGTCCAATATACAAAGAGTAGGTTGTTCGAACAATTATTATCTACACCCATAAAGTTTATACCACGGATGTAGGACTAATACAATTAATAATAGTGAATAAATAACTAATTAAAATCATTGTAGGTTTAAACAGGATTGAGCTGACAAAAAAAAAACAAAAAAAAAAAAAACGAGAAATACTTACTTTATGATGCAGTTTTTAGCTTCAGAATCAAGTAGACCGATGCAGAAACCTTTTATATTTGTTACGTCATTACACACTCTACAAACAATTTATACTAAAAAATAATTTTTAAAAAATGGGTATAAACTGATCAAAGGTATGACAGGTTCTTCTACTATTAAACATCTTAAAAACAAAGGAATTGATGTTTACGAATGTGGTATATCCAGCCATGCGTTGATGAGTATGTGAACGAGTGATTGAATGAATAAATGAGAGAGTGGCACGATTATATGTATGAGCGTTGTCTAGATAAACTAAAAAATTATTTCTAGGAAAATAATATCAGTCTCGAGGAGTGCTTCAAGAATAACTTCCTGGGATATTCCTTTTTCACAGAACTACAGAAAAACGGGGGCCAAAAGTTCTTGCTTTAGTACTTTCCAATAAAGGCGTATAACTCCTGGGAAGAATTTCTGAGGTATTGGAGGTTCCTGAGAATGACTTAGGCAAAGTTATGCTATATGGGTTTAAAAGGCTGTATCTATGTCTATCAGCAAAAGTAGATTACAACACAGTTTTAAGAGAAGAAAGTAGATCCTATATATACAAATGTTAAACAACTTGCTGTATCTGGGGATGATCAAGAGATTTTTATTGCCCCTTTTTTCGAACATCTTCACTTGCAAAGAAATCATAGACTAGATATAGAGGTGAATTATCGTCTGTGAACAAGAATTAATATCCTATTACACCTCAAATAAGTCAAATATTAGGTTCAAAAAATAATTTTTGTGTTTTCGTACAAAAAAAAAGCCACTATAAAAATATGGGGAAAAATGTACAGGGATTTTTATACCTATCTTTCCACTATTTCAAAAGTCTGTAACATTATCCATTTTTTTCATAAATTGGAGCAAAAACAAGTTCCAGATTTTATCCATATGAATGATTTGAGAATCTGGATTATCTCTATTGATAATTTGGATATTTTCCTAAATGTTATTTCGCTTCATAGTTACCTATTCGGTGTTTATGGGATTGCCTTAGATTAATGTTGTACGTCTATGATCTTATGTGAACCAGAGGTAACATGCAAGGTTTGGAGTATATAGACTAGACTAGTTTATCCAAGTTTCCAGTTAACAGTTTGCCTTGAAGCCATCCTCCATGTAATCATCATAAAAACTGAACACTAGTGTAGAGATGAGTCTTATTATATTTCGGAACCAAAGTCCTTTCTCTCATTTGTTCCAAACTTACGGTCTTTTGGAAATGGTTTGGTATTTTTTAGTTCAGGGAAGTTAGCAACTGCAACAACATAATTTGACTCTCATATTCAAACGGATGCAAATTTCCAAACACTTTTTTATTATTGAGATGAATCCACGTTGAATGTCATAAGTGTCACTGGTTGGTGACCGGTGATCTCAAGATTACTAGAAACACATAATGCGAGTAAATTTTAACTGTGTTAGGGTTTTTCAATACTATCATCTATACTAAAATGGTATGAAGAAATTAAGGCAATATAGAACATACAAAAATAGTTTTATTTTTAGTGAACTTGTTTTTGAGTTTCAAATTTAATTTAAAAAATATCAAATAAATTTATCATATTAATCATGTAATTTACACAAGTCTTAACAGTAATAAATCAAACTTCCATGACGGTACCAGAATCAGTAATTTTCTGTTTGGGATGTTCTTATGTTTGAAAATGGGCAGACATTCAAAAAATATATTTAACTAACAACATTCATTTGATATGGGTTGAACGTGTCTCAGTAACAAAGAGTTGGTGTCTAACGCTATTGAAGAAATTTACTTAAACATTTTCCCTCTTATAATTGAGCATTTCTCCTTCCCAATACTTTAAATTACTGGATTTTTACAAAGGGAGTTGAACACATTTTGAATCCGTAAGGGGGCGGCTTCTTTAAAAAGGTTGAGAATCATTGCATTATACAAATTAACTCGTCTGTTGTAATATTTCACTAAAATATTCAACACAGAATGAGAAATTAATGTTTTATACAATGGCATTCAATGTGTTGAATGACTTAACAGTAGAAAAATACTTTTGCTTATATATTACAGTATATTGATAGGTGTATCCACAAAAACTATATCTAAAATTTGACCCAGACATTCAGTAGTGTAAAGAACAATTATCAATTTTTTTAGAAATGCTAAATGACTACTTTTTTTTTACAAAGAATCAATATCATCTTAAAAACATAGGTTTAAATTATCTATTATGTATCCGAATTTTTGTAAAAACTGAAGATTAAATAATAATTTCTCAATGTCAACTGACATTAATTTTCTATAATTTAATATGTTATATACAATAAACTAACAAGTCTTTTAATTATTCATAATTTTTTAAAAACGAGTAAGATAAAAAGATAATTTCAGTTATTTATTGGATTTTCTAAATATGAATTTAATGCATGTAGGCTATTATTACTCAGAAGAATGCATATTTCAACAGAGAAAAATCACAAATAACCTTAGAAGAATTTAGAAATTGAATTTATAAAAATCTACTAGTAATCAAGATTTTGACATTTTAATTTTGTGATGAAGAGACGAAAATATGTATAAAATCCCATTATTGTTCGAGTCATTTTAAATTCCAGATTAATGCTAAGAGATATTTTTATTCTCCTAAACCCTAGCGGAATTCTTAATGTCATATAAATGTGGCTGAGGCTATATATATATAATAGACATTCCAGACAATGAATTAAAAATTGTCAAATATTTTTGAAAATGTTTTTAAGGAAGTTATCAATCAAAACACTCATTTAATGTGATGGTGGATGTTACAAAGCATTTTTAAAATTATTAACTTAGTGATGTGACACTTTGTACACAAATAAATTGAAGGACAACTAAATCATCCATTCCACTAAACTATATATTTTGCAAATAAAATAATTGTTTTAAAATTAAATTTTTGAGTAGTTTATTATATTCTAAAATTGTCCTCGACTTTCTTAATTAATGAATTTTTTTCCTAATGTTGCCTTTTATTTCATAAACCATATTTTGAATAGACTTGGGTGGGTATTATTTTGTTTATTAACTGGTTTGGTTTGGTTTGAAGTGCTACGGTCTACTCTTTCGAAACACGAGGGCCAATGAGACCGATACATACAGCTTAAAGCCGATTCCGAAAGGCTACGAACATCCATGCTACAGTGGAATTCGAACCCAGCACAGTAACCAGTCGGCCATCGTTCGGCATGCTTATTAATTGAATAGTTAACTTACAGACACTGTTTTGATGTCTGTACGCTGAGTTTTCATGAAAAATTCTGACTTTTCTAAATTTAAATTGCATGTGGATGATCTAAATCAGTGGTTTCCCATATTTTTTCTTTCACAGACCCCTTCTCACAGCAAACTTCCTTGCAATGAATCCCCAAATGATAAAACTCTATAGAAATATAAAACAAAGTTAATTACAATTTAAACTTTGATTTTTTTAAAAGTACAAACAAAATATAAACAAAAGAATCTTTGATATTTAAAGTAAAATCTTCTAAAATTATGATCTTGCCTTTATATAAACATTAATTTTCAATACTACTAATGAAATGGGTGAGTGTGTTGGGGGTTATATGAGTTTATTTTATGTTTGTGAGTAACATTCGCAAGTTCCCACAAACACTAATTTCTGGACGATTTCTCTTTTTTCGGGATGAGGCTTATAACTGAGCTAAATCCATGTTCAAATAAATAGAAAACCGGAATCTGCTTCTGTACAGTGACCCATAAAACAGTATATAAAATAAGAACCTTTTTTGTAACCAGAATTTGTAGTATCTTTGTTTCAACATCTCCTCATTTTACAAGAATTCAAAAAGTTGCTTCTGTATCAGTATGGATTCATCTGAGTTTGTGACGTTACCTTTAAAAGGGTCAAGCTGGGATAACCAAGCAAAGAGTGTCTTGAAATCTTTGTTTGAAGTCACAATAGAGAGCCATTAAGTGTTGACAATAAGCAAGGAAATCTTCATCTTAAGTAAAAAGTTACAAACATAACTACCAATTTATTTATTGCTATTTATTTTAACTTTAATAAAAAGGGACATAATAAAATGGGTGACAATAATTTTACTTTGGATTAAATCTTTTGTGAACACCTAAACGTCATCCCCACACCCCGAAATTAATTTTTATGTGCCACGTACCTCTTCGGGGTAACACGAACCTCTCTGTTCAGCAGAAACCACTTTAGAAACTACTGATTTAAATTAGGATGTATATTGAAAAAAATAAACAGATTTATTTCAATGTATCTTCCACCCATAACACACAAGCTGAAATCAATCAGCTGTTGACTGTTTCCCGCTGAAAGTAAGATTTGTTCAGTCAGGTTAGGACTCTACCACACGTACATTTCCACCCTCCTACAGTACGAAACATTCGCAAATAGTGGGTTATCAATGCGTTTTGTATGATATGGGCCTAAGGAGTTTTTGGTAAAAATTTCGTAAAAATCTATTAAAAAGTAAATCAAATTTAAAATCTAACAAAATTTAACTTAAAAAGTACTAGACTTAAGGTTTAGGTTTGGTTTAGTTTTAAGCGCTACGGTCTACTTTTTTGCAACACGAGGGATAAAGTGACCAGGATTTACTGTTTAACCTCTTAATGCACAATTTTTTTGAAAAAGACCGGCCAAAAAAATCCATTTTTGTAATGTAAAAAATATATATTAGAACGTTGAATTTAGAAAAAAAAATATATTTTATACTTGAATAAGTAAGTGTTATAGCTTACAATCCCATGTAAATGATAAATACCAATAAAATGATATCTTTTTGTTTTCACATTGTTATTTTCAATTATCGATTGCATTCGAGTGTAAAAAATTATAGCAAATTCAAGTACAAAGCAGCTCGAATTATCTCGAGTGTGCACAGTTTGGCCAGTTTATCGAGCTCGAGTTAACTCGAGCATGCACGTTAAGGGGTTAAAACCGATTCCAAACTACTACGAGCATCCATACCACTGTTGGATTCGAACTATTGGTACCAATTCCGAAAATCAGCACCGAAACCATTCGGCCATAGTTCTACACTAGGCTTAAGGATACAGAGATCTTTTAAAACTAATTTATTTTCTTTTTGGCGAATCTGTTTGTAATTTACTATGCTAACAATGCATTTATGTGAAAGTGTATTTAATTTCAAAGTAAAATTTAAATAATTTTAAAAGATTAATTATTAATTACTTAAAAAAATATCTCTACTGAAAATGTTCCATACGCATTCGTTTTACGAATAATATGTTCCCTTTTATACATAAGAATACCTTTTATATTTTAGAATAAAACTTAATTGTTATCTTAAACCTTCGTTGCAAATATAGTTAGCAAAGATATCAATAGTTAAAATATCGATTTTTCCACGGAAAATACTCATATTCTTTTAATTTTAAAAGGAATAAATTTTTGCTGTATGCAAATTAATGTATTTTGCAAATACATTATTTTGAACCAACTTTTATTTTAAATTCAACAAGCTAAATAGTTGATAAATTTTGAAAGTATATGACAGTTAGAAATGCATCTGCAGTATTTCAAATACTTAAAAAATTACCAAAAATTAGAAAATGTTTGTTTTAAAAAACTGTTTAAATTAATTATTAGCAATGTCTGTATTATACGCTGGGGAGATAACTGTATTAGCACTTCATCAGGTGCTCCTCAAAACTTACGGCATCGGGTGCGATGTATTTCAAAAATACATTTTTGTTTTATATGATGTCTGTTCATTCGTATTACTTCAAATGTTTTTTTATTTTGTTCTTTTTAGTTCGAAGCTGGTTACATTTGGAAATTTTTGTTCTTTCTTTTACATGTTTAAAAAACCTATTTAGAAACACTGTTACATACTAAATGAAATGCTGTTTTATAAACCATACAATAAGACAATTAATACGGTTGGAAATATATAAAATATATAGCTTTGTGCAAAATAATGTATAAAAATACATAACACATAAATGACAACGTATATCAATAGTATTGTAATTCTATTCTAAATTTAAAATTAGATTTCAGCTGTAGATTTCTGTAACATTATTACTGCATATTCCAAACCAAAATATTCATTGCATTTTATGCAGGTATCTACATTTTTCATTTGCTTGGCATTTAATACACCTTTTGCTTTTATTTGAGGTATTGCAAGCATTTGCATATTTTTTTCTTCAGTAGTTGGTCTGTAAGTTTAAATTTCGTTGGCAAATCATTTAATATTTAATTTCCGCTACTAAATTGAATATTATGGACCAGTTCGAGGTCTCTTTTCAGTTATTCAAATCTAGAATGTGGTTAATAATCATTAAGGAAAGCACAAGTCGAAAACTGACGTAATACTACGCTTCAAGTCATGACAGTTATCACGTGCTTGTATCTCAAAAATACAAAACTACAAATTAGCTGAAAAACAGGAAAAATTCCTAAACTGCATTGGCAGTTACTACATTGCACAGAAGCAGGTGACCAGATGGACAGATGCTGATAAAACCAAGGCTCAAAAGGTAGAAAACAAACATATTCATAAGTGAATACTTGACATATCAACGTGCCCTATCTAGTGTTAAGTATAAGGTGACGGATATTGAAAACATTCTTTTTGTTTCTCATTATTAGATATACTTCGCAACTCAGTTATGTTATAATATCGGAGTTTTGGATAAATATTGCCCTGCTGAACGTGCACTGCAACCTTAAAAAATTAAATCGATTTATTTAGACATATATCAATGTATATGTCTATAAAATTTCACAAATCTAAGTCACTAATTTTGAAAAACGCTTTGTAACATCTACCATTCCTTTAACTAGGGAGTGAATATTAATTTTTTAGAGAAGAAGCATAATGAAACAAAAATCTTCTGTCTTTAGATTAAAAAAAATTACTGTATCAGCAGTCCTGATTGGTAAGGCAAAAAGAATAATTGGGTTCTAAAATTAAGAATCTGAAGATGTTTAAAGTTAGAAACTCCATTCATAACCTCCGTAGAAAAGAAATAGCTGTGGAAAAATAATTAATTAAGATAGACTCAGACAGACTAAGCAGCAATAAAGGTCGTTTACAGAAACTTTGAGAGCGGCGTAATTAGGCATCTGATGAATGGCCAAATTTGATGCGTTTAGAAGAGTCATGCTACACTTCCTTTTATATCGACAGAGGGTACAGAGAAATAAGTCATTAATCTTATTCACCGAGTTGAAGGGGTAGTAGGAGTAATATGGCGTAGGATTTGTTTATATCATTTGGAACTTGTAACCTGATATTTCGGACACCTTATTTCATCTCTCTATTCTAAAATTTTTTGCCAGAAACTAAACGCTCAGCTCTATCATAGTCACTTTAAAGTTAATTATTCGCAATTTTTCAGACCATTGTTATAAAGAATAATTAATGGTTATCTTTATTCAAATATAGTCACAAAAGTATAAAAAAAAATATAAAATTCACTGTTTACACAAGCGTTAACTCTTCTCTGGCTTCATAAAAAAGAACAAAAGCTAAGTACAAAATATTTTTAACGCTAGGTTGTTGTCGCCAATGCTACTTGGACGATCCAAGCACGAGGCTCAGAGGGCACACGAATTAAGGCAAAGGAGGTGCGCCTTTAGCTTGATGAACACCACTAGGGTAAAAGAATATTTTATCTCAAATGAGTCCTTGTAATTTAGAAACAAGCACCAGGCAAAAGACCCCACGCTTGCTCTGCCACCCCCAGAGGTATCGTTTGAGAACTTGGAGGAAACTGTGACCACAAACCTATTTTACGTATCCCACTCACTATTAATGAACTCGATGAATCTTAGGTCCGATCGAGTCCCGAACTCTCAACCCTTCAGTTACGAGATCGTTGTCTTTGCCCACTGAGCTACCGCGGTTCTTAAAGATAGGTAATAAAAATTAATAGAAATCTAAAATAATTAATAAAAGTTAAAAAGTTTCATATAAATAGAAAGTCTATGTGTGAGAAAGAAGTCTTATTCAGAAAGTAAGGTCCAATTTCTTATAAAACGGAAACCATCACTAATCTGAAAAAATTTTAAAAAAATAATTGCTTTTTTTACTTTTTGATCTATAGAGAGGCTCTTGTCGATTCTTTCCTTCTTCGGTAGCGAAATAAATGATAAATCATTCGCCTCCAAGTCTGGACTGCATGGTAGATGGTCAATATATTCCCATATGTTAAGATGAGGCCGACAGAGCGTCAAGGCCAGCCGCACGTATAAGTGGAAATTGGATTAAAAAAAAACTAATTCTTCCTGCAAAATTTGAATTTAAATAGAAATGTCTATAGGATATAAAATGATTTTTAGGCTGTGATGCCAAAGGGACCACACTCGGTCGGAGATGTGCCAAACATGGCGTCTTGATGAAAAAAAAAGAAATGGTACTCCAACTGTTTCAGAAGATTCAAAGCTCCACACTTCTTCTCTTTTTCTATCTCTCCGAGGGGACCTGATCTCTCTAAAAAGTTCGTTGGGCAGCGTTGCCTGGGCCGAAGCGGGCTACTCCAAGGTTAGCAACCCCTCTTGACCAATGGGGTCGAAGGAGGGACACTCACTTCGCTTTCGTCTCTAGGTCGGTTTCGCTCTGGCTTTGTTGAACTGTAAGTCTTTGTTACACCATCCCAAATATCTAGGGTGCGAATTTTGGTGGGAAGATCAGAGTGAGGTTCTTCATTGTCGTGTAGCAACAAAATTCCAGGCGTCAGAAGGCTATGTCTGCCAAACATCTCACTTATCTGCCGATGAAATCCATTGCTGAAAAGTTCCTTGGCTTCCAAACAGGAATCCCTGATCGTATTTCTTCATGACTGGGTGATCAATTGTTTTATACATTTTGAACTGATACTGCAAAAAGCCCTAAAATACCAATCAAATGATGTTATTTGAGATCTCTGCGCATGCACGTTTTAATATTTGCCTGACATTTTATTACCTATGGTGATTTGGACTTTATTTTTAGAATAACTTTCGCATATCATATCACCAGCGATTCTATGTGTTTACGCTGCTGTTAAGATATAAGGGGCTATCAAAAAGCTTCCGATCTAAGGCTGTATAGTTCTGATTTGATATACCTGTTCTGCCAATTAGCTTTGAGCAATGAAACTATCATTCCACTGCTTCCTAAGGTTAAATATAACCCTTTGGTAAAATTACTTTTCTTGCTGCTTGAAGAAGTATAAAACTGCTTGCTAAAATTTTATGTCTGACAGAAACCATCGGTTTTTCGAGTACTTTTTTAAGGCAGGAAAATCACATGTGTAAAGATCACAACTATTAGACCAGAGCTCAAGTGCCTCCCACTTCAATGAGTATAACTTTTGCTTTACGACCCTTCACGATATGAGGGCGTGCGATATCATGAAACAGAATCGCCTCAATTCGCAGTTTTCTAAATCATTTTTTTAATTGCACATCGCAATATCTGCAGAGTTGTGGTAATGGAGACACCTGCATCCTTGAAATCAATGAACAATGGGAATTAACAATCGAAAAACATGGTAAACATAATTTTTCCAGCAGATGTCTGACACGGGACGAGGGGACGAAAGATGACATCACTGAAGGTTCAGAACTTTTGAATAAGGTTCTCAGTGGTGGTACCAGCTCCTATGAAAATCTACATTTTTTTCCTTTCGCAGCTAAAAAAGATAACAGCACGTTGGTCCTGTTCGGACGCATTTAGTAATAAGGACACCATTGTTAACGTTTCAGATTTTTCCGCATTGATTTAGGTTATAAACGAATGCAATGCTAATCCTACCTCAATGTTGGTGCTTACATATATACCCGCATTGAAGACGTATTAATTTGCAGTCATGCTCTCAAGCGGAAACTTTTTGATTGACCCTTATATTTATTTTTAAAGAATTTTCTTTTTCAGAAAAAATATCGAGGAAACACATTTGCTTCTTGAGTAAAGAAAGAAAAAGTAATTTCTAAATGAATAGGTTTTTGTATAAAATTAGAAGTTGATTTGATGTCTCCGAGTACAAAAATGTGGACATTTATTTGATTACCTTTTGTGAAAATAAAGAACTATAATTAGTTTTAATTAAAAATGAACTTTTTTGTTTTCTTGTAATTTACTTAATGAGTACATTTACAATATTTACACTAAAGATTTGTATTATTGAATGCAATTAATGTCCCATTATATATATATATATATATATATATATATATATATATATATATATATGTGTGTGTGTGTGTGTGTATGTATACGTCGTGTATACGTGAGAGAGTGTGTACAAAAATACATTCAAACAGTATATCTATAGGCAAACTAAGGAAAATCAATACTTTTAAAGTACTAATTTCTTAAAACTAATATTTCAATTTTAAAATGCATGTATATTCAAGAAACATAAGATGCTCAGAAATTATATTAATAATCTAGAATAATTTAATCCTTCCATCTCTTATATTTCCATAGGATTATGGAATTTATAAAATTTAATTAGCGTATGTATTTAAGGAGTTAGAAGATATACAAACATATTCATAAATTTCGAAATTTATTCTGGGATGAATATGTTGATGAAAATTGCTGAGAGAAGCAATCATATCATATGACCAGATATTAGTCTCCTATATGCGATTTAAACACCAGGTTTAATTTTCGAAACAGGAAAACAAACAAAATATTTTTCGGAACTTCTAAATATGTTCCGAACAAAATAATGGAAAACTTTCATCTCCTCTCATTAATTGAAATTTAAAAGTTAAAGTTTTCGATGTAGAAATAGTTTCGAGAATGATTTCTTGATATGTAAGCAAACCATCTGCACTGATGATAATTTAAACGAATAGCTATAATTCTAAGTTTCTAATCAGTTGAATATATTATTCACGACTAGTGATAGCTGATGGGAAATATTTCATCTTGATGTAACTTTTAAAGCGGAATTTTAATTTTAAATAAAGAGAATATCATCAAAACTTGAATTTTAGTAAAATGTTATTAGAACTATTTCTTTTAAATCTAACTAACTTACACTAATAATTCCGTTCTTAAGTTTAAAAAACTTACCTGTCAATCATGACATTAAAACCAACTCCCTTTTATTAAAAATAGGCTATCAGACTTCATATTAAGCTATCAGTTAAGTTTTAATGAATTATATGGTTAAGTAGGTTAACGATCGACATACATATATCAAAAGCAAATGATTCCAGGGGAAAAACTCGAAAAAGGTAGCATATTTTAATGATAGAAATCTAGCCTATCTAATGATGTAGAACACTGATATAAAAGATCTTAACACATTGTGTGCGGGTACATTTACCAGCTGAATTGTACCGGGAGAGGGCGTTTTGCTCTTAAATTTAGTTATTCAGTTAAATCTCAATAGATCGAAAATTATTTAATTTTTTAACCAACTTTTCATATTTTATATTGAAATATATAAAAAATATATAAATAGAAATATATAAGTAACAACCATAAGATTTTTGTAAACAAAAAATATATTTTTTAGTGGATAAATTTATAATAGTATCGTAAATAGGAAAAATCAAATAGAAATAGTAGTATATAGATTTAATTTTTTTGAATTATGTTATATATAAACATTTTTGCATTATAAAAAAATTAAAAGAGCAATCATAAAACTATAATAATGTAAAAACTAGTTTTTATTTGTCTAAATTTTTCCAAATTCTATGTAGTAGACAAAAACATTCGGCTTTGTTTTCCTGTATATACCGTTATATTTTTTTTGCTTTAATTTCATGGTTTCATGGTTTGGTTTGTAGATCGTAGCACTCCAAACCAAACCATGAAACCATGAAAACCGTTATTTTTGTACCCACAAACAAACCATGTTGTTACACTAACCCGTAGTAGTACGTGTCTCGATCGCAAGTATCAATGTCAGAAAAAGTACTAGTACGTGCCCCGCATACAATATGTTAATAACATAAAAATGTGATATGCGTCATAAATAAAGAATGTATTACGTATGATGAGTGTGGTGAGATGATATTCAATTAAGATAGATATCGTGTAATTTGTAAAAATGAAAAAAATTAAGTAATGCTGATAGCTGTTTTATATTTTAAAAGATGATGTACGAGACTTTAAGAAACTTCAAGATAGAAACTAAGAATAAGAAAATTGCAATAATGAGTTTACTGTCAGGGAGTGTAATCTACTTGTATTGTAAAAGTAACTTTTGAAGCTTCAAAACCCTTTTTGCTTTACTCAGATTTTATATTTGTGCAATTTATAAATGCAATCTATTATTCAATATTTTTGAACAGAGGTTTCTTGTTCAGTTTTTAGTTATGATATTGTTAAGTTTAAAAACTATAGGATAAAATAATTATAAAGTGTCTGGTTATTTGGTTATCACAGAAATATTAATGACAACAACATATGAGTAAAATTTCATAAAAATGATTCGTATATGAAGCATTTTCTTCTGTCTTAGAATAATCTTTCACTTATTTTTGTAGAAATTTTCAAATTTATAATCCATAAATTAATACGTAAGAGAAGAATTTCCATGGTAATTGTCCTTATCTCTGATTTTAAAAGACGTTTATTTATACTATTCAGACTTTTAAAGTAATAGAAATCGGGGTTAGTTATTACACTGGATAAGTTGTAAATTTAAGTTAAAATTTAATTTCCAGTAGACATGCATTTACATCTAGCTAGATGATGGTACTATCCGTATAATTTTCACAACTTTTCTTGGAAAGCTTGCAGTAATTAACAATGAGATAGATCATGTTAAAGTAATTTTGGGACATAATATCCTATAAAGTAATATATCCCCCAGAGTGATATGGAAAAATTTTTACTTTTGTAAATATATGCTCTAAATACAATAATAAAATTAGTAGAGTAAGTACAGGGATAAATAACAATTACTTAAATTATAAAGATAGAGAATTTCCATACATCTTTTTAATTTTATACAAAAATAATCATGTTTTCACTCTTTTCATTTAATAGAAAAATAATAAAAATAATTGAAAGACATAGAAAAACGCGAAGTATCCTAATGTGCCAAATATTGAGGAGTGATACAACGAGAGGTTACTATACTTTAAACACCAAGTTTAATTAAATTCAATGCTCAAAGATATATTGTACACAATATTACGGTTTTACTGCATTTCTCATTAATAAATAAAATATTAGAATTTTTTTTATCTTTGAGAACTTGTTTTGCTTTGGCTGTATTATTTTCCTGTAACTTCTGGAAACGTAAATATAGTTTAATTAAATTCAATGCTCAAAAATATACTGTACACAATATTACGGTTTTACTGCATTACTCAGTAATAAATAAAATGTTACAATTTTTTTTTTAATCTTTGAAAACTTGTTTGTTTTAGCTGTATTATTTTCAGGTAACTTCTGAAAACGGAAATATATTTTAACTTTTAATTTACGAAGTATTTGCTTATTTAATTTTCGAATTTTGTTTTATGAACCTTCATTTAAATAAATACAGAGCCTTCACTTCTATTGATCCCTTCCCCAGTATTTTTCTGAAGAACATGTTTTGTCATAGTACGCTTCTTGATTCTAAAAAAAAAATCTCAAATATACACATCCCAAAATAGACACCATTATGTACTATTACAAACTATCATTAAATTTATATATTTTTTAAAGAACTCCATGAATAAACACTTTAAAAGGAAATGTTCCTTCATTAAAACAGCAATATCGACAGAGTACCATTTGATACTTTCATAGCACAAAATTACAGAACTGAGATTTGTCATCCAGAGATTGAAAAGAAAAAAGAAAATACTAGAAAATATTCACGAAGAGAAACATTGTAGCTGTAAAAGAAGAGACACAGAAAATTAAAACATTAAAAAAAAATAAATAAATAAACTTCATGAAATGAATAAAAATGAAAAATACTTATTTATTCATAGCAAACTTTCAAGTTAATAAGAAGGTAAAGAAGCATTTTTAAATCACTATTAGCAAACAGCAAAAGTATTTCAACAAATTCAGTGCATTAGTAAGTGTTAATTGATTGATGAAAGAAACAAACGTATTTTACAATGACTGCATTCAAGAAACAGTTTAAAGATAAGATGTGAAATATTGAATAAGAATAATTATGACTACACTCTGATGAATAGGAGGTAAAAAAATTGCTTCTAAAAGTTTATTGAATAACCTAACCTTAAAAAGATAAATAAAGTGTTATGAAAGCTGTTTTCTGCAATTTTGTTGTCATTCTCCTTCAGTTTATCTAATATTGATTTACAATTACCAAAGTTCAAAAGAAAATATAATCCTTATTTGATGAGTTTTCAATATTTTTTTTAAAAAGTATATTCCAGTCATCGGAAAAGAAAAGGTATAAGAAATTAATAAACAAAACTTTCTGCATCAATAAGACATTTTTCATACATTTTTCTGTGATAAACAATTATCAGACTCGAGAAAAGTCAGACGGAAGATGATTTAAATTAATAGATTCATAGATAGAAAGTATTAACTCATAATAATCATACATATACAATACGAAGTTATGCCAATTCTACAAATAGAGTTTTAAAATGTATAACATAATAGGGAAATTTGATAATGCATGAGTGATAATTTTAATCCTATAATTCTCTAAATGCATCATTTTTATACTCGAGCAGATTTGTTATAAATGGTTAAAATGTTCTCTCTCTCTAAATTATTCTACATAAATAATATAATTTATGTTGTAGAAATGTATCTCTATAAAATCTATTTTAATATTTAGATAAAATGTCCTTCTGTAACAATAAAAGGGGTTAAATATATATTGAATTTAGACTCCCTTTTTTTCAATCTGTCAACAATGTAAACAACACTCTTCAATATATTTTTATGATGGCATTTTTATTATAGTGAAATTGTTTGCATTTTTATCGCCATATCCGGATAGAATATTACCATACCACTAAATTATTATATTCAGTATTTAACATAGGATGTACGGAGCAATGAAGTTAATGAAATTCCAAGGTGAAATTTGTAAAAAGCTTTCGTTTAATGGGTATTTTAAAGAGAAATTATCATAATACGATCTAAAGTGCATCATAAATAACCGAATAACTAAATTTACTGGGATTTCAAGTTAGTGAATTAATCTTGGCCTGTTCTTTGTATTGTATATGGGAAGTCTCTCTTAATTGTTCAGCAGTAAACCTCTAACATTTTAGGGCTCTCTACATACCCATTTTTAATATCTGAAAAGGGCTGATGGAATCCTTCACTATGTGTTATCACTGAAAAATTCGCAGTTCTCTGTGAAGAAGGTAAGTTGGACACTGAGAAAGTGAATTTGGGAGATATGTGAACCCATATCTTGTGGTATTACACAGAACATCTTATACAAGAATTCTCTGTAATTGGACATATGATTTCCCTAAATTATTTAAAGGTCTAAATCTCTTTTTAAGTCATTTAGCGCATTAGAATTGCTTTGGGGAGGATTTTCACAGCTCTCATAAAAAAGGGTTATTTAAAGCATACCGGCATCATTTCTTCCGATATAAGCCAAATGGATACCTTATTGGGGCTTCTAAAAATGTAAACGTTATCCATGAAGAAAATTGAATGGTTGAAGGGGCTCTCAGACTGATTATATACCTCTTTTTTTCTTTAACTATTTCTTGTAGAATAGGTAGTATCATATAGAAGTAACAGCTTGTATAATGATCTATGGATTTTTTACAAATCATATTCTTTGCATAGTTTATTGAGCAACATTTGCCATTAATTCAATTTTCCAATTTGTCACCTCATGTACATTATTTGTTTTGGTTTTTGATTCGGTAAAATAAAGAACCATTGATATGCCGTTTGGATCATTGCTGGAATAGCTTGTTTCTGACTAGAATGGAACGGCATAGATATAACAAAAGTTTGCAGTTTGCACAAACTTATGGGATTTTAAAATAGACAAAATGGGATCATCAATCAACAAAGACAACACACAGTAAATTGGAAGTGAAATCAAACTAATTACTGATAGCATCCAAACAAGTATGGGTATTGGTTCTTGTAAGTGCAAGAACCAATTTATGTAGCGGTAAACCAAACAAATAAGACGATATATTACATTGCTGAGAACCTGAAATAAGTAGCCATATTCCCTTACTGCTTATTAAAATGAAAAGATTTCTCCAGGTTTTACTAAATTAATAGGAAAACATGTGCACGTCCCTGCTTTTAATGTATTATAATTCTCTGCAGTTTATTCGTATCAAATAACAGAAAAAACTAATGAAGAACTCTTGTCTGTTATTTTCTTCTTTTTGCAGCATCAAATTCATACAGACAAGCTTTTTTTTTAAATTTTTTTTGTTGAATAACGTAATGAAGGATTTTTTAAAGTAATGTTTTGTTTGTTTGTGTTCACTTTTGAATATACAGTCCAAATTTGTGTAATTTATATTTGAGCCATAGATATTATTTGGAAGAAATGAAATGAAATAATTCTTCGTTGGAATAATTTGTAAATATATATATATATATATATATATATATATATATATATATATATATATATATATATGTATGTATATAGTTTTGATATCTAGCTGTACTAAATTGAGTATCACTACTTAACAAACAAAAATGATTAAAAATAGCTTTGTTCGCCTTCATGCTTAAAAATAAAGAGTAACTTTAAGCTCGTTAGAATGGTATTTAATGAATAATAAAAAAATTAATGAAATACGAACAGTCTGTTATTTTAACAGCGACAAAAATTTGTCAAAAAATTATTCATGGGTATGATGAAATGAATTGAATATCTCAAATGATAACTCGTATGTTCAGTATTTCTTAATTTGCAATTCTTTCTCTCGTCTTTCGTTTTCAGAACTAATTTCCACTCACTTGACAAACAGATTTATCAAAAATTCGAGAATTATTTATGATATTTAATATTGGACTCAGATAGTCTCGAAAGCTGAAAAAAAAGTACTGAATATCAATTTAATACCATTTCTTTAAGAAAAAGCAAAGCACTGAAATCTAATGCAATTCCGAAAGTGATTCTAGGTCAAAATGATCAATATTTGGGGAACATACTAGTTGTTACTGTCGGATGTAATTGGAAAATATAATTAAAATTAATTAGTAAAGTATTTATAGAATGAAATCAATTATAATATCGAATATGTTTAATAAATTCTCCGAAAATATAAATTGAATTTTTCAAACATGGTTGAAATTTTACAATTTTTAAATAGTAGTTAATTAAATAATAGCTTGATGCTCTTCTGAAATAATTTAAAGAATGTTTTTGATGTTTGAAATTATATATTTATACTTACTTGTTAAATGTCATACGATCAAAGTAAATTTATCGTGTTTAATTTAATGACTGATTGCGCAAAAGATGATAGTGTATCACACTTTATATTTTCCATCGTATTGAAAAATGTCTGTTTGAAAGATAAATGAGAAGATAAATGGAGTTAGAAAAGCTTTAAAATTATTTATAAATATTTTATTGTAGAAAGTCAATAAATTAATAAACAAGCAAATAACGGGTAACACTATAAAATAATTGGTTAATATTTTAAATATTAGATAAGATGCTTTTCATTGAATTTATTATTTCATTTTACATATTACGAGAAATCCCAATATGTGTATAGCAGTATATAACATAAAATAAACTGTCTAAAATGTGTATTAATAAAAAGATGTTCAATAAAAATAATGCCATGAGAGTTAAAAAGACTTCTGTTACCTAAATGTTTTCTATTTATGGACATAACTAAAAAAAGTCACAAAGAAAACTAGAATTTTTCTTGGTATTACTATGGAATTTATTTACATTTATTTATGTTATTTTTTTACAATATATGAAAAGATGATTTTAGTTGAATTTATTATTTCATTTTACACATTAAGAGAAATCCCAATATGTGTACAGTAGTATATAACATAAAACTGTTTAAAATGTGTACCAATAAAAAGATGTCCTATAAAAATAATGCTTGCTTTAAAATTTAAAAAGTTATGTTGTCTAAATGTTTTCTATTTATGGACATAGCTAAAAAAAAGTCACAAAGAAAACTAGAATTTCTCTTGTTATTAATATGGAATTTATTTACAGTTATTTATGTTATTTTTTCACAATATATTAAAAGATGACTTTTATTGAATTTATTATTTCACTTTACACATTAAGAGAAATCCCAATATGTGTACAGCAGTATATAACATAGAATTGTTTAAAATGTGTACCAATAAAAATAAGTTCTATAAAAATAATGTTTAAAATTTAAAAACTTCTCTAACCTAAATGTTTTCTATTTATGGACATAACTAAAATAAGTCACAAAGTAAACTAGAATTTCTCTTGTTATTACTATGGAATTTATTTACATTAATGTATGTTATTTTTTCACAATCTATGAAACAGAAATTAATAAATGTATAAACGATTTCCATTTAACGACCTTCATATCAGAGTCTTCCAAAACAAAAAAGGTATAGAAATTAAGAATTTAATTTTTGTACCATGAATAATAATAAAAAACAGTTTGTAATAAAAGTATTACCAGTATTGATCTTTAACATAAAAATGACTTAAATTCTAGAGAAAGGCGAAACTGTAATAGTAAACTAGGACAGATAATTAAGTAAATATTGTCTTCTAATGACCTGTTAGTGGAATGAAGTTAGAATATTTCTCAGTACTTTTGAATAAAATTACATAATAACTTGGCGAACTTAAAAATCTACATTTTAAACACTTCTGAATCAATTCAAATTTACGTAAATAAGGTCCAAACTAAAATAACGCAGGAAAAATATTAACTTATTTAAGGGGCTTCATACCTTGTTAAGGTAATTGGTGGTTGATGAAAGTGCATGTGATTTGGCTTTATTATAAATTTCTAAATATTTAAGGAAATTATATAAAATTTTGTGGGATATTTAAGATTTGTTTCATCTGTTTTAAAATAACAAAATTATTCCTCTGAACTTATTTCAATAAGAAATGTAGAATAATTAATATAGAAGTAAATGAACCTATTGCTGGAAAACCCCTTTCACATTTTAGGGTTTTCTTCGCAAATATGTGGTATGCGCCTTATGGTGCAGTCACGCCACACCTATAAGGTTATAATGCTAAATTTTACAATGACTTTCTACAATGTTATTCACAAACCCTGTTTAGAAATTTAAGGCTTTATCCAAAAAGAAGGAAAATGCGGCATACGTGTAAGTCCGCCACACCTGGTAGAGAAAAAGAAAAAGTGTTATAAGAAACGCTCATGCCTCGCACATTCTTAGAAATAGAAGTTAGTAGCGAGGCATTATGAAATTAAAGAAAGGACAGTCTGAGGTCCGAATTATATAAAATTGTGGTCAATACTTCAAAAGAAAACGGGCTCGTAAAACTTACGCAAAACCGCGAGCTTTTGAAAAACACGATTTGAACGGAATTTAAGCCAGGTGTAACTGGGTACAAAGATACCGCACTTATAGTAAATAGATTTAAGAATGAGAAAGGATTTTCGGAAAATCATAAAAGAAGCCGCGTCTACGAATAACTCCCTATACCCTCTTCAATGCATAAAAGAAGGGACAGCATACAAAGATATCGAGAAGGAAGAAAAAGGGGGTAAAAGATAAAAAGAGCCCGTTTTCAAGATGGGTATGTTTTCGAGAAGGGAGTTTAAAAAATATATATAAATATAAAAATGCAAATAAATAAATAAATAAATACCAGCGTGGGGTACTAATCCAATGAAAAATCAGAATTTGAGGACTGACCACCTGAATTTTCAAGAGTGGGTAATTTCCCAAATGGGACGGAACTAAGGAGGGGCTAAGAAAAAGGGTAAAGGATATATATATATATATATATATATATATATATATATATATATATATATATATATATATAATATATATATACGATGGATAGTGATAGAGGAGAGAGATCGCTTTTTAATTTTCTCATTAAAATTTTCTGCGGTATTTTATGCATCGTGTTAGTAACGGAGATTATTTTGGCTGAAAAAAGATGTCCTTTTCTCTGCAGTGGGGTAAGTTCTATTTTTACTATTTTTTTAAAGCAGTGACAATTGAATTAATATTTTGTGTACATATGTAAATAGTAAATAAATTCTTTTTTTTAATCTAAATTTTTTTTGATGACTTAATGAAATTAATTAGCCTGAGCCTATATTATGTATAGGGTTGAACCTGGGTAACCTTATGGATTTAAAGTCAATTAAATTAAAATATATTATTAAGAATTAAATGAGTAAAAATAGTATTTAAAGTAAAGGGGATCGGCTCAGTAACGCCTAAGCAGCGGCGTAGCACTATGTTATATCCCTGTACTTAATAATTAATAAATTCTACTGAATAGATAGCCTAAACTTTTTTTCAGTGTGTATATTTAATCATATTAACTATAAAATAAAGAAATATCATTCCAGTTACAATAATTAAAAAGTTAGATATTTATAATTATTAATTCTTTACACTTTCATTCTGCTTTTACATTTTTCTAATTTTCATGAGCTGTTAAATATTTATATCATTAAAGATTACTGTTTTATTAATTCGTTTTATCGTGGAATGCAGTTTACAGATCACTGAAATTTAAGTTGCACGTTAACACCTATATTCTAAATTAATTTATCATGCATACCGTAACATATAGTTTTGTTTTCTAAATTATTTTGTATTAAATATTCTACATTTTTCATTACATTAAATTAAGACAAATTATTTTATTATTTTACAAGAGTCGAAACAGGTCGTAAATACTTTACAAATATTTGTATAATTTCATTTAATACTTGAAGATTTATCATTTATCGCTTTTGACGATAAATGATAAATCAGCGTATCAAAAGCGTATCAAAAATATTTTGATATGCTTTTGACAAGCTCCAGAACTCTTTTAGAAGGTGTGAGACTCCGTAAGTTAAAAGCCTTGATTGTATATGCACATTTTCAGTTATTTAGTGACAGTATATATAGTTTATTTTAAATTCATTCTGCAAATTATCAGAGTCTTATGATGAAACAAGCAAAATAACTTTTAGAGTTCACAAATGCTCGATAAAGTAAGAATGTGACTGGCATATAATTATGAAAGTAAATTCTATTTTGATATAAAGTAGGAAGTGCATAAAATTTTAAAACCGCTACCTTCATTTTTTCTTTACATTTGTACATTTGAAACTCTTACCTTTTATATTTATTTAATATTTATATAGAAGGATCTTTTATATATTCAATGAAAAAAGATGGTATTTTTGATGCATCTGCCTAAAATATGGAAAAAATTCTTACTGGTAATATTAAAGAAAATTTCCATATGTTGATATTGAAATAAAAATGTTATGTGATAAGCTTTTAACTGTTATTTTAGGTAGTTTAGGTTAGATTGAATTAACTTCGATGAAAAAATATTGATTTTCTAATCCTTTAACGAATGAAATTAACATTCATTGAAATGTAATCAATGGATTCGCCAAGTTTCATTAAATGAATGCTGAAATCAATAAAAGTGCCTTAGGGGCAGAACTTTTTAAGAAACCTAAGTTCGAAATTTATTTTTCCACAAAAGAGAAGTAGTATAGATTATAAAAAACTTATGTGAGTTTCAATTTTGATGTAATCTTTTAGAAAGAACCTCTTGAAGCTTCATAAAAATTAATTTAAAGATCTTTATAAAGCCCTGAAGAGGAATTTAAAACTGTATTATAAGTACATATACCGATAGAAGTTTCACAGAAATCTCATTTGCACTGAGCTCTCATTTTAATACCGTTAAATAACAAACTGAAATTTTCAAGTTGAATAATTCCAGCGTTATATAAAAGAAATTGATAAGTTTATGATTTCGGATTATCGGAAAGAAGTTTGAAAGATTTTCGCCCCAGTAATCGGATTTACAATGTACATTTGAATAAATGGATAAGAAGCTTATTTGCATCCTTATCTTTTCTGATCAAAGAATTATAGATAGCTTTAACATATTTATTAATGTTCTTCTTAGAAATCAATTGCTATCTATCTTTAAGTTGCATTAAAATCATACACATATGCAAATTTGGTTACAATGGTAATGCAGATTTTCAATAATGATGTGCAAGAATTTAAGCTCATTGTTTCTAATACCAACTAATATGCAATAAGGACGAGTAAGACTAATTTTGCGTTCCCTAATACCCCAGTAAATCTTGTTTAAAATGTCTTTTATTTATAAGAATTTAAGTCCATGCATTGAAGAATTTATTAAAATTCATGATAGTGTAAATATGAGGTATCTTTTGTGATTATGGAAACACTTACAGATTAATGATGAAGTGCCGGGGATGTATTGTTATGATGTAGTGTTAGACGTAGAGTGAAAAATAAGACTTGAAGATAATAACAGAAAACCCAATAAACCACACACATAAGATTATACAACACGGCAAAGAATATAAAAATAAGATAGTTTTTACATAGAAAAAAGATAGTAATATTGTTTACAGACAAGAGCTTTTTATTAAGCAAATTAATCTTTCTCATTCTACAGGGTCTTCCAACAAGACTAGCAGGACAAAAAGTTTAGGACAACATCTTCTGGGAGAAGCCACTGTTGACGGCATTGACAAATTATTGTAAGGAAGAGTAATACAGTGAATCATAGTAGATGATTGGTCAGAGCATAAACATAGTTTGGATGAACAACAGTCTAAAGTCTAGACATATTAATCATTTGCTGGAGAACAGTGTTAGAGAGAAAACTTGTATCCAACTTAGTATACGCTACTCTTGAGTGGTATCTTAAGATGTTTACTATCTTTTGGTTTGTGTTGCCAGTGATAAATCTTGAGAGTTTGTAGATTAATAAGTTTTCTAATATTATTAAATCTGTTTGTAACTAAAGACGACGTAAACTTATAACTTGTTTGTCAGCCATTTTGTTACCCTCATGACCTACATGTGCTTTAATCCAGGGCAATTCTAGTTTAGTATTAGATTTGACAAGTAAAAGGGAGTTTTGGATATTCTGCCCTTTGGGGTTAGTTTGGTTAAGTGTTTTGGGTAGCCTTACTATGAAAGAATCGAAACTCTAGTCTCTGGACGCTTTGCTAGAAGTCAATTGATTGCCTCCTGGATTACATAAAGTTCCACTTGAAAGACCAAACTATGGCTGTTTAGTGATGCAGACCAGGAGGTCTGTAATTTTGAATTTCCAAATATTGCATAAGCAGCTCCAACTCCTTTGTCTAGTTTAGAGCCATCCATGAAGATGTTAATATGGAAGTGGGTTGGTAGTTTTCCCAACGTTGAGATATTGAAGTTCCTGGCTGCCGGATGATGATGCAGGACAGGTTACTTTCTGAATACTCCTAAATGTCTTAGAGCATCCTCGGGAACAGGTGAGTTGAGACGGAAAATTTTCGTTTGGACGTCAGTATAAGATAGTGTTAGGTGAATAGCGGAATACCGGTAAGTGTATATAGAGCCGAATTTGGGGTAGTTTTGTAAGCCCTTGTTATCCAAATTGAAATCAAATGGGTCTTCCATGCCTTAACTAATCCTCCGCGTCACACACACACACACACACACACAAACACACACACATATATATATATATATATAATATAATATATATATATATATATATATATATATAATAAAGCTTGTGGACCAAAACTTGGATCTTCTTACGTGTAATATAGGAGGGGGAAAATCCTTTCTTGTTGTGGTGTCATTTCTCAAACAAAGGCAAAAGTAGGTAAAACAAAGGAAACAGTGAGAAGAATGCTGTTGAGTTGCACGAAAATTGAACAGTTTGAACACTCTGGTAGTACCTAGTATTAGATCCAAAAATCAAGAAGATCTGAGCACAGAAATCGGTAATATTGAGAAAAATATGGGAGCGAGGAAAGACAAATTGAACTTCCTCGTCTGCTATGCAGAGTGAACATGAAATCAAATGAATTGATCTTTATGATCCTTACAATGAAAAAAAATCTACAAGAGCTTCAATTTTTTTAAATATCCATATCTGGAAACGATATAACAGAATGCCCTACCGGTATAAAAGTAAAAATGCATTAAGATTCTGTTTGAGTATTTACCTCATAATTAACACCATTGAGTGTTTAAATGTAGGTTAACTTTGTCAGTGTAGAAACAAGGTATAAAAAGCTACTGTAAGATTAAAAGCATAGCTTTCGATATGAACTCTGCTATTAAATTCCCATTTTTATTTATAATTTTCAATATTAAGCAAAGGACCTTCAGTCTGTCTATTTTTATTAGAAAATATTAAAATTTGTTTAAACTATTCACCTATTACACGCAGATGTAGTAGTGTTTACTAGAATGTAGAAGGGAAAATCACCAGTTTTAACTATTATAAATAGATAAAATATTTACCGACTAAAAAGATTACAGCTAATATAAAGCATGAAAAAGAAATAGTACTTAAAAGTGTTTTACAATAAATAGAGATTTTGAACAGAAGAATATAGTCACACAGGCTTACAGTTTCAACATCATATTCAAAGATAATTCTGATGAACATTAAATTAAGAAAAAAATTAATCGGGTCAAAAGGTCGTATTAGTTTTTTTTGGTAAAAAATAGGAATTAAAATGTGGAAGGAAAATTAAACAAAGTTTTGCTGCCATATCATTGTCCCGCTCAAGTTACATTTTGCAACATATGAATCATTTAAGGAAGAATTATCAGCGTTGAATTTCCTGTTTTTCTAAAATTGTGTAAGGGTGACTCGCTTATGAGGTAATTAAAATTATTACGAAATAATTGAATTTTGCTTACATACCCTTTTAAAGTCTAAAACATGTCATGGCAAAATTCAATACAAACTCTTCGATGCACATCCATAGTAAAAAAAAAACTATAGATTCATATATCAGGAGAAATGTATCAGATAACTATTGATTAATCACATAACAAAAGCTATAATTTATCATCATCATTATATAATAATAGCCATGATTTACTATTTTTTATTTAGAAATGTTGTAGTTTTAACTGAACGTTTTAAAATTTTAAAATTACTATTTATAAATATATTCTTATAAATGATACTTCTTCCGTCCAGTGATTATTAAACTATATAATTAGTATAAAATTTTCCCGGTTACAGTGAAATGGAGATGTTTATCCCATTACTGAACAATTATCTAATTTTTCGATAAACTGTAGCAAAATTATGCATTTTAAAATTTAGATAGTTGAATGAAACATACAAATTTATTAGTTCAATAATATGCTTAATCCAATGAAAAACTTATGAAATTTTTTATATGAAAAAAATTCTCTCTAAAACTTCCGTTTCGTTTGAAAGTTATTTCGTTTATTTCATCATAAATCTGTGACTGGCGAAAAATATTTTTCAGAGGAATAATATTATATAAATATTGACTACGTTTTCTCATGACGCACATCAAATAGGTTCATTAGGTCATAATAATTCTGCTTCGCTAACGGTAAGAGCATTTTCTTTCAAAATAATATAACGCAAGAAAACTTCGGAGATGTTCTCTTAGAATGAAATAATGAGTAATGGAAGGTAATAGGATAAAAGATATTGAATTCTTCCAAAAATTAGCCCCATTTCTTTCCTTCTTATTCTCCAAATGCGTTATTTCTTCATCATATTTCTTTAACGGCAAAAGGCAGCACTTTTCTCTTTTTTTTTATTGAAAAGTTTGTTACCCCCTATTTCTGGAAAGATTAATGATAAGACATTACACTTATATACGTCAAAATAGTGATTGACATGCTTTAAAATGCCAGGACTGTAAGAGTTTACACAGTCCGTTAGCAATTTGTCCGTTAGTAAAAGAAACTTTGATACGAGTACAACTGGTTAAATCTCTACTATTCAGTTAAAAGTACTGTTTTTCAATGCAATGAATCAGTGAATCTTTTTATAGTTAACCTCTTGACATACAAATAAAACGGAATTTGATAGTTAATTTGGCTCAAATGAAGAGTTATGTGCAAACTGAGAATGAGAACGTTTAATTTTTAAATTTGAATTGTTATGTAATATTTAATTGACTCAAACATTGTCATTTATGTTACTGGTCATAATATTTGAGTTTATCAGATTCAAATATTGCTTAGTATGTCATTCATCACTATGTGACATCACTGGTATAACGAATACTGCTTTCAATGTGCTTCTTTCAAATTTACTGACTTGTGGATGCAACTTTGTTATTGGTACTGTTGAGAAGATGACAAGGTGAGACATCTTGAACATTGTAAACAACTAGAAATCGACGCACAAGTGAAACAACTAAGTAATCTCTCTCTCTTTCTAATCTACATGTCTAGGAATATACTAGACGAAGTCCACGAGTCCATTTACCTTCAGAAAATCGAAAACTAGCATAGGAGACCTGTATAGGTCCTCAAGAGACAACCCCAGGTACTCAAGGATATGCCAGTTCATTTTGACATTTAGAACAATTCGGGGGCATCTTGAAACCTCTCTCAAAAGTAAGTCCTTTCAGGTGTCCACTGAGGAATCAGGAAAGTGTTGTCTAAACATATCTATCGAAATCAATAGCAAGGGATCCTCCAGAACAATCTGCTTGATACCAGAGATGACTCTGGGGAACGAGCCAAATCTGCCTGTCAGCATGTCTTCTGATGGAATATAGTTCAAGATATGTCAGTGAATTGGTAACCGGTAATGGTTCATCAGATCCCTCCTTGTCCAAAACATCTGCCATCTCATTCCCCCATATGTCAACATGTAACTAAGTAATCTAATAATACTTAGTGTATGGCGTACGCCAAAATCATTCTTGACGAGTTAAAGTACACAGCAGGACATTAAAGGAATGACGACCTCACCTTCTCATCGTATGCAAATGGATTAATGGTTTGAACTCGAAAAACCTAATTATTCGTTTTGCATAAGATTTCACTATTTAAGCGGTTAGCTCAGCTCAGTTTACGTGCGCTGATGTTGAACAATGACAATCGTCTATGACTTTTCGCTGTCATGTCCGTAAGGGGGAAATCGCGTTACAAAAAGTGGCTTGTGAATTTGTCCACACTTTCTGCTTGCGTAAAATGATAGGGACAAATAATCATATTTTTGTCGGTTAAATTTTTGAAATAGAAAAAAAAAATTCGATCTTACACTTTAAAATTAAAGGATAAAATTCAAAATCTAAACTTAATATTCTCATAAATGAATTATTAATGTTGGTGATATAGATAAGGCTCTTGTTCTAAATTACCTTTATTTGTCCATTTTTTTACAGTAATGGATTTAAAAATATACAAAAGGATATCCTTGTTTTAACGTTTTGGATTGGTTACTATAAACATCTAAATTAATCTAAAATTAAAATGTGAAGTATGTAAAGATAACTTAATTATGAACAGAGAATTAGCCAATGAACCAAACTTTGAAGTAATTAATGATTTTAAAGAGGATATTTGGAATATCCAACTTTACATTTTGTAAATATTGTTTCTCATTATTTTTTTAGCTCTAAAACAAATAACTTCAGTATCATAAATTTGTTTCAAACAAAACTAATCAAAAACAAATAGTGCTCAGTTAATGATGAATATAATTTGTTCAAAGTTTGATTTTATTTTCACACCTGTGAAAATCATTTTAGAGTAAAAGTAATGTCATACATATATATTCTCGCTTTACATATCATATTGTTAAATAACTATTGTAAAGTAAAATGCAATACTGATTCCAGAAAGTCCAATGAAAGAAAAATGTCATTTTTATATTAAAAACTATATGCTCAGGAAATTCAATACTAAAGAGTGAATGTAGTTAATCCCAAATAGAGTATAATCCCCATTATCTAATATAATGGAGTATCTGTATTGTCAACTACTTTAATATATGTTATATAGGCTAAATTATAATAATGTCAATACGTTCAAATAACATTCATCCATGAAGCAACAATGTTGTGATAAAATTTCTGTTTTTGCAGTTACATTTAAAATATTTGATTACTATACTTCTATATATACTCAATAGTTAGTTAAGGTATTTGAATACCTGTACTACAATTTGGTTAGCAAAATTCTGGAAATGAAATGCCAAATAAAATGCAAGATCAAATATAATTTCATTTTTGTATTATTATAGTCATTTTCTGGACTTTATTTAAACGATATAATTTTCACTGTAAAAATAGTTTCATATTGAGAGATTTTTTAAAATTATATAATTTATAAAAATACATTAATCAGTAAAAAAGAAATTTGTCAGAGTAAAACTAAATAATCTCTAATAAGTTGGTTTGGTTTGGAGTGCTAAGGTCTACTATTTTGTACACGAGGGCTAATGAGATCGGGACCTACAGCTTAAAACCGATTCTGGACAGCTACGAACACCCATGCCCACAGTGAGATTCGAAACAGCTTCGAACTCTGATTCCGAAGAGCTATACTCTACCATTCTCTGATAAGATACGCTAGGCATGAAATTTCCTCAAGGGAAAACAGTAATTACAATTGGGAAATCCTTCTCTTTCTCAGGACAAGAAAATGGCCATTTTTATTTTATCAGACCTGATATGCACTTTGTGCTTGAAACACAACCATGAATAAGTAAAAATGAACTCAATCTTGAGGGCTGCAATATATAGACTTCTGAAAACATCCGAGGATCTGACTTAAACCTTTCACGTTACACTTGTGTGATCTCACAGGCAAGACTATCTTTTCCCCATGTTATCTAAGCTTGACTCTGAGTACATTTGAAGACTGAGTAGGCGTAATTGCAGATCAAGATGGTTAACACTTACACGTACACATATCTATATATAAACAATAACGTGAGGAAAAAAAGCTCCTCAATCCAAGAGCGCTGTTGCTCTGAATTTCTCATGAAAAAGGATCATATCTTGTATCTTTTGCTTTCTTTATTTTAGTCATATTCATAGAATTAGCGTCATTCAACCAAAAACTGAGTCATGACATATCAAATTTGAGTAACCGTCTGTCCCCGTTTAACAGATCTCAGGAATGCTTAATTTACGATTTGCCTGGAAAAATAGGCTTACCTCGCTTTTGGGAGTCAATATTTTATCAGTTTGTTGGTAACTAATTGTCCAGCTAGATGGGTGTGTGGCAGAGGCCTCCGATTTTCCAAGCTTTGGAGTAATGGATTAACTTGTTAAAAGAACTGTGTTAACGATACTCTTCTTTCGAATGTTGAAGTGAAATAATGACGGTGCACAATTGAAATGAAGACTAAACTGATCTAGATACCAGGAAAAAGTAAATGCACCAGATTCTAACTATTCAGATTAACTTAGACTTAAAAAAGTTCAAGAGATGGTTTCTACAGATTATTCATCATTATCCTTGCCCGATTCCACGTTTTACGCACACACACACACATATACATAGAAAAGATAGCTGATAATATATAAAATACAAGGTGGTTGGTTTGGTTTGGAGTGCTACGGTCTACTTTTTGCAACACAAGGGCTAATAAGACCGGGACCTACTGCTTAAAGCCAATTCCGAACAGCTACGAACATCCATGCCACAGTGGGATTCGAACCCACGAACTCCGGTACCGAAGGTCAGCACCCTAACTAATCGGCCATTGTTCGACAAAATACAGGGAGAGATACAATTATTTAAACTCTGGGTAAAAGAAATTTATTCCTTAATAATAGAGTAGTTATCAAATAGGCATACCTCACTCTGACTACTTGGATACTTATTGTTATTAAATAAATTTTCAAAAAGTTCAAAAGAATATTATTAGTGTAAAAAAAGAATTGACGAAAATTTTAAGTGTAATTTTCTATACTTATTTTGTACATAGTGGCACACACAGGCATTTGTATTCATTTAAAAACGGAAACTGGCAGATTTATTAAGAAAAAATTAAAACTGGTGAAGCTAGGAAAGATATATCAAAACCTAGCTTTCTACCCCTATCTGTAATAACGAGAAAGAAATTTTCATAAACATCTAAAGACATTTGGTGTTCAAGTTAATACCTTAAATTTTTCCCGAATACCAGGAAGTGCTTTCAATTCAAATTGCAAGGCTTTCAGTTTAGAACAGAAAACCTTAACTAGATTATACCTTGATAGGCTTAGACTGGTTTTAGTAGGGCATATATTATTATTATAATAAATTGTTCGAATAAAATTGTGGTAAACATTTTGCTCTCTTAAAAATAAAAGAGTTTGTTTTGGCACGACTAAAGAAGATAAAAAGAGGGACTATTATATATTACATGCACACATAATATATATATATATATATATACAAATATATATATATATATATATATATATATATGTATATGTATATATGTATGTAATGAGACGGACTTCTCGAAAACTGAAGCGGAGGAAACCCAAATGAACAATGACCAGAGTCCCTCTTAGACACGCCGTAGAGAGGAAAAGAGTCGATGCCACCTGCCACCTTTAAGAGATCGAGAGTAAGATAACTACTGACCCCCTGAAATGACTGCGTGAAGAAAAGAGCTGATGATAACGCGAACAAAGTAAAAAAAAAATGAATGTTGATTCTGGGAACATCATTTGCCCTAAATTTGAGAGTAAGGGCCAGATAGAATTTAAAATTGGGTCCAATATTTCGAAAGGAAATGTAACGAAAAAACCTGGAGGAAAACAACAAACTTCGAATTTTTTCCAACTTTCTAGGAGCAGAAACGACAGCGTTTTACATCAACAACTGTTTAGAAATTGAAAAAGGGGAATGCAAAATGACTCGGGAATTTTTAGCCCTTGATTTAAGTTTTGAAAACCCCTGAGAATTTTCCTTACACACACACACAGACACACACACACACACACACACACACACACACACACACACACACACACACACACACACACACACACACACACATATATATATATATATATATATATATATATATGTGTGTGTGTGTGTGTGTGTATAACGTGCCATCAAGGTAAGGTACGAAATAAAGTAGAGAAAGCCTTTTTGTTATCTATTACACCAATAGTCTAACAAAATTTGAAAGATAAATATATTTATATGCTCAAAATGCTAACTCTTTCTGGATAAGGGCAATCACAATTTCTTCTGTCTTTCAATAACATTGTGTCTCCTATCATCTCACTGTTACCCGTATGCGGTAATTTTTCCCCAAGTGCATTTTACTTTGAAGTGACTAGGCAGGTGGTTGTTTAGCTTCCAGGGCGAAAAGAGGATATTTTACCGTAGCAGGAAAAAATACATCCCCTCTGAGAAAGACTCATTTTAGGATAAAACGATCAGCTTTTCCCAGCGACAACGGATAATAGTCTGTTTAAGGGAGTATGTATGCAATGGAATTTTCCTGTGCATATTTTTTTTTCCAGTTTCCCATCTCATTTTGTTTATTTTTCGGATAGAGTTAGTACATCGTTTAAAAATTTTTGAAACAGGTGTATGAATACAGAAAGCAAGTTTACAAATATAGTGAACCAACATTATAATTGAAAGAGCTAAAAAAATAGAAAATGAGAAATATTATTAGAACACGAAAAATGACATCGTATAAAATGAAAAAGTGTCTTGTGGAACTTAAGCTACAAACAAAAAGCTTTTATTCCTCCATATTTTTAACAATTTATACCTGTTTAACGTGTGCAATGTGTATGTTCCGAATTCTTCTTAAGGATCCATGGAACTTTAGGAATATTTTAAATCTCAGGAACCTCAAGACAGCCCCAATAAGGGAAGTAATTTAAAAATTATCTTTAAACTTCTTTAGTAAGTTTTTTACTGTTAACTGTGGAGAGCTAATGAACCTTTCTGATCATGACATTGTAATCAATTTCTGAATAGCTCTCAAATAGTAAAAATGTAGACCACAGAGCCCCAAACTAAACCACACCAAACCGATTTCCGGAAGCCTAGAGCCACTATACCACTTCCATCCTGTATAAAATCCATTTCAAAGGCATTGTAACGGAGGTAATTTAAAAAAACATTAACAGCCTCTGATAACTCTATTAATATTGTATTTCTGTACTAATGTATTATTTGTTATTCTTCCGCAAAGAGTGAAACTGAGGAAAACAAATTCTAAAAATGTAGACCCCATTTTCTGTATAATTAATCCCCTATTCTATCTATTGTAAAATTGTCTTGTATATGTGCTCTTTTCTTTTATTTTTAAACTTGGAACAGCAATAATATTTTTAATATGGACATATAATTTAAATGTACACCGTGGATATAGACCTATTAGCTCCAGGGTGCCATGCATCTTCACCAGTCTACGTCTCGAGTCCTGCGAACGATTTATTAGTAATTCTAAATTTTTTTACCTTTTGTAACAACATGTATTTTAAATTACCACTAGCTTTCCTTATAATATGTATTCCACAAGTAAAATTAAAATTAACGGATCATATAGTAAGTTCACGCCCACGGAAAAAGTGCAAACATTATTAAATTTTGGTGTTTAAATAAAATTTCAATTAAAAAAATTTCTTTTTACTTTTTGTACAATATAAAAAGAAGGATTATAATCATTCTTCATTTTGGAAAGCAAATTTTAAATAAAATTTTTATTTTAATAATTATTGACAAAAATTTCAACATTTAAAGTGTTGCACTTGCACGTGGAAGGAAATTTAGTTCTGGAACTTTAAATATCCATTCTGATAATTCCTAAATTAATCTGTACAGTGATATTAGTGTGTCCGCTTTCTTTTGTTCTCAACGTTAAATAACCAATAGCTGAAGATACGTGCCATCAGCAAATTTGATGGATATATAAATTGTGGTTGTCTGGCACACCCTAACAATTTAAAATCTGCTAAAACTAACAAGACTAGAACTGCTGTCCCTAAATTCGTGCCTGCACCCACTCCCCCAAATAATGTTTGGGAACAGAGAGCTATAATTGCTAAACAGGTGCAATTCTCAAAGGATTGTGAGTCACCCTCACTGACTCCTAAAACCTCACCTTCGATTTCCGGATCTAACTAAACTCAAAATTTAAGAAAATTTCAAAATATAATGTTACACAGGAGAAAAGTATTGATTCTAAAAATTCTGGTCCTAAGTCGATATCCAAGGTTCAACATGAGAACAAAGTAAAATAAAATTCAGATTTTTATAACGATTGCGATTCAACTTCATTTTTAGAGCTCCTTAAGACATCTAAGGAAGTAATGAATGAATTCAATATTGCGGACATTTTTGAAATGTTTAAAAACATTTCCAAAATCATGAACTCTTCTAACGATACATTTACAAAACTATATGAACTTTTTGAACTCATTTCTAAGATCTTTGATGCTGATAACAATAATGATGAATAGACAACCTCATTGTGTCTAACCCCTAATTTTGTGTTTCGGTTTATAACTTATATGTTGTAATTTAAAAAAAAATTATAGTTTTCAAAGTTTTCTTTTAAATTTAAGATACATTTTATATTTTTTAAAGCTATATGACGTTGTCTGTTCATACAAACGGCTTTTTGAGCACTAGGTGGTGCTTACTGAATGTCTCCGCCCCGTTCTTGGCTGGCGTCCTATTTTTTAGTTTTTTGGAGGGTTTAGCCCCTTGAAATTTTTTGAAATTCTTGAACTTTAATTCCCTTCTCTGAATTTTTTCATTTCACAAGTCTTGTATTAAAAGCCTTAATTTTGGATTTGTAATTCAAAAAATTTCATATTGTAAAGTAAAAATAATGAGGTGACTGACGCTGCCCAGTTTTTTCCACTAAAATTCTAATGGTGTTACGCAAGGATACGAAATACGATTCTGCGCCATTCTATTGTTAGCTTTTTTGTTTTTTAATGTATATAGTATTATTTACATTTTTTAACAG
>CM063502.1:90614155-90664155 GCA_032207245.1 Pardosa pseudoannulata
GAGACGAATAATATCGTTACAAAAATTGCGCAGGGCTTTAACAATTAGCTTTAAAATTTTATTTTGTGCTACTTCGAGAATTTTAATGTTTGAGGGACCATACTGGAGCGCCATCTAGGATACGAGTGGGCTTTGCCCGAGTTTTATAGTGAGCCATGCCCCTCTAGACAGCTAACCCTTTGTACCGAACACACGAAAACGGGTGAAGGCTCTTTACCACCTACCTACACGAAAGCGGTTAAATCGGCCTGTATGTAATGTAACGATTAAATGTCGGAATGTCGTCTAGTAAACAGTTTTTCCACAAGATAGCGGTAAACTCTCGGCAGTTTAATAATAAGTAAAGTAGTAACTTTTAGAATCAGTTTAGTAATTATTATTAGTAAAGTAAATATTAACTATGTGTCATTAGATGAATTATAAAATCATTGGATTCTTATACTAGGCAGAAGACATGTAAAAGTTATAAATATGAAAGTTTTGGTTTATAGTGTGGAAGTAAACAAATGCATCCTAATAAATACTTCAAATAAATTAACTTTCTTCTCACCTTTAAATTATCTTTTCCATCTAAATATATAATTACTTTTATTTTTTACATCAGCCACATGCTAATGAGGCTTTGGCTCCGCCTCCTTTTTTTTTTGTAATAAGGTTTATTTAATATTGCACCTGCATGCCGTTTTGGGGATGGTGTTCCAGCGTTCCTTTTCTGTTTTGTCATCTAGCCTTGGATTCGATTCCCGGTGTCATTTTTTTCCTGTTCCAGTTTTGAAATTTTAATTTTACTTTTTCATACACTGTCTTATATATACTAAAATCCTAGCACCTCATGTGTTAACACAGCATTTTTTAGAGTTTAAAACAACAGTTAAATTAAATTTATAAAAAAATTGGAATAAATATGTTTTCACTTTTAATACCTATTTTTCTAATTTGGTGTAATTATTTTTGTCCCTTTTGATTTCCTTTTCAGTTCTATTTAATTTTAATTGATATCACATTAGATCGTTTCTTTCTTGAACTACTTTACCTCTTTTAATTTATTAAACAATCTCAAATAAAAATTTAACACATTCAGTAATTTCATTTTAAAAGCAATAGTATGGGATAGATAAACTTATAATTATTGAAACTGAGAAAATATAACAAAGGGGAAACCCAAATAGTAATAATAGAAAATTTGTAATATTTTTTTTATTTTGGGGTCAAGTTTTATAATTTTAATCTAATATTGCTGTGAATGATAGTGAGAATAACATAAGATTAAAATATGAGCTGAATATGTAAAAGTAATTCTCAAGGAATTTACGTATCTAAGTATTAATTTAATAATTAAGTATCTAAGTATTAATTTAATAATTAAGTATCTAAGTATTAATTTAGTAATTAAATATCTAAGTATTAATTTAATAATTAAGTATCTAAGTATTAATTTAATAATTAAGTATCTAAGTATTAATTTAATAATTAAGTATCTAAGTATGAATCTAATTTAAAAATTAAGTCATGTAAATAACAACTGCACTACAGAAATATAAATTATTCCTTCAAAACAAACAACGCGTGTAGAAAGAGCCCTCAAAGTGTCGGACAGATTAAAAAAGAATAGCGCTGGCTGAACGATTAAACTTCCCGATAAACGATATCGGTCATTCGATGACGACAAAATTGTCATTGAATCGGTTGTTGGGAAAGAGGGTAGCTCATCTCAGTGCACACCTCGGACAACGACAATAGTATACGATACATGGAATTCGTATAGGTAAGCGGGAGGGCTTTCTAAAAAAATCCCAAACCTCTTCCCGGTTGAGAGCCATGCGTGAGGATCAGAATTTCTTATCGCATGTCTTGCAGAATAAAACCATAAATTTGAAAGTTAAATAGTATGAATGTGATTTGTTTTTCATAGAGGATCATTTAATTGTATAACAATTATTTAAAATTTTAAATATAATTAAATAATCACGGTAATTTTTAATTGAAATAAATTATTTAAAATATATTATGTTCTTAAATCCTAAGCCCCTCTTTTGTAATATATATATATATATATATATATATATATATATATATATATATATATGTGTATGTGTGTGTGTGTGTGTGAGTGATTAAGGCATGGGAGACACATATTAGTTCTTGTATAAAAACTTCTTTATTGTAATCCTTCTGTCCATGGCTACGTCATTTCTATATCCTTCGTTCATATTTTGGTACGACAAGCATGGCAGATGTTACCAGCCCAATTTTCCGCCTAAAAGTGTCTTTTTTGGCTTTACTACCTAAACAGAGTTGTATTGTCGACTTCAGCGTCAGCTTCTTTACTCTGTATAGTTCCGCTCGAGGGTGTGTCTTTCTCCTATTACGTTATCGTTAAGGAGTTCTAACTAGTTTTAATTATAACTCGCTTTATTCTTAACCCCCATTTTTATACCTGACACACACACACACACACACACACACACACACATATATATATATATATATCCAAATTATTACACCCAAAATATCTATCCAAAATTATCCTTTTACCCTTCTCATTCTTTGATGCCTAATTTCGCAGCCCCAAAATCTCAGATTCGAAGGAGTTTTCGTCGAATTAAATTCTTTTACCAGTCTCCCAAAACTAACTCTAAAACAAATGCTAATTTTCTGCCCACTGGCCACATTTTCGAGCTGACTTAAATGATTCATGTTAATTTCTAAATAATAATAATTCTGACTGAGATTTTGGTCTCATGGAAAATAATTCGCGTTGTTTGCTTGCTGTGGGGCGAAATTTGTTATAAAAGTGTGTTTTATGTTATCATTCGCTACTGATCTCCCGCCTTGAAAAAATGTACATTTTTTGAGTCTTAAATAAAATTGAAGTTCACCACGGACTTTGCTGTTCTTTTAATGGAGCAACTGCAATTTATTTGGGGTCTTCTCATTTCCCAACAAGCCGGGCAATTAAAAATAATAGGAGCTATTTTCTGGTGTAGTGGCGATAAAAACTCGCACGTTACAAACACAAACATACGTCTATATATATAATCTGAATTAAAGTATGATTTTCTGAGCATTATAAATTAAATCACATTGAAAAATTCTTAATTTTCAAGAAGTTATGGTTAAAAATATGGGTTTGTTGATATGTAAGCAATACATATAGATGAACATTTCCATGTACGAAGAATATTTTCTCAAACGACTAGTCAAATCATTCTCCTTTACGAACAAAACTACTGATTATGCACACGTTTTAAAGTAATTGTTAATTAAAGAGAGCTATATTTTCCTTGCATCAATAATTTTTGACATCTTATAGTCATTAACTTATGATTTTCAGTAAAAATAATAACAGAAAATAAATGCTGAGAAATTGGTTGAAAACATCTGAATTTTATCCGAGGGATAAAAATTTTGGCAATATTTGATTAGTTTAAAATTCTTAAGTCAAGTAATTAGAAATAATTTTATATTTATTCGTAATCTTATTAAATTTAATACTATCTAATTTGTAGGTGGCATTAACTACAGGTTTTTTTTTTTATTTAGATTAATTTTAAAGTAACTGTTTCCAGACTTCCACATTTTTTTAACATAATCATTTTTGACCTACGAAACATTTTTCCATTAAACTTACAGAGTGCTAATTATATTTTAATATCCCATACACAAACCTATAATTTCATGGATTAACCGAAAATAATTAGATAGGGCGTGATGGTTAAATTTTTACATCTTTGGGATAGACAACTACAACTATAGTTAAAACTGAAAAGGCGCTAAGGAAAATTGATTTTATTTTGTCTTAAAAATTATGCTTGACACTAGTATTGATTATTAAAACTGTTGTTGATTTCATTTATAAAATATATATACCAAAACTTTCGATTAAAATTAACTATTATTGGAATAATCTCGTCGGCAGGATTATCTAAATTTTTACTTGTAAATATGCTCTACTGTTGCTGTCTGAATTAAAAACGTCCTTTAACTATATACTCACTAGTTAACTATATACTCACTAGTAAAATTTATGCATCAAGGACTAAAAACAATCAATAAGGTAAAGGAGAAAGGAAACAATTTGAGGGATTACACCGAGATCTATAATATTTTAAATTCTACGTAAATAAATTTCACTGCTTTCCCCTTGAGTTTTATTTTTCTTTAAAATAATGGCTTGTAATCATTCCCAAATACTGAATATAAACCCTGAAAAATTAAAGCTTTTAATTCTAAACTTCTTAAAAGTCATTTGAACTAAGCTCGTTATATGGTTGTAGCTATATTGCAGCTTGCAAAGACAGAAAAATGACGACTTAAAGGCTAAGCCCAGGAAATACAGATAAATTTTTCCCGGATAAATTCTAAATACGAAAGGCATTCATTATCGTTTCTGAAGTCTACAGGTTTGAAATATTCTTCTCGCATGTACGGCTGCAGCCGTTTTAAAGCTTACGCTACAAAAATAGTTCAAAATTTAATATATTACCAAATTGTAAAAGGAATAAAGAAAAAATTTAAAATATTGATTTCACAAAGGTTTTGTAAACATGAATGCAAAAGATACGGCCGTATAATGTATTTATTTGGTTTTTTCCTGTTTTTCAAAATATATTTTTTCAGATTATCTTTAAAATCTTTAAAGATAATGGAATTCAAACTTTGCACAGTATTAAAATCAATGCAGTTCTGTAATGGCGCAGTGACACTGAAATTAGAAGCAATTTTTTTTCTAAAATTGTTCCGTTTTTTTTTTTTTTTTTTTTTTTTTTTTTTAAAATTTAATTTTATTTTTTTTTTAAGTTTACACATAACGTAAAACTTAAAAGTGTAGAATGTAGTAAGTATAAATGTAGAATACCGCTACTCAGATGTATGACTGTAACTAGACCTTAAACAATAATACAATTAGTCTACTTGTAGGAAAATGTTAATTATAGTGTTTGAAATCTAGCGAAGATACAAGCAACATAAATTTCAAAACCTATTTTAAAGTTCTGTATCCGTTTTCGACTCATAGGTTTGGTTTTGGTTTGGAGCGCTACGGTCTACTTTTTGCATCACTAGGGCTAATGAGACCGGAACCTACTGCTTAAAGCCGATTGCGAACGGCTACGAACATCCATTCCTCAATGAGATTCGAACCCATGAACCTCGGTATCAAAGATCAGTGTCCTAACCATTCGGCTATCTTTCGGTTTGACTCGTAGGAGACAGGTACTCAGAATCATATGAACTATAACAATATCTAGGTACCTCCCAACTTAACGATATTTTAAAACTAGGGTTAAACTTTAGAAGCATAATTTTAATTATTCTTTTCTTATCTAATATTACACTAATTTTCTTCAGCATGATTAACAAAATATACACTTTAGTTAATCAGTGTGGTTAATTGGCATGCCAAATAATAACATGCTTAATTAAAATGTTTAATATTTCTAAAAAAATATTAGAATGGGACCTACTGTTTAAAGCCGACTCCATGGGCCAAAATAATTAACTTTAGAAGTTGGATTATATTCACCTATGTACTGAAAGGCAGTGTTTTGCTTAATTGACCATTACTCCAGAAGAAATGTTATTAAGTTAATTTATATTACTGGTGAAGATATAATAATATCTACACAATAAACTTCGTTTATGCAGTTTAATATTTCATCTATTTCCGCCGAGCGAATACTCTGAGCAACGATTAGGAATCTATTATACGAAATTAATGCAAACGCTTAGTTCCTTGTTTTCTCAACTGTGTCACAATGCACAGACTTGCTATAACTACAAATTTATTTATAAATTAATAACTGTGTTTAAATTAGTTTATAATTCTTAATAGTCCTAAATTTCAATTTACATAAGCTTCATTAAAGATGTAAGATCTTAACATTTAACGTTTACATTAACGGCTCCCTGGAGGGCCGTTAATAATCAATCACAATGGAAGAGATGCTACTCCACAGGGAAAAGAGCGATCGGTACAAATCATGGAGCTTTCAAGTAATTCATAAATCACCAACCTTTGCAAGTTACTGATTTTTGGAGTCTACTTTGAGTACTGCTGTATTTTGTCTTATAGTTAACATTTTTAAGAAAAGAAAAAAAAAATGCTACCAACTAATTCTGTCGTTGGTTTTAAAGACAGTGTGTATTTTTACGTTCATACTTATTAAATTCTAGGAAAAAGGAGAATAATTAAAAGGTGTTAACGCTTATTATGAGACAACAGGGAAAAAAACCTTTTAATTAAAAATTACATTCTCTGAATGGCACCTGAAACTTAACTGTTTATTTCCCCTCTAAGGTTTAGTAAATTCCTGTATAAAGTATAAAAGGGGATAATATTTTAATTAATTAAAACAAACATGTTGAAATTATAGTCTGGTTCAGTGTTATCTTTCATAAAACAAAACAAACACAGTGAAAAGCAGCTTCATAATTTTACGTAAATTAGCAGTTTCAAAATTTAACTATGTACCATGCATGCTAGTTATTTATTTTTAAGTAAATTATTTATCCCTCCTATTTTTCGATATTAAATTCATTATTGCTATAAAAACACAAATTTAAAAGAATATAAACCAGTGAAAGAAATATATTTGCCATTAAAAGCCATATTTCAATTAGGCAGTAATAAAGGTTACCGCATAAGTTTATATACCTATAAATGTGACTTTTTGAAACGGCTATAGCTTTTGCATACTTTTTATGAATTTATTGCATTGTATAGAAATAATTAAAACCATGTTTTTTATTTCATATTTAACATAAAATTTTACTACATAAAACATTTTTGTATTCACATAAGGATAATACGAATAACATTATATAACATTAATCTATAATCATGTTTTTAATATATATATATATATATATATATATATATATATATATATATATATATATATATATATATATATATATATATATATATACTGCTCAAATCAATTAGGGGAGCACATGGTTTTAACGAAATTCCGCAAATACTTACACCGATAAGCAACATAAAATAAATCATCCATAGATTAAAAGCCTAACAATAAACATAAGAAGAAAACTTAATATGCAAATCAAAGTTCATGACTACAAAAACAAGTAAAAGAATATAAGAGCAAATCGGGATGTTGCAGAAACGTCTGTTTCACTGCCTTAACTGTGAAATTCGATTGCTCAGTCATTTATTTATTTTTTTGAGAAATGTGACTGGAAAATGTCTAAAGAACGTGATTTACCGAAATCCATGGCATGGCGTATTATAGGCAGACTTGAATTGAGGCAAACAAACGTAGTGTCGCAGACGCTGTTGGAGTCGCCAGAAGTATCGTTGCAAGGATGTAGAATCAATTCCAAGAAGCAGGGAATGTTAGACGTCGACCAGGGCAAGGTCGGCAACGCCCTATTACAGCAACTGATGACTGGTATATACTGTTAACAACTCGTCGAAACAGAACAGACAATGCTACTCAGCTGCAAAGACAGGTGCTCTTGGAAACAGGACGAAGGGTATCCCGCCAAACAGTACTTAATTGTTTTCATCAGGGAGGTCTCTATTCACGTAGGCCAATGGTGTGTATTCCGTTGACCTCACGTCACCATGCGGCCCAAAGAAGATTGGTTGCTGAACATCGAGATTGGGAGCAACATGTTTGGAGCCAAGTGCTGTTTACAGACAAGTCCCGATTCATTCTGGAGTGTGACATGCGGCGTGTTTTGATATGGAGAAAAAGGGGCACTCTAAATAACCCCACATTCGTCGATGAAAGTTCACTATAGAGATGAGCTGGCTGGATGGTATGGGGTTGAATTAGCATAGGGGGACGTATGGACCTGCATATCATTCGGAATGGTCTTTGACGACCCGAAGGTATGCAGACCAGATACTGAGACCTCATGTCATACCTTACGCTGCAGCAGTCGGAGATTCCTTTGTTTTCCAGCATGATAATGCCAGACCGCATACACCTCGTTTTGTGGAGAACATTTTTGATTCTGAAACAATACAGCGTATGTAATGGCCAGAGTGCTCTCCTGACCTCAATCTAATCAAGCATGTTTAAGGCATGCTTGGACAATGCATTGCTGAGACCAAGATTTCCTTTTACTCACCGAGACTTGGAGATTGCACTTCTTGAGGAGTGGAACAGTATTCCCCAAAATCTTGTCGATAACATTATCGCATTCATGGAAAACAGGCGTAACAGTTTTAGCTGTTAGAGAAGACCACATGACATATGAAAAATCTTGCATCATTTCTAAACAATACTTTTTTCATTGTTTACATGTAACCAAATTTTTGCACTAAATCATCTTTTTATGTTTTCTCATATTTTTAAAGAATTAAAGCTTAATTGCAAATTTTTTTACGTCTTTTCGTCTGTATTGTGCATTGATAAGAGTGTACTATCCATTTTATGCCAATACATGGCTGTCTCTTACGGTGTTATTAACTTCTCTGCTAGCCCCCCTAACTGTTTTGAGCAGTGTATAATAGAAACAGTGGTAATATTACATCATAGAAATAATACAATTCTATTAATTTTCATTTTGTCGTAATCTGTGTGATTAAACAGTTAATAAAAGAGCTTGCTTTTATGAAGGCTGCAGATGAACTGACGGAGATCACATGCCGCCTTATGTCCACACTTTCTTCACCTTTCATCTAAAAGATGATAACTGCATATTAACATGAAACTAAAAAATGTATGGCATTTCTTTTAGATAATAAAATACATGGACAAAAAATCTTTTATATCGGAAAAAGTTCCATGCACACATAACAATAAATGTTATATCGTATTCACGTTTATTAGATTTATATACTTTCAGTAGAATAAAAGACAGACTTTTCTGCTAAAAAACACAGTATTCAACATTTATGCATGAATTTTATCGATTTTCTTGTAGAAGTTCCAGCGCAAGGAACCAATAAAACCTGTTGAATTTTTTATGCAAGAAAACTTCCCCTCTCTAAAAACTTTTATATTTTAAAAGCGATATTCTATGAAAAATGCTTACGGACATCTTTTTGCCAATGTAACAAATTTTAAAGACAGCGATTCTATGAAAAAAAAATTATGCTTAAAATAAGTGCATAAATATATGAAGACAATTTTAGTTTAGATTCTCTTTTAAAAGTTGAGTGATATTGAATGTATATTGTATGACTCATTATTTCTGAAATGAGATAAAGAATCAAAACTTTTTTTTTATTATTGTTGAAAAAGATTTAGGTATAGTTTTTAAGAGAGACATGTAAGATATTTAAATGCTTCTTTCAAAAAAGGAATATATGAAATTTATTCAACTGGTTTTCAATAAAAGGAGAGTGATGTTCATAGAGGCATTGAACTTAACGAAGAGCTCTTATGTTTAAAAAAATAAACGAAGTAGGAAGGAGAAAGTATTATGGCTTAAGATATATCCAGCAATAATATGTTGGTTATTTACTGATGTCATGAAAATACTTGTATGTTGAGTTTAAATACATTTGAAAAAACAAACAAACTAGATTAGACATACATTTGCGCATATACAAACACGTGTAGACTTACAAATAAAATAGAAATATAACGAGCTACCGGTTTACAGAAATTGAATTATACTTTTTTAGAATAAAGAATTTCTACTCATTTCTCCCTTAAGATTCAAGTAAAATCAGACAAAAAGGAAAACCATGCCTCAAATTCTTTAAATTCTTTAACATAGTGATAGTTACGAACAAAGAATTACAGACTTTATGCAAAGATTTCGCGACTGAATGTGGTACAAGAGTATATTCGAATAATGCAGAGTAACAAACAATCAAGAGAGAAAAAATTAATATATCCTTTTCGCCAGCATTTTCTTGGCGCCACTAGCGTCAAGTGGTAAATCGACAACGATTATTTATTGCCGGTTCATATATGTTCTGCAGGAATCAACATCTTGCGGGGGCCGGTGAAAAGACTGGCAGGATGGCCAGTCGAGAAACTGGACGTCTGATGAAATTAATCTAACAACACGTGTATGTGTATACTAGAATCATTATCAAAAATGGTGAAAAATATGACAAATCAATTAGCTGGTGTTGTTAAATAAGCTGCTCGAGTGGTCCACGAGAAAATTAGAGAAATGCCTTTTCTAAAAACCAGAATAATGTAGGGATGAAAGAAGAATTTACTCAGACAAGGATATTTAGAGAAAAAGATATGATCTAGCCAGCTAAAGTCTACTTTTTAGCAACAGGAAGGATAATGAGTCTGGCACTTACTGCGTAAAGAAGATTTCGAATGGCTACAAACATCCGTTCTAACGATGGGATTCTAATTTCCGAATTCCAGTATCGAAGAGAAACTCCTTACCAATTCGTTCAAAGAAGCATTGAACTTAACGAAGAACTCTTTCGTTAATAAAATAAAATAAAATAAAAGAAGTAGGACTGGAGAAAGTATTATGACTTAAGAGAGATATCTAGCAATAATATGTTGGATATTTACTGCTGTCATGAAAATACTTATTTGTTGAATTTAAATGCATTTGAAAGGAACTAGATTACTCATACATTTGTGTATATACAAACATGTGTGTGTGTGTGTGTGTGCTAGAATCACGATCAAAAATGGTGAAAAATATGAGAAATCAAGGTGCTGGATTTGTTAAATAAGCTGCTCGAGTGTTCCGCGAGAAAATTAGAGAAATGTCTTTTCTAAAAATCAGAATAGTGTAGGGACGAAATCGAGAAAGGAGAATTTACTGAGACGAGGATATTTAGAGAAAAGGATATGAGCTAGCCAATTAAGGTCTACTTTTTAGCAACAAGAGGGATAATGAGTCTGGAAAAGAAGATTCCTAATAGCTACAAACATTCATTCTAACAATGTGATTCTAACTCATGAATTCCAGTACCGAAGTGCAGCTCCTAACCAATTCGTTCATTGTTCAGCAAATAGGAGAGAGTACATTATGTAATAATGTTAGTGAACAGCTTATTAATGGAAACAAACTGAGGTTTGGGATAAAAATAACTCATTTTTAAAAACTGAATTAAAAGGTTTTATGTAGGAAAAATTTTGAAAATGAATCTAGGTATTTATTAAAACTTCCCTTTTATTCTGGTTTCTTTCGAGTAAGACTTAAAAGTTTTAAGATACAAGCCTTTTCATGCTGTCTTAAGACAAATTTAAGAGGAAACTTTCATTTAGACGAAATTTTACTTGCTTAAAAGCTTTTAAAGAAAAAACGTTTACTATTTCTCCCTTAATTTGTATTCGTTACAATGCTGAATAAACCTTTCTTTCAGTTTTCTCTTTTTCACTTCTAACTACTACATTCTTCAAAATAAACTAAAGCTTTTTTTAATGGAGATCAGATGTAAACTTAATACAAAAATCCTCTTCCTGACAAATGATAATTTATATTATATTTTATTTTTAGAAATACAAAAATATTTTAATTTGTATAAATACACAAAATAAATATTTCTGTATGATGAAACAAAATTGAATTTAATCCATTTTTCTTCTTAAAAATATCAAAAAATATCATTTATTTAACAAAATGTTTAAATGAAAAAGTCATAGCACAATCATAGCATTAAAATAAATATAATTTCTTGTATCTCATATAAACTGTAGATTATTTTTACTGAAAAAGATAAGGGAACAACTAAAATTTTGTAGAGTAAAATATTCACAGCATTTACAGCATTTCACATTTTCAAAATGTTAAAAAATGCAATTTAAGTCAATTGTTTAAATAAATTTAAAAAATAGTTATTTAATGATTAATCCTTTTCTGTAGAACTCAAAAATATCTCAAGATAAAATATTCATTATCCTGATTGGGATTAATTTCACATTTTACTAACATAATAAAAAAATATTTTAAATTTACTACACATATTTTAAATAACATAACATAACAGTTTAAATATTTATGTGGAGAGAGACACAATTCAATTTACATCCCGTCTAAAAAATTGTAAAAATATTCTGTGCAGTAATTTAAAGTGAAGCTTAAAAAAAAAGGAAATATTTTAAAAGTAAAATATTTATTTACTCTAAAGCAATTTTTATAGAGATAAAAATAAATCTTTACTCAAAATTTCACTGTGCGGTGATAGTCACTTATACACTTTATAACTATAAACGAAAAATATGATTTACATTTACTCAAATATATAAATCAACAATAAAGATAAATCTTCTATGAAGACAAAATTACTGCTTGTTTCCTTTTTGAAAAGTCTTTTATGTCCGTTTTGACACCATCTACGGATCAGCGGTACTTTAATAGATTTATTGTTGTCTGATAGAGGTGAGTGTTTTTAGAAAATAGGGAAATCCATTTCTTCCACTGAGTTTGCTTATAAAGTATTCGGAGTCGCGGAACTACTTAGAGAATATAATTTAAATTAAAACTTTCAACTGGGCTTATTCTTGGGCATACAATGACGACTTGAGGTCATCATATATTTTATGTGCCACTGTAGACATTCATGAGTCTAATTCATCAAGAGCTGTTTTCGGTGGACACCATGAAGTACATTGTTAAATTTTTTAGTTGCTTCACTCTTGTATCGATTATAGTTTATTTACAATGTTCAAGATTTCCAACCACTCACCCTCTCAACAATACCAATAAGAAATGTGTATCCACAAATTAGTAAATCAGAAAGAAGAACATTGAAAACAGCATTCAGTAAAGCAGTGATCATATTGCATGTAATATTAGTTAATATTTGAGTCTGATAAACTGTAATATTACAAGTAATCTTTGAGTCAGTTAAATATTACGCAACAATCCACATTACAAAATAAAGCATCTTTTATCTGTGATTGCTTATAACTGTTCAGTTCAGGATAATAAATTTGTATTTTTTGGACACATCAAATTCCTTTTCATTTGTATGTTAAGGGGTTAACATTTCTTTCTATTACTACTATGATATTATAGGTGCAAAATAATTTGTAGAGGACAAAAATGAAGCTGAGGAGTTATTTAAATTTCTGTCCCACTTCTGCCAAGCTTTGTATCCCGAGGTATAAATGGAATGTCATTTGCCTACTGCAGTTTTCACAACAGCGGTCAAATTGTGGTTATTTCTTTAAAAATGGAAAATATAATTGTAATAATTTTATAATAATATTTTTAAACAATATACCTTATAGAAGTGTTTTTAAAAACTTTGTGGAAGCCAAATTTTTCCAAGTGGTAATTCTAACATTTTGACAAATATTCTTTTCAAACTAGCCAATTGAGGTACACTTAAAATAAAATATTTAATATAAGATAGCAAACTTCATGTGAATAGGTTAGGCAAAAACAATAAAATACACTTTAAGGTCATATAAAATGCATAAAAATTATTGAACAAATTTGAATGAGTATGATAATCAATGAGGTTTTAATTCTTATAACACTTAATAATGTGTATTAAAACCTATCAAATTTTTCAATTATTAGAAAACTACCACAAATTCTATCGATCGCAACAACATTCAACTGATACAGCCTTGTTCTATACCTTACCTTAGTTTGGGTTCTATTGATTTGAACAAGAAACATGAGGTTTCCGATTAAAATAACATAAAAGTAACGTCAATTTCTATTCGAACATAAAGTATGTGACTTCTAGTGGAGCTTGTGCAAACCCCTTACTTTGTTCAAGATATTGGCAAAAGAACTTCATGACCTACGAAATAAAATTAAAAATGTAAAACATTATAAAAAGGATGCACGATTTTGGAGCGACACTTTACAAGCCACCAAGGTACACTCTTTGAGAATCACTGTATGGTAATTTAACATAAAAATAGTATGGTAAACACTTTAATTTCAATCTAAATAGAAATTTAGTAAAGATGAGCTATAATGACGATCGGTAGATATGATTCAATGTACTTCTTTTTTGATACAGTGATACATTGTTATTAATTTATATCGTACTCTTATACACAGATATAAATAATAAAATAAGTGATAATGTTAAGGATGCAATAATATATACCAGACAAGAAACAATTCCTAGAAGTCATCATAGAAATCCTTCAGATTTAAAAGCACTACAGTAAACAAATATTATAAGAAACTTCAAGGAAAAGGTTTAATATTTTATTGCAGTATTTTTTAAAATAATATGTATCATTCAGATAATTTTTGATTTAAAAGATATCGTATTTTATCTTAGACAGTTTGGTACAAAGTAACTGCTCTAGAAAACTATATTAATTTTATATTAATTTTAAGAAACAATCTTCATGCAATATATAGTGTAAATTGTCATTCAATAAATAATTTTTCTGAATTTTATTCTGGAATGCTCTAGCTTTGCATAATTTAAAAATTTTCAAAACAACTTTAAGAGAGTTGAGATATAAAATCCTCATGCTATGGAGAAGTATGCAATTCAAAGCATTTTATATTGGTAAAAATGAGATGTCCCAACCAAGTTAAAATAGCTTAAACAGGAAAGAATATATAGCCATACTTGCCTTCCATTTCACCTTGATTCCCTGGCCTAAATATTATTTCTTAAGGGATACTACCAACGATTTAAGTGAACCACAGTCGAGGAAAATTTATGAGTAAAGACCGAATTTTGATTGTTAATCTTTCGCATTAATTTTTTTGTCCATTTTCTAGTTATTAAATGCATTATTAAAATCAGAGAAAGTTTATTGTAACAAATCGGCCCTATTTAAGTACTTTAAAAAGGAAGTTATTTAAGAAACATTTTAATTAAACGTGTAAGACCCCTTTGTGGTTTTAAAGAGAGTTTAGATATAAAATCCTCATTGCTATGGAGAAGTATGCAATTTAAAGCATTTTATAGTGGTGAAAATGAGATGTCCCAACCAAGTTAAAATAGCTTAAACAGGAAAGAATATATTACCATACTTGTCTTTCATTTCACCTTGATTCCCTGGCCTAAATATTATTTCTTAAGGGATAATACAACGATTTAAATGTACCACAGTCGAGGAAAATTTATGAGTAAAGACCGAATTTTGATTGATATTTTTCCCATTAAATATATTCTCTTTTCTTCATTTTCTAGTTATTAAATGCATTATTGAAATCAGAGAATGTTTATTGCAACAAATCTGTCCTATTTAAGCACTTTAAAAAGGAAGTAATTTAAGCAGCATTATAATTAAACGTGTAAGACCCCTTTGTAGTTTTAAATACCATAAAACGATAAAAGTGATAGTATGATCATGTAATTTCAAGAAGATACGAACTTGTTACTAACAGTGAGAATCTAAGATACTCTCTGAAACATTTACTTAAAGTATTCAATGAGTTCGTAGAATGATGGTGCAATTAAAGAAAGAGTTCCTTGTTATGAAACCCAATTCTTTGAGTGCTAGAAAAAAAATATTCCTTCTGTTTCGATTCTGATGAAGGAAACATTATTTCCCCATTTATCATCTTTTCTTATAAATCGTCCAAAATGGATCATAAAAGACTAAAGCAATAATCTATTAGTTGACTTTCCTTTTTTTGATTTACCAAAAACTATATCGATATTTAAATGTAAAATAATTGTTAAATTAGGTGTTCATTGTTTATTTATACTTTATTGCCACCTTAAAGTATTAATGAGCTTTGGACTCTTAAATTTAATTTTATTTCCTCTAGAAGATAAAACAAATATTTGACAATGAAATATATTCCAACGGAACACAAATTGAAAATATTTTGCTGCCGAAGTTATTTGAAAATTAAAGCATTTTTATTCAGACATAAGAAAACTGTCTAAAGGAAGGAAAATAGTTAATTAATCAAAAGTGAAATATGTCATTTATAAAAAATAAAGTTTAAACTTACTATTTCAGTATTGCAAACTAGCAGTTTACATAATGTCACAGTAAAAGAATCTTTTGCTGTGAAATAAAATAAAATATATGCCGGAGTAAGAAATTCCTTTTTATTATAATAACAATAAGAATTTTGAACAGTTCCAACAATTTTTTCCAACAAAATGTTTTAAAGGAATAATTTTCCTGGTAAACAGAGAGAAAAATTATATTAAAACTTAATGAAACTTTTCTGAGATAGGAAAATACTGTTGTTTACTTAAGGGAATTGGGGACCTTAAAAATCTCGATTCTTTAAATATCCATGTTTTAAGTACATTCTTATTATGATCATACAAATATTATATGTACAACGGAATGTATACAATTATATATGAATTCCTTGCACTCTTATTAAATTATACATATTTTTTTCTGCATTTAAATTTATTTTATTTCAGAGTGAGATGGGATTTTGTAGCTCTTAAATAAATTAAACAGTTAAACAATTGCTAAATTATTCGTTTATAAAAGCAGGTAAAATTTAAACAATATCTTTTCAAGTAGAATTATATTTAAGTATAAATAAAATCAAATTCAGCAGGGAGTAGATTTGTAATCAGTGGCTTGTAGAATTGTATTTAATTATGAGTAGTATATCTATTCTGCAATGAGCAGAGATCAAGTACTGCTCTCTGGCAGTGACCTATATTGTTTTAATATTTGTTATATTGAGAATTCTATTATATAGAGTGAAGATTAATGTAATAAATGGAGGAGCACAAACAGATGCTATACACATCCTTAATACAACATTTCAACATTCTACGTCTAATCATTTTTAATTACACTAGATACCAGGGCCGTAGCCAGAAATTATATTCGGAATGGGACATTGTTTTTTTGTGAAGGATACTTCAATAAAACTACAGGTTTTCTTATGTATATATACTCCTAATGAGTATCATAATACAATGTGATTTTAAAATATGAAATAATTAAAAAAGAATATAATGATTAAATTTATAGTCTTGAATGAGAAATGTAGTAATTACACAGTGGATTTAATAGTAAAATTAACATTGAAAATATATAAACTATACATGGTATTAAATTCTGATTAACAACAGAAGTATACCTAAAAAAAGAACAATTTTGAAAGGAAATGAAAGCGTTCAAATTTTTACCTGTATATCATAAAATATGCTCTATTTGAAATTTTCGCCAAAAATTTTTCACAATTTCTTCCGATTTTGCAACGATATTGTGATGAGTTGCCAAAAGGGCTAGTCAATCTACTCTTATATGTCGAATCCAATTTTCACCGACTCCTTAACTCAACTTCACTATTCTAAGCAGACTGCTGTCTATGCACAGCTAGACAGATGACACATCCACACTCATAGTCCATTTTCTTTACACGAAAAGGTCTTTAAGAATTTCGGAGGGCGACTGGTCTCCTAAATATCTCCCCTTACCTACGGCCTTGCTAGATACAGACGTACGTTTAGACAGACGTCATGTAAAAATTTTATTATGTGAAATATGTAAGGCAATCAACTCTGCAAGAAAGAAATTTTAGATTAAATTAGAAAAATTTCTCTCAATTTGTTCATCTTTATTACTTCTTTTTTAATTGTTGCAAATAAGTTACAAATCAATTAAATGCCTAAAATTTTTGTAACTTGACAAAGTATTCAGCTTTTTAAAAATGAGTACCAAATATGGCGATAAAGGTTTTAATAGAAAAGTCTAAAACTAGAATTCTAGAAAAAATAATGCACCTTGAAGACACCTTAATAAGGTGTAAAAGATCAAACAGAAAATAAAAAGTTTTAAGATTTAAAAAGAGGACATGCAGCACAACCATAGCTTTTATTAAAAAATACTCATTCAAATGTAAAAATTTGAAATGAGAATGAAAATATACGCCTATTTTGATATACGAGAGAAAAAAAATTGTATTTTTTAGTTTGTCATATTTTGTAATTTTAAGGTAATTTATAATCTAAAATGCAGAGATTGACATTTTGCTGTGTTTTGTTAGATTACTGATAATTATTTAGACTTCTACTCATTCTTAAATTCTGTGTTTATATTAACTAGATACTTTCTTAATTTTTAAACCAAGTAAAAATAATAGGAATATTTTAAAAAAGAAAAATACGTAAATCACAATATTAGAGAGTTAAAAAAATCCCTATGTTTTAATGGATTTTTAATATAAATGATTTACTCCCTATAATCAGAATTATATTTATTACAAAAATCACTTTTGTAAGAATTTTAAAATATATTTACAAGTAACTTAATTTTCCGTTTTGTAGCATAATTTCTTTCTGTAAATACCTGCATTGAATATTATCTAGACGGTCGGAAATAAATAGGTAATATGTGGGTACACTATAATGAAATTTCCTCAATTTATAACCCTCTGTAGCTAAAACCAGTTAGCATATGTCCTGATAGCTGTCTAGCATTCTAATATTTTTAGGTTGCACACTTAGAACTAACCTTAAGGTTGCATTAAATTAAGAAATATCAGAGATACAAAACTAACACATCCATCCCATTGCACCTGTCGTAATTGCTTATTCCAGTCATAGATGCTATTAAAATACTATCAGTCTGCTATTAAATTCTCCCATTTAATCTTGTTAAATTTGTGTTTCAATTTTAATCCAACTTACTCAGGAAATTAAATATTTTGGTTTTAACAAGAAAAGTTTTTCTGGAGGTTTTATGGTTGGACTTTGCTGTATTGCAAAACTCAACGTTGGATTTTATTATAAAAGGAAATATGAAATAAGGAAGGTAGAAAAATGTGCCAAAATTAATTCGTATTGCAATCAGAATTTTTCTATTTTCAGAGAAAAAATTCAATTCCTTTGCCCAAACAATCTACAATGCGTTAAGTTCCCTCAAGATAAGGCTACAAGCCATATGTCTAAACGTATTGCTCCATTTTTTGGAAAAAAATGAGAAATTTAACAGAAAAGCTATTCCCTTTCAAAACATCCCACTCCTGTTGTGTCTCACACGGAATGGTGTGCATTTGGACTTTTAAGACACCATGTTTATGAGTGGCAACCAATATGAGTGGCATCCAATAATGTTAGATGGACTGTGGTAGACTGTGGGGGAGGATTGGAACAAAATTAAGCCTGTTTTTTAAGAAATGTTTTGTTATCTGAATATAAAGATATAATGGGATAGTTTAACAAAGGAGCTATCAGATTAAACATATAAGAAAATCATTTGGTTTGAGTTGGAGCAGTACTGTTTCCCTCACGAGGAATAATGAGATAAGGACCTACTGCTTAATGTCGATTCCGAATGGCTGCGAGCAACCATGACATCAGCGGTATTACGAACATATGGACTCTGGTACCAAAGAGCAGAGTTCTATCATCGTCCACCATCGTTCGGCAAGAAAATCGTTTATATATATATATGTATATATATATATATATATATATATATATATATATATATATATATATATATATATATATATATATATATATATATATACTTGCAAATGTGTGTGATTGCCTTCTGTATTTTCAGTATGAAATGAAGGTAAAAAGTTAAGATACTGATATTTGTTTATACACGTTTAAAAGCTCAGCATATTGTGGCTGCATTAAGTACTTATTGATTTTTTTTTATTTAAAAAGAAATACAAGTAAAAGTCAATACTGTTTTATTTTTATGGTCCTATATTTTTCTTTATCCACTCCTTTTGCATGCTATGCAATCTGCCTTTTGTCTCTTGCATAATGATAAGTTAAAAATCTTAGTAGAATTAAAATCAGAATTTCATTTAGTTATATAGCAGAAAATTAAGGAAAATTAATGATGGAAAATGCAATGTTATAAAAGCAATTTGGATGCAAGAAAAGTTTTATTAGTTTTCCAACATAATTTCAGTGAAAAATGAAGCTAATCAAATAAAATACTGTTACTTTCTTATAAACATCAAAACTCTAGCCATATTTTGTCTGCACTTAGTGCTTATTCCTTTTTTACACAGAATTAAACATTTAAGTCATCCCTGGTCAATTTTCTAAGTCAAAGATTCTTCACTATGCAAAATTTTTAAAAGAAACACAAGAAACTAAACATTCTTGAGGGCAAATATAAAAATAATAAAATTGTTTAAACAGTAAGAGAAAACCACTCCACTTTAGTATCATTCAGCGCAGTACTTAAAACTACTCAAAAAATAATTGAAGGTTTTCAGTGGGATGAGTGTTGTAATTGAAAAAACTTTTTCTATTAGAGTTATCTAAGAAACTATTGCAAATGCACTTCTCTATTTACTTTTTTTCCGCAACAGATTTTATTAGAAAATCTTACAGATAAATTCCTTTATTGACTTCATTGAACACAATGCTGGGCCAAGGTATAAATAATATCTTAAGAGTACGCCCCCGATAAACTCCTTATGATACAATGTTAAATGTTTTTTAGATATTAAGAAATATTCAGTTAGATTTCATTTACACTTGCACTTTATTTTTGCACTTAATAAATATCTCAAAAATATCTTTGCATTTTTTAACATAAAATAACAGATATTAAGAAATATTCAATTTTTCATTTACATTTGAGTTTCATTTTTGCACTTATTAAACACTGAAAAAATATTTTTCCATTCCTTAACATAAAGAAATAAAATAATTTTTGACGTACAGTTACGGAAATCCCTAAATTTATATCAAAGATTTAATAAAAGCAAATTGATGCAAGAAAATTTTTATAAGCTTAAGAATATATTTTTAGGAAGAAATGAAGTTAAGCAAATAAAATACTATTATTTGCTTACACAAGTTTAAAAACTCAGCTGATTACGGTGATAAGATTGGATAGTTAAATGTTTAATACGATAGTTAAATATAGGAGTACTCTCCTAATAAACTCCTTAAGATATGATGTTAAATGTTTTTCAGATATTAAGAAATATTCGGTTAGTTTTCATTCACACTTGCACTTTATTTTTGCACTCAATAAATATAGAAAGAACATATTTCCTTTCTTTTACATAAAATAAAATAGTAATTTTTAATGCACATTTACGGAAATCATTAAAATTATAGAAACAGTTTAATAAAAGCAATTTGATTCAAAGAAATTTTTATTAGCTTAAGAATATGTTTTTAGCAAGAAATGAGGTTAAACAAATAAAATACTATTATTTGCTTACTCTTGTTTAAAACTTCAACTTATTGCAGCTATAAGATGCAATAGTTAAATGTTTAATACGATAGTTAAATCTAGGAGTAAGCCCCTAATAAACTCCTAAAGATATGATGTTAAATGTTTTTCAGATATTAAGAAATATTCAGTTAGTTTTTTTTTCATTTGACTTTCAATTTTGTACTTAATAAACACTGAAGAAAATATTTTTCCATTTTTAAGGTAAAATAATAAAATAATTTTTAACGCACAATTGCGGAAATCATTAAAATTATATAAACAATTTAATGAAAGCTATTTGATGCAAGGAAATTTTTAGAAGCTTAAAAATATATTTTTAGCAAGAAATGAAGTTGAACAAATAAAATACTATTATTTGCTGACACAAGTTAAAAACTCAGCTTATTGCGGCGATAAGATGCAATACTTAAATGTTTAATACGATAGTTAAATATAGGAGTACGTCCCTGTATAGTAAACTCCTTAAGGGACGATGTTAAATGTTTATCAGATATTAAGAAATATTCAGTTTTCATTTGCATTTGAGTTTCATTTTTGCACTTAATAAACACCAAAAAAATATTTTTTCCAATCTTTAACATAAAATAATAAAATAATTTTTAACGCACAGTTACGGAAATCATTAAAATTATATAAAAAAATTAATAAAAGCAATTTGATGAAAGAAACCTTTTATAAGCTTAAGAATATATTTTTAGAGAGAAATGAAGTTAAACAAATAAAATACTATCATTTGCTTACACATACTTAAAACCTCAGAATATTGCTTCGAAAAGATTGGATAGTTAAATGTTTAACACGATAGTTAAATATAGGTGTACTCCGCTAATTAACTCTTTAAGATATGCTGCTAAAGGTTTTTTAGACATTAAGAAATATTTAATTTGTTTTCTTTCCCTTTGCATTTCATTTTTACATTTAATAAATATCGAAAAAATATCTTTCCATTTTTAACCCAAAATAATAAAGTGATTTTTAACTCACAGTTATGAAAATAATTAAAATTATATAAACAATTTAATAAAAGCAATTTGATCCAAGAAAATTTTTATAAGCTTCCTAATATATTTTTAGTGAGAAAGGAAGTTAAGCAAATTATTATTATTTGCTTATACAAGTTTATATTGTGGTTGCATTAAGTACTTTTATTAAGTGCGTTTGGAAGAATTATACATAGAACAATTCAAAATCTAGGGAAGTAAAGTATTATAGTCCTACTGTGATAAATAATTTTGTTGAAAAAATGCTATGTGTAGAATGACATAACAGCCTTTAATATTTCTTAAAATAAACATTTTTTTACAGTTTTAATACACATTTAAGTGTTAATCCTTTTCTGAAGAAGTGAATGTAGATATGCTGTATTAAACAATTTGTAAAAACCTTCTAGTTTATGAATCATATTAAAGCTAAAACTAATCTTGACATGAATTTGATTCAGCTATGAAATTTCATTTTCTGAGAAATATTTTAGTTTATTAAAATGATAGTTGAATAATAGGAAAAGAATTCTGCATAAAATAAATTCGCTAAATTTCAAATCGTTGCTTCGAATCAGTCAGTTGTAATAAATCCACAACTGGTAAAATCCGTTGGAAATTTCTTTTTATTAGTTTTATATGTAAGGTGAGCTTTTTTTGATATGATGCAATATATATTTTTTGTCCATCTGATGTTTTGCTACTTTTTTATAGCTCAAAATTGTTGTATACAAATTATTATGTTATAGAAATTGTTTTGATTTTACTATGCTTCTATTGGTTGTTAAAAACAAAGTATTTAAAGAAACAAAATATTGTTCATGAAATAATATGACTGCTTTTTAAAATTTTGTAAAATATTGATTTTGGTAGGTTTATATTTTAAGTTCATAATTCAAATTTAAATCACAACCAATTACTGAAGAACAGATTTTAACCGCAATGGAATAAATAGATAATGGCATGAAGTTTCATTCGAGATATTTCCTCAATTATTAAAAGTCTAATTTAAATTACGGATGGCTAACTCAATTTAAAACTGAAACTAAATCAGCTAACTGAATTTGAAGCTACATTAAAGTCGCAGCTGGTAAAATCTGCCAAAATTCCTTTTCGTTAGTTTTTTTCATCTGAGGTAATTTTCTTTCTCTCATTGATTTGATGTAACATACACTTTTGTTTATCCTATTTTTTTCTACTTTTTAAAACACAAAATCATATTTAATATAATTCATTCTTTATTTTGTAGGTGAAGGGGAATTTTGAAGAAAAACATATTGAGTTCTTAAAATAAAATGTCAATAACAAAGAAAAAAATGGTTGCAACGGGGCCCAACCTTTCTGAATAAATAAAACTGTTTACAGCTTTTTTACAGCATCATTCAAATTAATCCTCGAAAAATACTGAATTACAAGGTCTTTCATATTATTATTATTATGAGAGATACACACGAGAAAGTAATCTCAAAGCTATTCAATGTCCAATTATTACTTTAAGCCTCTTTTATTTAAGTGAAATGTTTAACATGTAATTTAACGGTTATTATGACAACCATTAAAACAATAGCTAAGCTTGAGTTAAACTGTTTAAATTAAGGGCGTATAAAAAGTCATTTAAAATTGAATGACTATTACTTTTAGGTAAAGACTAACTTTTGCCATCACAAATAAGTACATTTTCCCTTTATTATTTAGTCTGGAAAGTGTGGTATTTCACATTATACGTATGAGATTGAAGTTAGTTGCATTGTTATAGAAACATATCTTTTGCCTTAAATCAATTTAGCTAGATTATAATTCATTTTTAAAATTGTCATTAAAGATATTTAATTACATTTTTTTTTTATCAAATGCCATTTTGGTTATCTATTTTTTTCTGCTTTTCAAAACAGAAAATCATACTTAAAATAAATAATTATTTTGTTTCGTCGCTGAACAGTAATTTTAAAAGAGAAAATATTCAGTTCTTAAAAAATAAAAATGCCAATAACAAAGGAAAAAATGGTTCCAATTATTACTTTAAGCCTCTTTTATTTAAGTTAAGTGTTTAACATGTAATTTATCGGTTATTATGACAACCATTAAAACAAATGCTAAGCTTGATTTAAACTGTTTAAATTAAGGAGGTATAAAAAGTTATTTCAAATTAAATGACTATCGATTTTTGGTAAAGACTAACTTTTGCAATCACAAATAAGTACATTTTCTCTTTATTATTTAGTCTGGAAAGTGTGGTATTTCACATTATACGTATGAGATTGAAGTTAGTTGCATTGTTATACAAACATATCTTTTTCCCTTATATCAATTTAGATTGATTATTAATCATTTTCAAAATTGTCATTAATATATTTCATTACATTTTTTTTATCAAAGGTCATTTGGTTGTCCTATTTTTCTGTTTTTCAAAACAGAAAATCATACTTAAACAATTATTTTGTTTCTGAACGGTAATTTTAAAAGAGAAAATAATCAATTCTTAAAAAATAAAAATGTCAATAACAAATAAAAAAATGGTTGCAATGGGGCCCAACCTTTCTGAATAAATAAAACTGTTTACAGCTTTTTTACAGCATCATTCAAATTAATCCTCGACAAATACTGAATTACAAGGTCTTTCATATTGTTGTTATTATGACAGATACACACGAGAAAGTAATCTCAAAGCTCCTCAATGTCCAATTATTACTTTAAGCCTCTTTTATTTAAGTGAAATGTTTAACATGTAATTTAACGGTTATTATGACAGCCATTAAAACAAATGCTAAGCTTGATTTAAACTGTTTAAATTAAGGACGTATAAAAAGTTATTTCAAATTGAATGACTATCGCTTTTAGGTAAAGACTAACTTTTGCCATCACAAATAAGTACATTTTCCCTTTATTATTTAGCCTGTGAAGGGTGGTATTTTACATTATGCTTATCAGGTAGTTGCATTATTATAGATACATATCTTTTGCCTTAAATCAATTTAGTTGGATAATAATTCATTTTAAAAATTGTCATTAAAAATATTTAATTACATTTTTTTTTATCAAATGTCATTTTGGTTATCCTATTTTTTCTGCTTTTCAAAACAGAAAATCATACTTAAAATAAATAATTATTTTCTTTCGTCACTGAACAGTAATTTTAAAAGAGAAAATAATGCCAATAACAAAGAATAAATTTTTCCAATGGAGCGTAACCATTCTCAATAAATAAAAGTCACTTTTTTAAAGTTTCATATAAATTAATCCACAACAAATACTGAATTACTAGGCATTTTCTTCTATTGTTCTTATTACTTACATGACAGCTATACACGAGAAAGCAATCTCAAAGCTCCTTAAGGTCCAATTATAGCTTTAAGCTTCTTTTATTTTTGTCAAATGTTTAACATGTAATTTAACGGCTATTATGACAACCATTAAAAACAATTTTTAAGATTTACTTACAATTTATTTTTAATGGACTAAAGGTTTAAATTAAGAACGTATAGAAAGTTATTTCACGTTAAATGAATACCGTTTTTAGGTAAAGACTAACAGTCTGGCATTCGGGAATAAATAAATGCCCCTTTATTATTTAGTATGCTTATTGAGATAGTGTTATTGTACATTATGTGTTGAACACTGAAATTAATTACATTATTAAAAAAAAGCATTTTCCTTCTCAATAAATATAGCAGGATTATAATTTATTTTCGAACCTGTCATAAATATAATAAATTTAATTTTTTTTTAAATTTAAGGTTAAGTTTTATGTTTGTTTATCCTATTTTTTTCTACTTTTTAAAACACAAAATCATACTTAATTCATTCTTTATTTCGCTGATGAAGAGGAATTTTAAAGGAAAATGTATTGAGTTCTTAAATTATAATGTCAATAACAAAGAAAAAATGGTTGTAACGGGTCCCAACCTTTCTGAATAAATAAAAATGTTTACAGCGTTTTTACAGCATCATTCAAATTAATCCTCGACAAATACTGAATTACAAGGTCTTTCATATTGTTGTTATTATGACAGATACACAAGATAAAGTAATCTCAAAGCTCCTCAATGTCCAATTATTACTTTAAGGCTCTTTTATATAAGTCAAATGTTTAACATGTAATTTAACGGTTATTATGACAACCATTAAAACAAATGCTAAGCTTGATTTAAACTGTTTAAATAAACGACGTATAAAAAGTTGCTTCAAATTAAATGACTATCGCTTTTAGGTAAAGACAATTGCAAATAAGTACATTTTCTCTTTATTATTTAGTCTGGAAAGGATGGTATTTCACATTATTTGCATGACATTGAAGTTAGTTCCATTGTTATAGAAACACATCTTTTGCCTTAAATCAATTTAGCTGGATTATAAATCATTTTCAAAATTGTCATTAAAAATATTTAATTACATTTTTTTTATCAAATGTCATTTTGTTTATCCTATTTTTTCTGCTTTTCAAAACAGAAAATCATACTTAAAATAAATAATTATTTTGTTTCTGAACGGTAATTTTAAAAGAGAAAATAATCAATTCTTAAAAAATATAAATGTTAATAACAAAGAAAAATTGATTTTTATGGAGCCGAACCTTTCTCAATAAATAAAAGTCACTTTTTTAAAGTTTCATATAAATTAATACACAACAAATACTGAATTACAAGGCATTTTCTTCTGTTATTCTTATTACTTACATGACAGCTATACACGAGAAAGCAATCTCAAAGCTCCTTAAGTTCCAATTATAGCTTTAAGCTTCTTTTATTTTTGTCAAATGTTTAACATGTAATTTAACGGCTATTATGACAACCATTAAAAACAATTTTTAAGATTTACTTACAGTTTATTTTTAATGGACTAACGGTTTAAATTAAGAACATATAGAAATTTATTTCAGATTAAATGAATACCATTTTTAGGTAAAGACTAAGAGTCTTGCATTCGTGAATAAATAAATGTCCCTTTATTATTTAGTATGCTTATGGAGATATTGCTGTTGTACATTATGTGTTTGACACTGAAATTAATTACATTATTAAAAAAGCATTTTCCTCCTTCAATCAATATAGCAGGACTATAATTTATTTTCTAACCTGCCATAAATATTCATAATAAATTTCATTTTTTTAAATTTAAGGTTAAATTTTATGTTTGATCTTTTAAGCGTTTACTTCAGAATTTGCTGAAAGTGCGAAATGTAAATAGCAAGTTTCTCGAATTTTGATGACAGTTTAGAGGAAAAAAATAATATGTGAATGATTTTATATGCATATTATAATTGTTAGTTGCATTATTTAAGCAATTTGCAGTGTGTCTAATATTTTCTTAATAACTAATTATTTATATTTTTGTGTCTTTCATTAAAACTGTTTTATTTTAATTAATCTACCTGAACGTGTATTCTGTTATAACTATTTATGTAAATGGGGCAACTATTTAGGCACTTTTATGTAAATGGTGTTTAAAAATTTAAGGCAGAATATTAATTATGTTAATAGTTATAAATTATTAATTTTGAAAAATATGCTTAAAAAGTTCCATTATTGCTTTTACTAATAAAATGAACTTTTTATTTGGGGAGCACATTTTATTACTTGCGATAAATATTATTTATTTCCTAATCATTCGTCAAAAATATTAAGATAGAAAAACTAACTTATTAAAAATTACAGTTTTCTTATATTAAATTATAATAAAAATTTATTTATTTTATAAATAACATAATTTTAATTTAAGATAATATTATATGCTTGTCTTTGTTATCTCCCTAAGTATATTGAATTCCATCCTGCGAAATATTGACCAAGATATATTAAAGTCCTAATACAAAGTAAAAAATGCGAAATATTGACCACGATATGTTAAAGTCCTAATACAAAGTAAAAACTGCAAGTTTCTCGCAATTTAAAATCAGAATTTAAAAACCATACACCTATTCTTTTATTAAATAGAGTGACATTGAGTGCATCCAACACACATACGAGTTTGACAAACAGAGGATTAACTCCCTGAGCGGTTCGAACGTACAATTCCACAAAACCGATGATGTCTTCAAAACGTACAATTTTCGACCTCCAAAAACGCTCCGAAAATGGATGTAATGTACATTTCTGTCAGTGCGTTACTCCATGGAGTTTTGTTGTAGGAGGGTCAGGCCGATTGTTTAGGAGCTGCTCCAATCTTTGACTAACATTTATTGAGGGATGCAACCCTACCCCATGAGGCACAAAGATACTGAGAGATTTTCATTGCTTTGTAAATCAGTATTTCGAAGTATTTCGTTTCTAGTAACAGATGTATCTCTAATTGCAGCACTTAAATATCTTGGATGAATTTCGTAAAAAAAATATAAATAAGTCTCTCAAAGAATATTTTTATTTGTACTTTTAGAATTCATTATTTCTTATGGGATGATCTTCGAGACTTGGCGAGCTTTATGTGTATTAAAAATTAACAATGTCTAATATCTATTTATATAGCTATAAATGGAAGTAAATGACAATAACAAGGGTAGGTTTTCCGTATTCCATTCTAGTCGACAAAGGGTGAAGGAAAAAATCTTAGAACGCTTTGGCCACTGACACAGTAAACCTTTAACGTATCTTTTGGAGACTTTTTTTCCTCGATGTGTTGTTCCACTCGGAGGGTTAAAGACTCTTTTAGTTCCTCAGACTTAATTGTGTTTCATATTTTTTAACGAAACCCCAAACTAAATATCCACTGTTACCTTAATGCAGACTCACTTTCTTGGCAACTTTTTATACAAAGTTCTAAATTTAAAACTAGTACTTTGAAATAAATAAGATATATTTTTATTTCCATATTTTACTTTATTAATTAGATAGCCTTACCTTCGTTTCCTGTAGATGTTGTCTCTTTTTTCTTCAATACGTATAATTGTGACATTAATGCATAGGTGAATGACATGATCTTTGACTTCTGGTCCCGTTAAATTACGATAAAAAATATTTCATATTTCATCTACAAATATTGACATTTTCTGACTTTTTTAAAAATAGGAGATTCTTTCGTTTAAGATTTATTCGTAAAGAGACGAAAGAAATACTATTATTATGTTTGTTTTGGAGAAAAGTATTTCTGTATAAACAATTGTAACTGCTTCTGGTCACATTTATTTTTTCTAAAAACAATATTTAGACTTTCTTCATCTATGCAGTAAAAGCAGTTTATGAATCAGAGGAACTTTGGTTTTGAAAGAAGATTGAAAAAAATAAATCAAATATTTTTGATTCCGAATACTGTCTAAATCTATATTTCAAATCCTTGTCATTTATAAACACAGGAAAACTAATTCTAAAAGTTGATACAACTTCTCAGGAAAGATAAAATAATAAAAATATTAATCAGCTTTCAAACATATCTAACTATGATTCTGTGTTCTGAATATTTCTTCAAGCAAATATAAAACTTAAATTTTTTAAAACTTTAATTTAACCGACAACATGCCCATGTATAATTAATCACAAAAGCAATCAACCCAAGACTAGATTAAAAGTTTGACAATAGAACACAGATCAGAAAAAATAAACATATACAAACTTACAAATAGATTCTCTTGTTAATAGAGGTACACGATCTTTTTCTATATAGATAAGAATTTTTCCTTTTCGTCATAAGAAGTAATAAAATGATGTAGGAATGTAGGAGACAATTTTGAATTTGTTATGCATCAGTAAAGGAAAAGTGTGTTCAGACTAATTAAGACAACACTACTTTCAAAATTATCATTATTGGACTTGTTTAAACACTTTTATCTATCCAATGAAAACAAGAATGAAATTGTTGCGTACTATAACTCTTTGACTTGATGTATCAAAGTAAATATATATTTTATTGTTTTTGGTACATGAATAAATTTTACAAATTTAAACTGAAACCAGTACTAATTGTATAAAATAAATATGTAAAAGGTTTTATTATTGAATGATTGCAGAAGACAAACAAGGAAAAAAAAACTTTAATTTAATTTAAATCTTACTATTACACCTAAAGCATAAAATGCAAAGCGTGCGCAATTAAGTCACAAATAAAGAAAGTACGCAGACAGCTGTTTCATTGTTTCGAGCGAGAAACATTGTCAATGCGAGTGCACTCAGTAAATTGTAAAAGCAGGCTGAGGGAGAGAAGAGGATTGGTTTGGTTAGATTTGGTTTGGAGAGCTACGGTGTACTGTTTTGCTCACGGGGGCTAATGAGACTGGGACCTACTGCTTAAAGCCATGTACTATCTGTAACCAGCCACCCACCCGAAGTCAGGTGTAGGGTGTTGAATTGCTGGTTCGGTCTGACCGTCCGGCAACAATGCGTTACGCAGGGGCCAAGTCAGCATTCCGCCCATAAAATTTAAAATAACAAAAAAAAAGTAGAAAATCTAGACTAATAAGTACAACTAATGCAGTTTACGAAAGTGCGGGGGATACTCCGCAGGAGTCCTGCCCAGGTTAAAAGTCCGGTTGACCCGGTGTACTACATGAAACTTTCTGACATGAGAGCAGGTGTTTGTGAGGGAAGCAATATCTGCACAGGGCAGTTGTGATGGCCATTCGTGAAGGGGTACTTTGACCCTTGCTGTATGGTTTTAGGTTAAAATCATGGCCACACGATGGCGCCTTGATTAGCTGTGAGCCAGTCAACCAGGTTCCTGGTCTTCCTTATCAGTACCGGGTTTTTGATTAGGCTCTCTGCCCAGAGTTTCTTGGATCTGTCAGAGGGTTTCTTAATATGCAAGTCGTGTGTCAGAGGGCAGTCGTGCAGATAGGGATTGGAGTCACCGACTGCCCAGACACAATTTCCTGATGAGCTATCCGAGACCTGGAACCTGTGGAGATACTGAGGGAAAGGTCTAGCGGGATACGAAACCGCGAACTCCGGTACCGAAGAGCAGCTCTTTACCATTCGGCCAAGAGCGAAGAGGAAGCCGGGGGCTCATAAACCTAAGGACTATGTACAGTAAAACAAAGCGCAGAAAGAGGACCGAATAGAGCGAGTTCGTGGGTTCGAATCCGACTGCGGCATGGATGCTCGTAACCATTATGAATCTGGTTTAAGAAGTAGGTCATTAGCCCTCGTGTTGCAAAAAAAGTAGATAGTATAGCTTCAAACCAAATCGTAAAAGAAAGGACTCACGCAACTCACTAAAAGGTGGCCACCATAGGTTGAAAAAGGAAACAAACGGAACGAGCGAAAGAGGGAGAAAAATGAAGAAAGGAAATTTGATACAATTTATTTTATTTTATTTACTTTATTATTATTTATTTTATTTTACTTATTATTTATTATTTACAAACTAAATTTATCTAGTTTATTATTATTATTTCGTTTATTTTATATATTTTATTATTCTTATTTTTGGGGTGGACACAAAATTTTTTAAACAATATCCACCTCTTCGAAAACATAAGAATGCTCTAAATATCATTAAACAAAGCAGAAACATTTTTTAGTATACGAAAACCTTTCCAGAACTGAAAATTGAGATAAAAACGACAATACTAGTGGAAGAAAAATCGAAAATTCTAGTTTTTATGCAATCCCAAGAATGCTGAATAACCGTGCAAAGTTTCAAATCCTAATTTTTAACGTAAATCTCATGCTAAACAATAAGGGATTTTGTTACAGCAGTCAGAAAGATTTACCAAACGTCTTGCTAGAACATGAAAACTAAGTTACAAAGCATCCCAAAACATATATAAAAATGCATGCGACATTACTGCCTCAGGGAAACGCAACAAAGATTGTAACAATGTTATGGGGACATAGTACTTTTTCGTGCTGAAGAACATTTTGTTATTTTGTTAAAGCCTACTTTGATTCAAAAAGTTCTGCTCACTTTAGAATAAAATTTTTCCCTGATTATTGTTATTATTATTAAGAGTCTAACTTTTTAAAAAAATATTTGATTTTGTCATACGATATAATACATTAAAACAATAACAATATGCGTATATACTTAGTAAAAAACCCCACAAAAATCCTTTAGTTTGCAAAACAGCTTTTGAATTATGTTTTGGTTTGATTTGCAGCGCTACGGTCTACTGTTTTGCTAAGCGAGACCGGGACCTATATCTTACAGCCAGTTCCAAACGGCTGCAAACATTCATGTCAGCAGTGGCATTTTAACCCACGAAATAAATACGGTACCCATTCAGTTATCGTTCAATTTTGATTTACATAAGTTAGATACTAAATTTTCTCCTGAAATAGAAACTAATTCATTTTTATTGCCTTTGAACCTTAATTGCATGAATACAAGCAATAAGTTTAAATTTATAGTATGGTAAAGTATATTTTCTATTTTTAATTTCTTAACAGCTTTGCTTTACCTTTTAAGTTATTAGATACTTTTAAAATTTTAGGCTTAAAAAAAGATTATATTTAAAATCTATTTGCAATAAAAATTTAGTTTCTAACATACACATTCCAGAGGATATTTTGCGGGTAAGCGAACTTCATTTTCTTCATTTCGTCTATATTTTTTGATTTTATTTTAAAGAAAATACTTCTTGAAATGATAATATGACACACATTTTTAAAGCTAGAGCTTTAGTACACATTTTATAAAAAAAGTTTCTAAAAGAAACATAAATTTTATTGTATAATGGATTGAAAAAATCTTGTTATAAAGAAGAGTTTTAGTCTCGAAAGGTATTACATCCCCTTAACACTACAAAATATCTCCAAATGACTTTATATACCCAATTACAGGGAGCCAAGCATGTATTACCGCAGTATTTTATTTGTTTTAACAATCATTAAACATCTCACATAGGATTAATTAATAATACGCTGTAGTGTTTTGTTCATTGTGCTGTTTTTGAAATGAGGCCCCTTGAGGCAAAACTATTTTCCATTTTACGGAAAATTTAGCAATTCTCTTCCCGTGTTTTTATTTATCTTTTCGCTATTTTCAAGTAATTTTAAAAATAAGTAACGGAACGCAATAGAAAATTGCTTCGAAGTAAATATCATGGGAAATTAAAGTAAACAAAAGAGAAAAGAATTTTAATACATGTACTGTAATTACGGTGGTTAATTCATCCATCAAATTATAGATATTAAAGTAATAAATATTAGATTCAAAAGAAAAATGATATTGATGGGATTGAATGAACATTAAAATACGTAGATCTTAATTAAAATTGAATAGCCACAAAATAAAAATTAGATATTTTTATAGCGTGATGCTTTACGGATACAATTAAATGAAATTTTTGATAAAATAAGATGTTTATCGTTTTTACATTTTTGTAATTTTATCATTCGCACGAAACCTTCTATATACTTAATTAAATTTTTTAGCGTGTATTTTATACCTACAGCTAATATATAACTAAAATTACATTTCACTGAAATCAATCATTAAACAGTAATTATAGTAAATAAAAAGTAAGGAGGCTTATTGTACTCTTAAATTTTTGTAATTGAAATCATAGTAGCATTTATAAACGTTTCTTTTTTAGTCAGAAAAATTAAAGAAATTGTTTCATATTGGATAACAATTACTTAATATTCAATGCTGAGGTATCTGCTTCTTTTAGAACTTTTACCTTGTTATACGTATTTGCTGACCATTTTATTGGGGGAGCACCATATAGGTAAGTGAAGTTTGTATGAAAAAACAACACAAAATGCAACCAAGATTTTCCCTCACACTTTCAAGTTAGATTAAAGGTATAATTTCTTTGTTGACTGGGTCATAGATAATAGCTTTAAAAAAAGAGTATTATTTGTGCGATTACATTAATATGCGTCCCGTTTTGTATATTCCAGATGAAATGTACATTAATATACGTTCCATTTTGTATATTCCAGATGAAATGTACTTTAATATGCGTTCCGTTTTGTATATTTTAGATGAATTGTACATTATTATGCGTTACATTTTGTATATTCCAAATCAAATGTAAATTATATATTTCGATTCGTATATTCCAGATGAAATGTACATTAATATGCGTTTCGTTTTATATATTCCAAGTAAAATGTACATTGTTGTGTGTTCCGTTTTGTACACTATAGATGAAATGTACATTAATATGCGTTCCATTTTGTATATTCCAGATGAAATGTACATTAATATGAATTCCGTTTTGTATATTACAGATGTACACGTTTCGTTTTATATATTCCAGATGTAATGTACATTATTGAGAGTTCCGTTTTGTATACTCCAGATGAAATGTATAATAATATGCATTCTGTTTTGTATATTCCATATGACATGTTTTCCGAGCAATGAGTCTAATTTGTGTGTCCTGTTTAATTATCATTTTAAGAATAACCACAGTAGAGTTCCCCATGGGGATTTCTATATTGAATGAAATAAACGTAGGCCCGCTGCACCATGTTACCTTATAGCTAATGTTAATTTTCAACTTCTTAATTTCTCTGTAAAATTCATACCTTTTGAATTTTTACTCATACCGTCAATACACCTTATTTATTACATCAATCTTTTATTTATTATACCTATCTATTTTACGATCCTACGAACTACAATTCTTAACACATTGTGTGCGGGTACATTTCGCAGCGGAATTGTACCGGGAGCAGGTGTTTTGCGTGTAAATTTAATTATTCAGTTAAATCTCAATAGATCGAAAATTATTTAATTTTTTAACCAACTTTTCGTATTTTATATTAAAATATATAAACAAATATATAAATAGAAATATATAAATAACAACCATAAGATTTTTGTAAACAAAAAATATATTTTTTAGTGGATAAATTTGTAATAGTATCGTAAATATGAAAAATCAAATAGAAATAGTAGTATATAGTTTTAATTTTTTCGAATTATGCTATATATAAACATTTTTACATTATAAAAAATGAAAAGAGTAATCATAAAACTAATAATGTTTTACAGTGTGGTAACGTTCAAAGCGTTTTCCTCTAGGAAGAGGTACACGGCAAAACCCGTACTAGTATATGACTCCCGCTCAAGTATTAATCGTCAGAAAACGTACTAGTACCTGTCCCGCATACAATGTGTTAAAGTTTAATAATTTTGAACCTCCCGTTTAAATTTTTCAATTATAATTGATTAGAATATTACTCCGTCTCTTCAAATGTAAAATTATAAATAACTAAATTTGTAAATAATTAATATTTGTTAATATTTGTATTTTATTTAATTACAGTATTTTTTATTACTACTTTTGCCTTTATGAACACTTCAAGGATTGTATTATTCGTCCCTTCATCACTTGGGATTCTATCTTTGATCTAGGTGACCGGTATTAACTTACCAACGGGGGAATGCCGTGGAAGCTATTTATTGCGGGGATGTGCATCGCTCGTGTAATAACAAGTATTTAATTAAAATCTAATAATAAGTAATAGAATCCTTAGCTTTTTGTGAGAAGTGGCATTTATAATCTTAAACTTATGTCTCAAACTTATGCCGGAAAATAAACAATTATTTAGGATTGAAATACTTTGAAATCATCTTAAGATTACTCAGACGCGTTAATAAACTATAGACTAAAGTCTTTATATTAGATACCATTGGTAAAAAAATATTATTTGTGAATATATATTAATATGTTGTTAGTTTCTGGTTGCAAATTTTAGTATCGTAGTTGAAACGTTTGGTTAAGCTTCAATTCCATATTGCAATCCCTGTAGAGAACTCAGCTCCCAGTTTATGAATAATTTATGGTGGGAATATATTTCACTATACTAAGAAAGAATTGTAATTATCGAATCATAATAAGTAAAAGAATATTAAGTTTTCTAGGAAGTGATATTTGCTTATTTTCCCTCTATAAACGAAAAAATATTCTGAACAAAACTGACTTGATATTCCAGCTGTAATCTTTAATACATTTTATTGCATGAAATAGCTAGTGTTACGGGAACGTAACGGATAAGGAAGATCTTTTTTTATTAATTTCCAATCCCGACATATAACCACTCTCAATTTATAAAAATATTCCTTACCTTAAAATATATCTTTAAATATAGATAAGGTGGTAAAAATCAATTCCAATAATTATTTTTACAAACACAAAGTTTATTTGTAATTTAATACACAGAAGAATACAAGCGATAGAAACAGATCCTTTTTTCGTTAGTGAAAATACTGAGCTGCTCAAATTCAGATATTCCCTTGTCAATCTTGTGTGTTTAAATACTGCTCCAGATAAAGGTTAAAATTTTTACAAGAATACAGGAAAAATTGTAACATTAGTACTACCTGCGGGAAGAACTCCAATTCTGAAACTTATTTCAGTGTTGGCATGAAATTATTTAAAAGGAGAACAATTATAGAGATGTTTATAAAGGCATGACATAAAAAAACATAAATAAAGAAGAGAAAGTATGGGTTTATAAATAAAGTACTGAGGTGTAAAGATTAAGCAAACTTATTTTTTTACTTAGCAGAGATTACCTGACAAGCAAATTTCATACTACTAACAACATGATTCCGAACGGTGGATGAATGAGAAGGTCGCTGCTCTTCGATACCGGAATTTATGGGTACAAATACCACTAATGTAAGGGATGTTCACAGCCTTTAAGAATCGGCTTTAAGCAGTAGATCCCGTTCTTATTAACTCTCGTGGAGCAAAACTGTAGATTACAGTGCTCCAAACTAAACCAAACAATATGGATTAGGAAACGGGTTTTGTAAACCTTTGGTTTTGCACTAATTATGTTGTATAGTGTTTTTTAAAATGATTACAATGATAAACGTGTACGATTTATAAACTTTGTGCGATGTAGTATTAAAAACTATTCATATTTTTATAATTTTTTTAATCGGTCAATGAGTTAGTTCGTTCAAAAATTTGAAGGGTAACATAGTCATAAGTATTTTTATCTAAATTTTGATCTCACGTGGAATATAAAGTATATCTTGCAAACGTATAAAGTAGAAAACTGTTAAATCACATAGCATATCTTTTAGTTCTGGTTTATAAACATAATTGTAATAAAATTATTTATTTTAAAATTACTTGTCTAGATTTTAGTTTTATCGTTGATTTTGCAGTGTTTCTTTCTTAATCGCTATTCTTGGTGTTTATGATTGGTGTTCATATAGATTAATAATTAATTTTTTAATATGGATATTATCTTGCAATGTACTAACGATGTTTATTTTATAGGCATCATCACTATAATTCAACCATTAAGAGAACTCTCTGATAAACAAGATTGGGATTACGCATATCTTTAAAATGTTTTTCTTTTCTCCATATATTTAAAATAATACTTAAGTCAGTAGTATGTAGTAAAGTTATTAGATGGCAGTCTGAACAAGTTAGATGCTGCATTTACTTTTTCTTTTACTATCTTAATTTCTCCCTTTCTTATATCTTCAATATAAATGTGTCTGTGTTTCTTGGATCTAAAACAATTTAAAATTGCCACTATAAGCAAACACGCCAAAAAATTTTCTATAATCCATGAGTTGAATACGATACATGAGTTTTATAGTGCTTGATTAATCCCCGAAACTTTTCAATGGATCATAGAAGTCTCTCACACTTTAACAGGAGGTTTTGGGGGTTCACAGATTAAAGCAAAAAATGGCTACTTCAAACTGCATAAAACAGTCAGTTGGTCAAAATTTTCCTGAAAAATTAATTTTTTCTATCTGATTAAATTGTGAAATGTAACTAAGTACAAGAACCAAAAAAGGATGTTTTAATATCCATCATCTTGTAATTAATATAGTTATTACCAACAGAGAATTCAATTACTACTTTACTGTTTTCAAAGCACACATTTTCTAATCTTATAAGTACGTGAAATGCTTCAGGTGCATTCTGGACTAACATATGCCTTTGAAATTTATCAAAATTTGATTTGGAAGAGTATAAAATAAAAATTTGTTAAAGAAATTAATACATTTGAGCAGAAAATATCTACCATTTTAAAAATTTAAAAAATATTACGCATATTTTATACAGGAAAACGATTATAATTTTCTAACTCTATTTCCAACGAATGCCTATGATAACAACAAAGTATTATTCTATATCCTAATAGGGGTTTAATGAAGGAAATTGATAATATAATAAACAAAAGGAATGCAAATGGAACATTTTCAATATTGCTTTTTGGAACAAATAATAAATGATAACCTTTAAAATTATTGAGTTTTCACATTGAAATTGTAAGCATATTTACTTAAATATATTGCTAATAACACCTTAAATTTCCAAGCAGATCAGTCTTAAACACAGTAAATTAATCTTGAAAGTCCATTGTACTCTTAAAGCAACCATAGGTTTCAAGACAGAGATAAAGGGAGATAGAAGAAGGGACTAGAGAAAAAGAGGATAGTTCATCACCCCGAAGCCTCGTAAATTTGAAGAGAAGATTAGGTTTGATCGACCAAATTGATGAAGAAATTATCTTTGATCTAAACTACTACTGATAAGAAAACTTACCATGATAGATAAAGGTGTACGATGAAAAAAATTGCTATTGCGTGTTAAAAACACTTTATTTATTTGTTTATAATGTTTTAATTGGTCACTGAGTTAGTGAGTTAAAAAACTTAATGGGTAACATAATCATAAATATCTTTATATGTATTTTGATCTCAAGTGGAATATAAAGTATATCTTGCAAATTTAAAGAGTAAAAAACTGCTAAATCACATCGAATATCTTTAAAATATAGTTGAAAAAAGTAACTGTAAGAAAACTACTTATTTTAAAATTCCTTGTCTAGATTTTAGTTTTATCGTTGATTTTGCAGTGTTTCATTCTTAGTTGCTATTCCTGACATTTGTGACTGCCGTTCATGTATCACGAGATTAATAATTAATTTTTGAATAAGAATATCATTTTAGCAATGTACTAACGATGTTTATTTTATAGGCATCAGCACTACAATTAAGGGAATTCTATGATAAACAAGATAATGAACCAAGATTGAGATCGCGCTTATCTTGAAAGAATGGTAAGGAACTTTATGCACTAGTTTCTTCAAAATAGTCATGTTGGCAAGATTAAATAAAATGTGGAATTAGTGATTAAAAACTTTGCAGATAATTTCAAATAGTGAATAAGGAATTGTATCAGTTCCTTCCTTTTTTTCAACTGATACGCCACTGTTGCAATGAAGTATGCCTTCAGAGTGTCACAAAAAAGTAAACATTTTCGTATTTTAATGAAGAACAACACTTCAATGACATTACTGTTGAGACTTCAGGAAAGTGTTAACTATATTTCAACATTATTGTAGATACAGTCTATTTCGGAAGATGAAGTTTTATAATACAGAGACATTTTGAATTTTACAAGAGAAGTTTTCTTACAATCCCATATATCACATTGAAAGAAATTATTTCATATTTAAGTCATAATCGATTACACACTTTTGTTTTGGATTAAATGGGTAATGCTATGAGAAAATGACTGCAATTTAGAAATTTATTTACTATTTTTGAATGAAATTTTACCTTGTTGTTCATTTGCAAAATTTTCACTTTTAACCCTATTAGTTTTTAGACATCTCGGAGGGGCCAAATCACAATATGATCAGTAGAAGTAACCAACTGAATGGGTAAGGCTGGAATCAGACTGGCATGAAAAGGCAAAGAAAGAAGATTACGTAAAATATGTCAAGTGATTAAAACTCTCACTAGATCAATAGCGTTTCATTTGAAGAAGGAATTTGAATTCTAAATAAAGGTAGAAATACAAATGACAAAATAATCATGGATTTTACTAAACTCTGCAGGTTTATAATACACACATGTATTATATATATGATTAATATTTTTTATGTTTATTCCGCTAACAGTTAACTGATTTCTGCGCTTTTATATTGATTAACATCTTAAATCAAAGTGTTCATGGACTCCTCAGATTAAAATTAACATAAAATCCCCAAAATTGTCTCGTTACTTTAAAAATTAAAACCGCGTCATAAATAAGGTCGGACTGTAATATTTTAATATCGTGTAGGTTATAATTAATAAGATGAAAAATTCTCTCCAGTAGATTTATTTGTTGTAATATACAAACATACTTTTCTAAAGCAATGTCTTGTAATGAATATAATTGTTCATCCCCAGTGTATTGAAAATACCTGCGCAAAAATCAAATTCCTGTGGGAATCTTGAAAAACCATAAAATGTCGATTTAAATTACAAGATTAAATAACAGTGCATATTTAAAAATTGATGATAATATTTATAGCGATACCATCTACCTTCATTAAAAAGGAAAACCTTTCCAAGAAAAGAAAGTTCTACACGCTATTTTATTAAATGTTTCAAATAAAGACGGTAGTCGTTAATGGGCTAAATTCTGACAAGTTCATAAATACTTTACACAACTGAAGGTGCTGGTTGAACCTAAAAGTTTACATATAATTTTTTTCTTTGCATATTTTAAATAACAAATTTATTCGATAGTTAAAGATTGTTGTTAATTGCGCACTTTCAAAGTTTTAATTAAATTGGTATCGACTGAATGATTACTCAAAATCTGGATACTGAAATGAGAATGAGCTGAAATTCGATAACAGTTTTTCTATACGTAATTTACCATATTTATGCAAGAGAAATTATTGAATTGAAGGCTCCAATTTTGAATTTTCTGTTTAAAATACTTGTGCATCTAGTAGAGTAGCTAATTAGAGTTACATGGAGTAGCTTCCAAAATTTACGTGACGTATCATCATTACAGGATATCAAGCTGAAAGATTTAGAAACATGGAGTTAATCGTAGTAGAGAGGATTACTAAAAAAGTTAAAATAAATGAAATGTGATATCATCAGATAATTTAAAATAAAATGCTGTTAATTGCTTAAAAATGAGTAACAATTTTTAAAGATATTTAAAACTCTTTTTAGATACTGCGGACATACTTTACCTTCGTTGAATTTTTAAGTACTATTTTTTCCCGCTTTAATGTTTTTAGCACTAAAATTAGACATCAATGCACTTAAATCGCCACAAAATTATTTGCTGAAATGAGGTGTATCATGAAATCCATTTGCAAAACCTTTTTAAATTCTAGATAAGAAAAGGAAATTTCATGGTAATTTACTTTAATATTGGTTTTTAAAAATGTATTGCTTAATGGCAAAGGGCGATGCCACTTTTGGGAACCAACAGAATAAATTTATGAATTTATTTTTAAAAAAATATTGTTTTATACTTCCTGCATAATACTAATTGTCCTTTCCTTTTAAGATTAAATTTTTAGCCATTTATTTAACACTTATGGGAAAGGTAAGATTAAATTACTTTATCATAAGTGTGTAATGAATAGCCAAAAATTTATAAAAATACCATTGATTTAAGTAATTTTAACAATAATGATCTAAGTAGGCGTGATCAGTTTTTGTGTATAGTATATGTACGAATTTTGTTGCTTGCTTTGGGGTTATAGTATGAATATCTAAAGATGGATTTGAAATATTCATAATAGGATGGTATTAACACTAAAATGAACATATATGCATACTTAAGTTTGCTTTGATTTTTGAAACTTTCTGCTCTGTAGTATATTGCTATCTTTAACCAGTAAAGGAAACGATGGCCAAATGGTTAAGGGACTAGCCTTCGGAATCGGAGTTCGTGGGTTCGAATACCACTATGGTATGGATGTTCGTAGCCGTTCGGAATCGGCTTTAAGCAGTAGGTCCCGGTCTCATTAGCCCTCGAGTTGCAAGAAATAGACCGTAGCACTCCAACACCAAACCAAACCAAACTATCCAATAAAGTCATAGCAAAATTGCTTCACTCTTAAAATTTTGTTTTAAAATCACAGTGGACAGTTGCAATTCTATAATATTTTAGATTTTCCTCGAATTTCTTATGACACATGGAATCAGGATGCATTTTCGAGTACAGTTTCCCAGTAGTTATAGTGTTATACCTTTGTAAATCTGTAAACTTTTATTCACGTTCATGCTATTCAGTAAAGTCTTATAAATTTGAACTTTTTCTGTTATATGACATTGTGAAAGAATTTTAAGTTCTATGAATTTTATAGTTTCAGTTTCGTCTTTTTAGTTTGGAGACAGGTCGGTTGGCTATTGAATCATAAAAAATACCGAAACCTAAAACAGAAGGGAAATTTTCCAGTTATTAAAACAAAAATTAACACATTTTATGTGGGACAGGTACTAGTACGTTTTCTGACGATTGGTACTTGATCGCGGGTCACGTACTAGTACGGGTTAATGTAACAACATTGTTTGTGGATACAAAAATAACGGTATATGCAGGAAAACGGAGCCGAATTTTCTGCCGTATAGATTCTAGAATGTAAAAATGTTTATACATAACATAATTCGAAAAAAGTAAAACTATATACTACTATATTTCTATTTTATTTTTCATATTTACTATACTATTATAAATTTATCCACTAAAAATATATTCTTTGTTTACATAAAATCTCGTGGTTGTTATTTATATAATTCTATTTATATATTTGTTTACATACTTCAATATAAAATGCGAAAATTTGGTTAAAAAATTAAATAATTTTCGATCTATTGAGATTTAATTGAATAACTAAATTTACGAGCAAAACGCCCGATATCGGTACAATTCCGCTGTGAAATGTACCCGCACACATTGTATTGAAATAAAGTATTGTAGATACGTTTTTACATACTGCAGAAAAAAATAAAATTTATGATTGAAATTTACGATTAAAATTTATGATTTATGATTGAAGTTAATCAATTTTCTTATCAATGATTAGAAAGGATTTGTTAGATTTTGGTCCACATTTTTTTTATAGAAAAACATGTTTTCCCAATATTTACGGAGGCTTTAATTTCAAAGAGTAAAGTTTTGGAGCTTTCATTTTCTTCTGAGGGTCAAGAATTACTATCATCTTTAACTGCACCGATGGTATTGAAATTTTAACAGCTACGTCTGCATAAAATTAACTTTAAAAATCTTTAAAAAATATGTAAGAGTTTAACTTTATATGGAAGAGAGATTTTAATCCACTGCAAGTGAACATTTACTTTCCTTTTTAATATCATTATAATTAAATAGGGAATACATTAGTTTAGTGAGGGAGATCACTATAACCAAGAGTTCCCAATATCCTGGGTTCACTGTAGTGAGGTTTTGGTGTGCATATTTAGAAAGTGCTAGATTAGTGATTATCAAAAAAGTATATTTAAAACATTGCAGGATTCTGCTTATATCTCTATTCATATGAAATGAGACAGGCGTATTTTCAAAATTATCTGTTCAAATTATTAATGCATTTAAAGGACATTATTGATCAATCAAAACGTCTCAAACCCGCTGAATTGAAATCTTTCATTAGAGTTTAGCGTAAAATATAATCATCTTTTCCTCTAAGCAAACAAAGTATAAAATTCTTTATTTCCCTTGAGAACAAAAAAGTATATTTAACTGCATAGTCCATATCAAAACTGGCACTCTCAATGTACAATGACATTTATAAGTCATTTAACATGCTTTAATATTCTTATTTCTATGTTTATTTAAACATGTATTTTTAAAACGGAAATTTTTGCGTAATCAAAAATTAAACATAAATGCGCCAAGAATTTTAATAAAGCTAAAAAAAGAAATATTTGATGCTTTCCCTGTTCCGAATAATTTAACTGACAAAGAAACGGAATTGTAATAAAGCTTAATTACTTTTCTTTAGTAAAGATTTTCTAGAAATGTTTCTAATTCCACGTTTTACAATCAAGCTGAAACTATTCTTTTGTTCTTATGTTTATAAAGGGATTTGCTTAATTCTTTAAAGAATATTTTTAAAAATTGTTTTTGTTCTCCAATCAATTTTACGAAATTATGTGAAATTTAAATTGACAATTACCTGAAAAGTTTACGTGTTTACTTTGTCTGTCTGTATTTTATATCTATATATCCTGTTCTCTGTTGTTTTTACTAATTGCGATTATACAAACCAATTTTGGCAGGAGTACCGATTAAACACTTACTTGTTGAGTATATGAAGTTTAACAACCACAGGTGTCCTTTTTACCTATCAGTGGAGGGTGTTGCAGTGATTCACCTTTGTCGTGGCTCTGGGGATGAGCAACAGGGTGTTGTACTGCGGTACTTAACCTAGGACAGCTATCAGCCTCCTCGTGGCGCCCCCTGGTAACTAGGAGTGTCCCTCCTAGGCCAATGATAGCCGTCTGACAACCTCAAGGGGTATACCTCCTTTAGGTATACACGGGTGTCACGAGCCCGGGGTTACCTGAGTGATCTTTCTCTTCGTCTTCCCTGGTAGTCCCGAACTTGCTTTTGTAGTATTGTTCCTTACTGGGGTGGACTACATTAATTTCGAGCCACGACGGAGCCTCTCGTAGGTCAGCAGCATCTTTTTGTGTTGTGGTTACTATGTCTATCAGTGTCTGTATGGCTTCAAGCAGGGTCAGAGGAGAATTCCTATTACCTATCAGTAGGGGGCAACGTCTCTCGCGTCCGCAGCCACGAGCTTCAAACCGTGCATGCCCTCCGGGTAGTGCTAAATGAAAGACAACCTCAGGGGTGTACTTCCTTTAGGTATACACGGGTGTCACGAGCCCGGGGTTCATCTGTGTGATCTTTATTCTTCATCTTCCCTGGTAGTCCAGAACTTGCCTCTGTAGAGCTTGTTCCTTACTGGGGTTGACCACATTAATCCTCGAGCCAAGATGGAACCTCTCGTAGGTCAGCAGCATCTTTGTGGTGTTGTGGTTACGTCGTGGCGACTTCGTTATCAGTGTCTGTATGGCTTCGGCTAGGTCAGAGGAGAATTATCCTTACTTATCAGAGGACCCCTAGGGGCACATCTCCTTTAGGTGTGTACGGGGTTCACGATCCAGGGGTGCCTGAGTGATCTTTCTCTCTAGTGTCTTCCCTGGTAGATCAGAACTTGCCTCTGTAGGGCTTGTTCCTTACTGGGGTTGACAACATTAATCTTCGAACCATGACCTATCGTTGGTCAGCAGCGGTTTGGTAGCCGTTATGGGTCGCTGTGATGATGATTGGAATCAGTAGGTATGTTGTTGCTGTATGGACAGTTTAAGTCTGGGTCGACGTAAAACTCAATTTATTTACCTATCAGAGTGGGACAACGACTCTCGAGTCCGCGGCCACCAGCTCAAGCCGTACGTGTCCTCCGGGTAGTGCTAAATGAGAGAAAACCTCAGAGCGTCCTTTAGGCATATACGGGTATCACGATCTCGTGGTTCACCTGAGTGATCTTTCCTAGTGTCTTTCCTGGTAGTCTTGAACTTACCTCTGTAGAGTTTGCTCCTTACTGGGATTGGCCAAATTCATTTCGAACTATGACGGACCTCGCGTAGGTCAGCTACACCTTTATAGCTGTCGCGATTGCTGTCGTGGTGACTGGTCTTCATTTTGTTGCTGCTGTATGTCTTAGGATGGTTCAGAGTAAGAATTCTACTTACCTATCAAGGGGGGAAATATCTCACATCCGCAGTCACGATCTCAACCCGTACATGTCCTCTGGGTAGTGATAAATAAGAGACAACCTCAGGGTTATATTTTTTAGGTATATACGAGTTTCACGCGCCCGGGGTTCACCTGAGAAATCTGGGTCTTTAGTTATTCCTGGTAGTCTCAAGCTTACCTTTGTAGATTTTGCTACTTACTGGGTTTGACAAAATTAAGATCGGATCATGACGGAAATTTCCTAGGTCAGCAGCAGCTCTATTGCTGTTGTGGTTATTATCGGGGCGTACTGTTTTTCAGTGATGCGGTATGTAGTCTTTGTTACTGGGTCAGTATAGAAAAGGACTTATCTACCAGAACAAGAGGATTTGTTGTGTGTAATTCCTCCCAATCACATCTTGAAATTCTTACAGAGTGCTGATTTTCATTCTTTTACCCAGTTCTTTATTTTGCCATTTACTTGTTTTCTTTATCTATCTATATTTTAAATTGATATATCCTGTTAGTTGTCTTTTTACTAATTGAAATTATGTTATCCAATTTTTGGCAGGAGTCGACATCAGCATCAGCTGTAGAGCCCTTTTAATTTCAATAAATGAAATTTAATAGCCCCAGATGTCGTATTCATTTACCCATTATTACCACAGAAAGACCTACGGTGTTATCCGTCATAATCGCAGTATGGAATTTTTAAAGAATGCTGGTTTTCATTACCATACTTATTTTTTTATTTTGTCATTTATCTGTTTGCTAACTGTATGCTACATCGACATAGCCTATTAACTCTCGCTTTTACTAGTTGCAATTATGTCATCCAATCTCTAATTTTGGCAGGAGTTGTTCTACAATCATTTTTAAGATCTTTGGCATATAAGGATTTTGTCTTGAGACGTTGCACAAGTTACCACATTTGCCACTCGCAGTAATGGTGGATCGCAGTAATGGTGGCTTCTTTTCCATTTGACTACCAAAAATAATAAAAAGAGATTCTTTTGAAAATTTTCATAACCACAAAACTCTTCGGAATATCTTTCTTCTGTTGTGGGTCTGAAATTAATATTCGAGAATCTAGTCGAGTCTCTGTTTTTTGTTTTGTAATCAAATTTGAGAGCCAATTCTACTCTATAATTTTTAAAAAACGCTTTTCTTACACAATGGCATACTTCATAGTAACTATATATTTTATATACTATATTATTTGTCCTAGCGAGTTTTTTGATTTATTATGTCAGTTATTTTTAAACCTAAGTACATCAATACAGTTTGTTTTAAGAAATTATATGGTTTTATAGATTTTGGTATTTTTCTAGCTCTTAGGTCTTTATAAATACCATCATAGGTAATGATATATCTACACATACACATTATGATACGAACTCTAGGTAAAGCCTTTTATCTGTCATATTCTATTCTCGAAACATCTGTAAGTCCATAATACCTTTGAAGAACTTAATTTTTTTAAGAATTGGATGTACTATGAATAACTTTGACAATGAATATTTTATAATATTTTAGGAAAAATAAAGAAAAAATGCATGTTTTGTTACCCATGATAAATATGTCTTCAAAGTATCGTACTGAAATTTCCGCTCCTTTTTATACTCTTTCTGATACGCTGCCGAATCAATAAATTCCTAAAACTAGTTCTGAATGGAATTTAATGTTGACGTCCTTTCTCATCAGTCTTGAAAGCACGTCACACTTTTATTGCTCTTATAGTGACAATATAAAGATTGGACAGACTTTTCTGGTTAAATTGATACGTTTATTTTCTCCTCGTAAGGTGAACTTTTTTAAATGAAGTGAAATAATGAAGAAGTATAATAAAATTTATATAGCTATATACACAAGAATTTGTTTTTAATGAAGAAACGATTCTTTTACAGAATATCTAACTAATAAATTTAAAACTGTATAGTTTGATTTTCTAATTCAGGTAACTTTTCTTTAAGAACGTGCATTTTATTTGTGAATAATGTATAAGGTACTGTAAATGTATAGAATCTGTTTATACATTTGTAGAACGGTTGACACTATGAATGATAAAAAAAACAGATAATTTTGGGGACACCTCTCGAAGCTGCTTATTTTTGGAAATTAAAAAGACTTAGTTTCTTTAGAATTTTTTATTCTCTAAAAGGACCATATGCAAGCAAGTTAGAGATCCAAAGATACATTCAAAAGCTTTGTGATAAATATATCTTTACTACTAAGTAATATAGAAACATAAAAAAATGCACAGTATAAAACTGTTTGACTGCAAACTAATCAACATTGTTCTCTTCAGTACTGGCGTATCGAGCCGTGGTAGTTCAGGCGGCAAAGGCAACGATCTCATACCTGAGTGTTTGGTGGTTCGGAACCCGAGTCAGCCTAAGATCAGCCGTGTTCGTTGAAGATGAGTAGGGCACGTAAAATATGTCCGTGGTCACAATGTCCTCCAAGTTCTCAATCAATACCTCTGGGGGCGGCATGCCAAATGTGTGGGTCTTCTGCTTGGTCCCTGCTTCAAAAGTACGAGGACCTACTTGAGCGAAGTAGTTCTTTCACCCTAATGGTGCTCATGAACACGAAAGTCGCACACCTTGGACTTAAAACGAGAGCCTGAAAGCTAAATCATGCTTGGTTTGTCCAAGTGGCATGAGAAACAACAACTAACATATCACATGTGACACAAATATCAAGCTTTTATTTTTATCTTAGGACTGATGAGAATATATAAACAACAATTTGGTACTGCAATATATTGATACCTTTTTAAAATAAAATGATTCGTCTTTTCAGAAGTCTGGTCAAAATATACAAATGTTTAATGGTTTAGATTGTATCAGACAAAGAGGAGAGGTCTCGATATGTGAACCTCAGGATTAAAGAGGTTAATAATCGGACTGGAGGACGTCAGTCTGAACTTCTACTTGAAAAGACTCCAAATAAAATCACTAAAAAGAATTGTACTGCCTCGATTTTCTATTGGAAGTTTCTATTGGAAATTGTAACTAGAAATAAGGTTTGTAAGGATAAATATTAATATCAGTTCATCGTAATATCGGGAAAATGTTCTATTGGGATTATTTACTGAAGGAATTCCACTGTTATATCCAAAAATGTTCAAATAGTGAAACGGCATTAGTCATACATGGAAAATTACCACTCCATTCCTTAAGATAACACAGGTATTTCACATATACTTTTTCTTTTTTATTCCTGTAAAATAACCTGATACATCAACCATGGACTATTATGTCTTTGGTCAGCTCTTTTGTAAACACAGATCCACGATGATTGATGGACTCTGGAAAGTGGTGAAAGAGGGATAAACAGGAAATACCGAAGAATATATACTAAAAGCTATTTCATCATTTAAATCACGATACAGACTTATGGTCCAAAAAATATTTATGCGATAAAGCATTTAAAAGTTAATCTTCATATTCCAGACAGTAAAAGAATCTCAAATTCGTTCTTAAAATGCATAAATATACACTAGATGATTTCGATTGTTTATTACTGTTTTGTCAGTTATTCAAATGTGATTACACATCTATATCATTCGTATCTGTGCATTCATTACTCCTTGAATCTTTTAGTTTCCTTTGGAATGAATGAATTTTCTTTATCAAACTGAGGTTGACGAGTACTTTAATATATCCTAATAACTTTTAAATAAAAATTTAATATATATATATATATATATATATATATATATATATATATATATATATATATATATTAAATGTAATATGTAAAAATTAAACATAGAAGCATCTTAATTATTTTTTCCAATTTTAATTCTATTTCGTTATGAAGATTAGAGCCTGTATTCAAGAATGCAATCTCTTCCGTTTACCCACCAGTAAAATCTTAACTTTTATTTTTTATTCTCTTTTTTCATTTCCAATCTCGCAGGATTCGGTTGTGCAATTCAAACCCGAATCATTGATTTAACAATTTGGAATGGCCAACTGGCCCACTAACAAACCACAGGAATGCTGAGTATATAATGTGTCTGCGAATGCGCGACCTTCTCGGTTGAAAGAGTCAATTTCCTACCAGTACTCCGGCTGCCGATTTAGCTTGTAAACCTATGTAGTAGAGATACTTTATTTTCTAATTTTTAACTCCAATAATATAATATGTTAAAGGACTGGATTGCCGACTGCTTCTTCTTTGTTGAAATTAGCTCTAGTAAAATTTACGCTAGTTCGCGTCTGATTCCAAGGAGTACTTATATATATATATATATATATATATATATATATATATATATATATATATATATATATATATATATATATATATATATTATATATATATATATATATATATATATATATAGAGAGAGAGAGAGAGAGAGAGAGAGAGAGTATAGAGAGAGAAGGAGTATAAGAGAGACAAGAGAGATATAATACAAACGATATATGCTGATAGTAATTGCTTAGAATTTCCCATGCAACATATACACTCGTATTTATGTATACAAAATACATATATATATACACAGACACACACATATATATATATATAAATATATATATCTGTGTGTGTATGTATGTATGTATGTGATGATATTTTAACCAAATTAACCAATTTAATTTAAATTATATTAAAAAAAAACTTTTTGACGATTATATGTGA
>CM063502.1:90671655-90709155 GCA_032207245.1 Pardosa pseudoannulata
TTGTGTACTTTCAATATTCCGTATTTTCAATACTTATATTTATGACATATAAGTATTGATTCCTTTTGTAGGTCTCTTATTGAAATTGATGCTGAATGTATGAGGAATTAAACAATGCCATATATAGTATTGTGTACTTTCAATATTCCGTATTGTTAATACTTATATTTATGCCATATAAGTATTGATTCCTTTTGTAGGTCTCTCATTAAAGGAATCTTAATAAATAAATACGGTTTTTAAAATAAATCCTCCTGAATAGTGACGAATTGTACTCACAGTATATAAATCTTAACAGTTTCATAAATAATTCAAAACTTCTGTAAATTATCACACCATTGTTATTCTTCTTCTTTACACTTTTACATGTGCGTTGATGGCTGAGTGATAAAGTGCATGGTATTCACGCTGGTGGATCGGGTTAGAACACAAACAAGAGAATTTTACATTTTTTCATGGGTTTTTACTTTAAAAGACAATAGAATTCAAATTTTAATGGTTACATAAATTTTATTAGAAACTTTATTTTACTCTTGTATATTTGATGGTTTTGACATAAATAAAAAGTAAGTTTAATTTATATATAAATGTTAACGCTTGTTAAAATGTTTAAAAATTTGGAAATCTTCTAGCTGTTGTTACTCGCTTTTTACCCATTACATGTGCATATTATTCAATGCTAGAAGTCATACATTTTATTTCTGTAATAGAAGTCATACACATTATTTCTGTAATAGGGTTTCCTTTTGCAGCTTTCTACTAAATCCATTTTAACAAATGAAGTTTCATAAGTAGATATATTCCAATCTAAAGTTTTTTTAAATAGGAATTTTCTCTAAATATTGTTTGTATATGAATTTTATTTTATATTATATAAGTAAATTTGAAGTTAGATTAAAGTAACACCTTTATAAGGTGTTACTTTAATCTAACTTCAATCTTTTTACCCATCATATAGATCTGAGAAAAATGAGAGGTAGGTTTTCTAAATGTAGGAACTCTTGCAAAAGTTTGGCAGTTTTTATAATTTTGCTAATTTAAACGAGATTTTTTGTAATATATATTTAACTAAATATATTGTGTTTCGCTAATCTATTCATTATATATTAAATTAAAGACAATCAATTGTATATCTGAAGATGACATTGCTACATTACTTTAATTCATACAAAATTTATACCGCCCTTACTCTGTTTTACAATATCGATTTACGGAAAGTAATCTAGTGAAGGAGTTTCTTTAATTTAACACTCATACATTAATTAAATTACTGATTAGCAGTTTACTCGTCTGGAATTTGTAAATACTCAGATCTGCTATTAACTAAACAATTGCTCATTGTCAAAAGAAAAAAATGCATAATTTTTTCTATTTATTTAAGGATGTTCTTTCAATTAGTATACTTAAAAATTTAGTGAAATTATTACCAATGTTGAAATTTTATTTATATAAATGATTACGTTTTATAAGTATAGGTAAATCATGGAAGAGAGAGTGTTAAAAATTTAAGGTTAAAATTGAAGGTAAGACTGTTTTAATATGTTGAGGTTTCGATACCTATCAGTCACTAACAGTAGATTTTACTAGTGTTCTAGTTCTATAACAATGAAATCTTTCCATGCCTGTAAAAAGTTCAGAGGCAATTCGATATACAGATGTAAATTGGAGTCCACCCGCTCCAGCGAACCTGATGTTGGAGTAAATGAAGAAGTAAATCCCCTGGTCACCGGTATTAAAAAAAATCTGATATGAAACCACAGGACTCCATTATACGTTTATTAAATTATTCCCATTTTTTCTGCACTTTATTTAAACTTAATCTGAAACTGAGATGTTATCCTTGCATTTTTTAATAAAGTGGACAGTTGTACACCCTAGAAAAAAGTCATGTGTCTTCCGCATAAGATTTTTATTTTGATTTTATGGAAAATTTTTATATTTATTCTTTGTGCATTTAATTGAGAGTTCAAATTTAGTATCGTTTCGCAGTGTAATGGTGTTTTTTGTGTAGAAGTCAAGTATTGCGATCTAGCGACGAGTGGCAATATTAATCCTTTTCTAGTGTGATCTTTCGTTAAATAGAGTGTGAAATGCAATAAAAAGGGAAGGCGCAAATAAATGTTACTAGAGTGCTAAATACAAAATTTAACATTCCATAGCTACACGTTTATGATCTATATGATATATATATGCGTTTGTACAAGCATCACAACGAAACAAGTGAAAATAATTTCAGGAATAGTAAAAATGGAAATTTTCATAGAAATTTGAAATCTAATTTTTTTCTCGATAATCGACTCGCTCCATTCCGTATAAAGAAGTAAGAAATATAAATCTATTTCCATGTCTGTAGCAACAAAAGCATAAAAAACTTTTCCTTATTAACTATAGTAATAATGTTTGAATTTGATTTGAATTATTAAATTAACACATTGTATGCAGGATACGTACTAGTACGTTTTCTGACGATTGATACTTGAGCGCGGGTCACGTACTAGTACGGGTTAGTGTAACAACATGGTTTGTTTGAGGGTACAAAAATAACGGAAAACAGAGCCGAATGTTCTTGTCTACTACATATATTCTGGAAAATTTTAGACAAATAAAAACTAGTTTTTACATCAATCAATGGGACTCATGTAAAATTAAATAATTTTCAATCTATTGAGATTTAACAGAATAACTAAATTTCAGCGCAAAACGCCCACTTTCGGTACAATTCCGTTGTGAAAATGTATCCGCATACAATGTGTTAAAATGTTATCCACAAAACTGCCTGAGAATTGAGGCTTTTCAATACAGAATAAAAAGTTCTTAAGAGTTTGGCATCTAAACAGACCATCATTTAAATTGGTTTGCTTTAGTTTGTTGCTCTATGGTATACTTTTTTACAACGAGTACTAATCAGATCAGAAACTACTGCCTAAAACTGATTTTGAAAGGCTACGAATATCCTTGTAAGCAATATTATTCGAACCATTGAACTCAGGCCCGGTTGGCTATCGTGCAGGTAGACAGGTTGTATAAAGTTTTCTTGGTTTTTGTCATAATAAACTTAAAAATTTACTATTTAACAATACGTTCCGAGATGCAAATATTTTCCCTATATAGGTGCTAACTGGAACTCACTTCCCATGATGCACTTGGGTAATTAACAAGAGATCCCTAGGATTTAAGAAAAGAAACCTCAATCCTCAGACATTGAAATTAATTAATAATATATTTATTATTTCTATTTTTGTAAATATTTTCATAAAAAGGCCTAATAAGACAGACCGCTGTCTTTCGGTTTAGTAATTTATGGTTTTTAAACCCCAGGCATGGATATTTGTAACCTTTTAGGAAAGATCAAATTAAAAAAAGACCTTGCTCTAATTAGTTTTCGTGTCGTCAAACATTCCTCATAGGGTATGAAATAAAATCTTCACTGCATCTATGTAAAAGATGAATCAAAAGGATTTACCACAATACCTAATTTTAATTCGGAAATTTATTCTACAAGCAGTATAACAGTTAACTTATAGAAAACTATCAGCTAGTGACATTCTTACGCTGTGAACCTAAACGTTCATAAGTACATTTTCCAATAACAGTATCTTAGCTACCAGTGAAAATTAACTTATTTAATATCAGATAATCGATATCAATAGTATTATACAGAGGAGAACCATAATAGTCTTTTCGACATTTTAACATTTCATTTAGCTTTATTCCCGAAATTTTTTACACATGGCATTTACGATTTTCCTTCTCCACTGAAGTGTATGTCAAACATGTAGATTTTTTTTCTGATTGTCAAAGCATCTTATTTAAGTATAATTTGACTTCATTTGTTCAGTCGATATTTTTGACTAGCATTTTTGTTTAGTTTTGACATATTTTTTAACATTTTTACACAGCTAGTGACATCCTTACGCTGTGAACCTAAACGTTCATAAGTACATTTTCCAATAACAGTATCTTAGCTACCAGTGAAAATTAACTTATTTAATATCAGATAATCGATAGCAATAGTATTCTATAGAGGAGAACCATAATAGTCTTTTAGACATTTTAACATTTCATTTCAGTATAGCTAGCTTTATTCCCGAAATTTTTTACAGATGACACTTACGATTTTCCTTCTTCATTGAAACATATGTCAAACATGCAGATTTTTTTCTGATTATCAGAGCATCTTATCTAAGCATAGTTTGACTTCATTTGTTCAGTAAATATTTTTGACTAGCATTTGTTTTAGTTTTGACATATTTTTTAACATTTTTACACAGCTAGTGACAATCTTACGCTGTGAACCTAAAGTTCATAAGTACATTTTCCAATAACAGTATCTTAGTTACCAGTGAAAATTAACTCATTTAATATCAGATAATCGATATCAATAGTATTCTACAGAGGAGAACCATAATAGTCTTTTCGACATTTTAACATTTAATTTAGCTTTATTCTCGAAATTTTTTACACATGGCATTTACGATTTTCCTTCTTCATTGAAACATATGTCAAACATGTAGATTTTTTTCTGATTATCAGAGCATCTTATCTAAGCATAGTTTGACTTCATTTGTTCAGTAAATATTTTTGACTAGCATTTTGTTTTAGTTTTGACATATTTTTTAACATTTTTACACAGCTAGTGACAGTCTTACGCTGTGAACCTAAAGTTCATAAGAACATTTTCTAATAACAGTATCGTAGCTACCAATGAAAATTAACTTATTTAATATCAGATAATCGATATCAATTGCATTCAACAGAGGAGAACCATAATAGTCTTTTCGACATTTTAACATTTTATTTCAGTATAGCTAACTTTAATACCGAAATTTTTTACAGATGGCATTTACGATTTTCCTTCTTCATTGAAACAAATGTCAAACATGTAGATTTTTTTCTGATTGTCAAAACATCTTTTTTAAGCTTAGTTTGACTTCATTTGTTCAGTCGATATTTTTAACTAGCATTTGTTTTTAGTTTTTACATATTTTTTAACATTTTTTATATTGTATAGACTTTATATTATTAACCCTTTGCACTCCGTTCCGTTTATGCGACATTAAAATGCTAGCATTAAATCCACTGTCTCGGCTACAGTGACATGGTGAGCCTACTCAAAAATGATAACTATATTCCATTTTATGTGGCTGCATTTTTCTTTTACATCACAGGTATGTACTTGTAACTAATATAGTGCTGGAGTTATTGGTATCCTCTATGAGTTACTAGGCTGGAGTGCAAAGGGTTAAAGAACTAACTACTTCGAGCCCAGTTTTTGGTGTAGATAATTAAGGTTCCAAAATAAAGTGTTAGAAACACTAGAATAAATAAACATAATATTAAAAATATTAAATAAATCTTGTATGTTACAAACTGTAGAAAAGTATGACAGTTAATTGCAAATGTATAATTACAGTGATAAATATGTACATGAACGGTTTTACCCATTAACCGCTGTGGTATGTTATCCAATTCCACGACTTTCTTTACGATGACTCAACCGTATATCGAATTAGGTACCAATATGTTCAGATATGTGGATTTATATAGTGGACAAATATTTTTGGAAATATTCTGAATTCATCCCCTCTTTAATAATAGTCTAAGTTATCTGTCCGTCTGTGCTCGAATTTATGAAGAGGTTGGACCTGGAATGGATAGAGGCATCTATTAGATTCTTGATGAGTTAGGGTTAGCAAAATTCAAAGCGAGTACAGTTTATCTTCTCCTTCTAAATTATCAATCCAATTCTAAAATAAATGGATATCACAGTGAAAAATACTGACGTTTTTAAAACGTTCGAAATCCCCCCTGTCACTCCTTTTCGAGTGTTTAATGCCATTATTTCAAGCCCTATTTTTTCCCAGGTTAAGTGCAGACGATTAAATTTTATCACTTTATCACATAATAAAGAGGTGAAAATAACATTTTTTCTAGCATAATGACATCATTCCTTTAACCATCTGATTTAATCATTTCTTATTTTAAATTATTTAAATATCATCTGCATTATTTTCATACGTTTTATCGCTGAACTTAGATATTACCTAAATAATTTTCTCTTATATTTGGATTAAATAATAGATTAGATACATATGTGATAATTTTAAATTTGATTATTTTTTGTTGCAATGAAAATTTTATCACCTGTATTAACAACAAATTCTTTTCATAATAATTTTAAGTGAGCATAATTGTAAAATTCAACATTTATTAAATATATAAGGGAAAATGGTTCTCCATACGGTATTACTGATCCCGTTATACGACGGCTATATGCTAGTTTTATATAATAGTTTCTCCCGTCTAGGGTTTGGTCTAGACAATTCATGTTTCCCAGTGAAGTTTATAGTCCATTTCAAATTTAAATTGTTTTTCAGATTGCATGACATGCTTCCATTTAAAAAAAATTTGAAAATAAAACAACTGAATTTTATAAAATGAATAACATATTTAATTAAATAATTGTTCATAAACTTAAGAAATATAAAGCAATCATTGGGCTTTGGCGATATATGACACTTAATATTTGGGCTCCACTAATATTTAAAAAAAACTACAATTTTGGAGGGAGTATTTAAAGAGAACTGTTGTACATCTCAGAGAAATTAAAATATTAATCGTGTGACAAATAAAACGTTAAATACTTTTAATTTGGCATCGTTGATTTCCTCACTCATGGCAAAGGAATACATTACTATGTGAAGAAAAAATGAAACAATGAAATTGAAAAATATGCCAAATAATAAGAAAAATTTAATAACTAAATTATTCCCGGTAAAAAACTTCAAAACCTTATTGTTTTAAAGAAAATTTGATTCTCTATCACTTGAATCTACTTGAATTAAGTTGCTCCAAAGAGTAAAATTATTTTGGCACATTTATGAAAGAAAATTGTATACTATATATGAGCGGGAAGTAAAAAACCTTATATCTCCTTCATGGTCTTGACTTCCGAACAATTTTACCTGCCTAAAACTTTTCCAAATTTTTCCGGAATCACCACGCAAAATCTCATTAACCCCTTCCGGTAAAATGACGAGTCTAGCTCGTCATTGGTTTTACATTCCATACCGCACAATGACGAGCTACACTCGTCATGTGACTAAAGTTACTGATAAATATCATAATTAATTTAGTTTAAAATTTCTAGTGTACTGAATTTAGTAACACATTTGTTACTTGTGGAAATCCCAGGTTACTATTACATATTGTTTATTTAAAGTTTCTTGGTGCAAGTCACTGCCAAATTGATGAGTTAGGATAAAAGAAAACCTACTAAGAAATGCCGTGTGTGTTACAAGAATCAAATTAGAAGTGAGACTCCCTGGCGATGTAAACAATTCAGAATTCCTTTGCACTTTGTTTTGAAAAGTACCACTAGCTTGAAGACTATTATCTTAATTTTACCGTTTCTGATACTTAACACAATGTAAAAAGTGGATTTTAATTAAGAATATGTAAGAATTGTAAAATAAAACAAGTTTTTTAAATAAAAAATAAATGGTTACTTCACGCATAGTTTTTCATTATTAAATCGTACCGGAAGGGGTTAAGTTTGGTCCAGCCATATCGGAATGCATAACAAACATATATACACATACACCACAAAGGAATTTATATATGTAATAAATGTTTCCTCTACTCACAATAATTATGTAGTCTCTATTGTTTTTACTTGCCCGGGCTACTGGGAAAAGAGAATGATAATCAGCTAACAGTAATAAAGATACAGTCTGGCCAGAGAAGAGACCCGTTGAAGGAGACCGGCACAAGTCTAATTACAACTTTATTTTAGAGCTGTTACCATGGACATCTTTACTAGTCAACGACAGACAAGAGAAAGACACAAAAAATACTGTGCTCGAACAGAAGTGCACCCAAGAGCAAAGACAGAGAGAACTTTCCCACTTACTCAGAAAATTTAAGTGTAAGATCAGGAAAACCCCGGAACCATTGAACGAAGACAGTTGGGAAACGTGTCGAATAGACAGAAAATTTACTTCTACAGGATAGAAATCTTTGGGAAATGGATCGAAAGAATTTTAAGTCGAGCACGCTCCTTTGATTAAGACATTTAGAGGCTGGGAAAATATTTTAAGGAATTGGAATGGGAGAAAAGAGGTTTTTAAAGACATATTAATGTTAAATAATTTTGATATATTACATGTAAATAGATAGCTTTATAAAAAGAGGACGCAAGGTCTCACTAATTCTAAGACTGATGTTCACATGTTTTAAATCCAAACGGTCATAAATACTTTTTCTAAACACAGTAACTTGGACGCTACTAGTAATAATTAGCTGAATCATATCATATAACTTTTATAGGTTTTTATTAGGAAAGATTTTACATAAATTTTGTCCTACAGATATTTCAGTTTACTCCTGCTTAAAATTTTACAATGGAAATCTTTAATTCTACTTTATTATTTAATATATCTATGAAACTAAAAGTTATTTTCTGATTATCAAAGTATCTTATTTAAGCCCATTTTGATTTGCTTGTTTCGATCGACTAATATTTTGATCACTAAATATTTTTAGCATAACATCATAACATTCTTTATATAGTAAAGATTTTAGATTATAAAGATTATTCTAATGAATTAAAAATGTTCGAATTCTGTAATAATCATATTTAACTAATAGTTAATGTTCAAAACAAGCTTCCCAATAAATATTTCTACTGAATAACTTAGCTATGAAAGAAAAATAACAGAGTGAATGGTCTAATGATATCAGATTTAAATATTTCCTATGTAATAATACAGGATAAATAACTACGAAAGATAATGTTTCAAGTAAATGGCTGAAAATGAAGATTGATCTGAACAAGAGTATGTATTCATTTGTAATGTGCATTATTATATATTAATCGGATAGATCATTCTGGGAATGAATTCCATGCAGTCCAAAGAATTATCACAGAATCAATCCTATATATAAGAAAAATTATCAAATGATGTGACATAGTAATGCACAAAATTAATTATTATAAGCTTTACACAAGAGAGAAATGTTTAATAAGTCCAATTTTTCAAGATCTTTTCCCTTACCTTTCTAACAAATATTTTTGATAGACAAAACTTTGAAGATATGATATGTATAATTCCTTATATGCGTATTAACATTCCAAAAAGTTTCTTTAACATTATAATTCTTTCATGTAAATAAAATTGTTGATGCAGCGTTAGTGGAATTTTATAATGTTTTTACAATATACCTCAAATGATATCAAGACCAGTGTAACAGTTTTTAATTGGGATTTCAACCTTGACATAGTTTAGTATTTTCAAGATGAATTTGAAGGTTTTAGGGTAAGGTTGAACAAGACTTCCTGACCATTAAAACACACACATATGTATGCATGTGTATGTATATGTAAGACTTTATATGTAGAAACAAAATTTTAAGGCTTTACCCAATTTTCTACATAATTGGATTGGAACTATATTTCTTTAAATTTCACTGTAACGAACCAACAGTTCGCATCATTTTGTATTCTAAAGTACTAAGAAAGGTCTTTAATATTTAAGCTGCACACACGCTTATTGTGTCAGAGAAAATTTGGATATGACAACTATCGGTAGCTTTAACCTTTTAGCTCCACTATCATGGGACCTTAAATTTACTACAAAAACTATTCAATCTTAGTTTCACTGCCTAAATAATGCATTATTTAAATACTTTTAAGACTACCCTGGAAATTGTATTTAAGTTGTATGAAATTACAAAAAAAATCTGTACTTCAGGTGCATTTTAAAAGAAATTAAATAAATTTACAGTATGATAAAAGGATTCCATATTGTAGAGAGCAAGGATAAAAAGTATTATTTTATGTTGAAACAAAAGATTCATCTCATAATTAATATTTTGTAAGTTGACCTTTTGACTTAAGAATGGCAATTATTCTTTTTGTTATAGTTGCAATTAGTTTTTTAATGTAATTGCTTTTTGTCGTGTAGTCCTCGTTTATATTTGAGTATCAACCTGTGATCAAATGTATAGTGGTGATTTATTTTTAATTGCGTTGTGTTAAGTATTTTTGTACTAAATTTAACCACAGGTTCTGAGAAACTACAGACATAAAAATGAAAATAAACTAACAGCTAAATTGACAGCAACCGAGACTAGCTTAATATAAAAAAAAGTAAATTTATTATAATATATATACATCTATTTACATACAAAACTGATGCTAATTTTCATAAAATAAGCTTTGTCAACATCTAAATTAGTTCTGACAAAATTTTTTATATACTTAAGTAATTTTGTAAATAGATAGAGGACCTAATCTTAATTTCAAAAATGTATGCAAAATGGGTACCTTTGTGGGTCTAAAATGTTGGGCCCGGAACACTTCTGGTTGAAGGGTATGTATGGCTGATCAGGAGAGGGAATCTATATATCATCCGTTGCTCTCGTCAGGGGCTTCATCCTGAGTCTTTGGGGGTGCGGCTGTACTATTTAGTGCAGGAACACTTCCTGTCGGACTTGGCTGGACTCTCCTAGTCTGGACTATCTCCTAGTCTGGAGCACCTTCTCCTCTGGACTCACGAACAACTTCGGACCCGACAGGACTCCCGACTTTCGAATACCTTCTTTTGGGACCTCCGAACCTCTTCTCTGGACTCACGAACAATCCTCTCCTCTTTTAGATTTTTCATATTTAATTATTTCAACCTTGTCCCATCTTCCTTCTTGTCGTCCAATCAGGTTCGTTGTAAGAATTTCATTGGTCTGCTTCAACCCCGCCTTGAGACCGCCAACGTGCCAAACCTTATCCCTTCTAATTGGGCACTGTCCTTTAGGGACTCATAAATACTCCACAAAGGTACATTCTTATTTAATGTCAAGTACGGAGACGGGATTCTAATCTGGGACTGGGATCAGAACCCCGCCCGAGACCACCGTACAAGACAAACATATCCGTTGAAAAGAAATTTATGGTCCTCCATCTCTTTACAAAGATGTGATGAGGTCAGATTTAGATCCCGGACATTTTACTACTTGTATGAATGAATCAATTATATAACAGATCTAAATCGCCTCATCACACTTTTTCTTTACATCATTCTTATTTTAAGTGGTCGTTTAGACATTTTTTATTTTTTAATTCCTTTTAGATTCTGTAACCTAATTCTTTTCCCAATAATCAATGGGATTTATATCTGGTGACTGTTTTGATTCTCCTTGACGCTGGAAAGCTTACACACAGTCCAATAGATCTGCAAAGAGACCATCAGAAGTAGAACCCTTCTCATTTAGCAACTGACTTAGGAAAACATTCATACAGTTTAGGAGAAGAAGAGGAAAAGCAGAGAGAAAACAAATACAATCAAAGAAAGTTTATCCTCCAGCTCAAAAGATAAACTATAAACTTACGTTTAGCTATAAGAAATGGTGGTGGCATTGTTAGAATCGAATGGCCTTAATCAGAGTTAGAAAGCTTGTTTTCATAGAAGGTGTTATAAACTACATGGTTTGTATAGAGTCACTTAAGCAGAATTTGAAACAAAGTACTATACCTGCTGTTTTGATTCTCCTTGATGCTGGCAGGCTTACACCCAGTCCAACAGATCTGCAGAGACCATCACAAGTAGAACCCTTCTCATTTAGCAACTGACTTAGGAAAACATTTAAGCAGTTTAGGACATGAAGAGGAAAAGAAGGGAGGAAAAAAATACAACCAGAGAAAGTTTATTCTCTAGCTCAAAAGATAAAATATAAACTTACGTTCAGCTATAAGAAATGGTGGCGGTATTGTTAAAGGTCAAATGGCCGTAATCAGAGTTGGAAATCTTGTTTTCATAGAAGGTATTATAAACTACATGGTTTGTTTAGATGCACTTTAGAAGAATTTGAAAGAAAGTACTATGAAACTGGGCTTTAATGGAAATTGTATACTTCAGCAACATGTACACAACATAATGTCAAAATGTGGTGCATTTATAATTCAAAGAAAGGAGTATATACCTCGTTCCAATCCATCCCATAAATATCAGACACTTGAAAATTCTTTGACTGATATTTACTTCCATTACTGTTACAATTATACTAAGATCATTGATTATATAAGAATGGCATAAAACACAATAATTTTAAGGCTTTGGGAGTGGTTTGACTATCAACATACCATGACCTACTGATAAAGACTGTTAAAGCTATTTACGAACGGCTACAAACTGCCAGCAGCTAGATTCAAACTCACGACCCCGGTGATGAAAGGCAGCAACCTTTTGATTTCACTTAGACTAGGGCTTAATACTTAAAACCCAATCGGATCGCATACATGAATGGCCTAGAATTCATGTTTATTAAATCTGGCTCAAACACGTTAGATTATTTAACATCAGCTAGCTTTGAGAGATCATTCTTTTTTTCCTTTTTTTACATTTGGAATGATTTTTTAAATCATCAACTTTAAATGCTATGTCACTAATTATCTTTTAGTCGTCATATACTTTAATGCAAATTACCAACGCTGGTTATTTTGTTCCGAAGAATAAAAGCTATCTGGAAAAATTATTTATTAGTTGTTAGAGGAAAAATTATCAATTATTATATTATTATGTAATCTTAGGAAATATTATATTAATTTATTCCGCAGTTGATGATATTTGTTTACTTTTAGTGTTGCCGAGTGAGCAATTTTTCTACTTTATAGATTCATATAAATTATTTTAAAAAATATTCGACCATTTCAGATAGTGGCTTGGTTTTGAGAGCTACTGTTGAATACATAGTGCTGAACATTGGTTAAATAGAGTAAGGTTTTAAAACATGCTTTCATTAATCATATTGTTTCAAACAAATATAATAGAAAATTAATTTAAAGGTTTAATCTATTAAAGCCAAGATTTCTTATTTGAGGGGAGCTAATAAAGTATTGTGGGGAATTTTATTGTTTTATTGTAATTATTTTCCCCTCATTTGTATTGTAGATGGAAGCACTGTAGATACTCCAACGAATTTTTGAGTATTTGCTGTTATAAATAATTTCATGAATTGGATTGACAACTTAAGACTTTTTAAGCCCCTCATATACATTAATAAAAACGCATTGATAATTTATTAGTTTTCCTACCAGAGATGATACACATAATAAAAAAATTCCTATAAGAGAAATTGTTTAGGAATTGGAGACGGCCTTGAGATTACTAAAATTATTTCCAAATAAATTATAATATCCTTAATATCTTTAAAGATACTCATTTGAGAATTTCATGTTATTTGCATCGCACATTAGGCTACCAAACAGGGCAAACATAAAAACCGTATCATTTACGAATGCACAGTCAAAAGCTATTTAGTAAAAAAGCTCATATATAATCAAGTATTACCTCGGACAACTATAACAGAAATATTTTAGGTATGGAAAAAACAACTGAGCTATTGAATATAAAATTTCTTAATTCTAATTTTCTGTATGTTTACATGACTTACGTCTTCCTTTTTACCCCAAAAACTTTTATGATGTTTAGCATGTCATTAAAACTGAGCCAACTCTAACAAATCTGTAGGACATCTTTATTATGCTCTCGTGTTAAATTTGAAATTTGTGAAATCAGGTCATTTACTTCCGATCTACAGGTGTAAAATAGATAAAAATTCATTATAATTATTCAATACAATCGAATTTTAATCTGAGATACGTTACTGCTTGCGTTATTTATGTCCCGTCATACTAGATTCCATTAATTCTTAGATATTTATCCAGAAGTTCGATGCTACCTTGAGAAAACAACAATCCTTAATGAACATCTTTATTCTATTCTTTTGTAAAACTACAAATTAATCAAGATTAGCATTTTTTGCCCATTACGGTGATTACAGATATGTTTAACTTGAAACTCTTGATATACATAAAAAAAATCCCCAGTTTGTAAACATATGTTAAAGAAAAACGAAGAATCGGGCATAGGAAAAATAACTAAAAATTGAGTTTCCTGCTCCTTTAAACATTGCGATTTTAGTCAATTAGTAAAACATGATTGTAAAAGGAAAAAAATCTACGTTCACAGAAACTACTAAATTTGCATAAAATGCCAATTATTTAATTTTACTAGCAAAGATTTTGTTATCCCAAAGCATTTAAAATATGCAATACATTTGAAAAAGAATGGGATTTATATTTTCACTTTTCGCTTAATAATGTTTACAGCACCATTGTTGAGTTTTTTCCTTAATAAATCATTTATGTTACTGGATTACAGGTTTTTAACCCTATGAATATTTTTGACAAATGTATATCATTTCTTTTCCATCTCTGAGGATTTAATAGTAGGGAATTTTATTTAAATATGCTTCACTTATCTATTAAATATTTAATGCATATTTTAAAACAGTAACAACATTGAATTTAAAACTTTCACTGACGTGATATTTTAAATACGTATAAAAAGCTGTTTATGTTACATAATACTAAATACAATAAAAGCTACATATTCTAAGGATAATAAAGCTTTAAAAATTTTATTTACTCTATAAAAGTATTCATTATTTTTTATGAAATTCACTTGAAAATTTTTATTTGTTAAGATTATTGAATAAACGTGGTGAAGTAATTAATCTACTAAGAATTAGCATGCAACTTCTTTTCTATTACTTTGTGAATCCCCAAAATTGAGTAGTAGATTGGCTCTAAAATGCTATCTTTAACGCGTTTCAAAGTTAAAATAATAGCATGTTAAGGCTGAAAATAACTTTATTGTTTAATAAATGTTTAGTAAAATGAAAATGAATGTATTATTTGCATTTCCTTGATTTACGATACATTTTTAAGAATTCATCTTACAGTCTTGCAATTTAAAAATATTAATAACAATTGACAAAACTAAGATAGCGGTTTAGGTAAAAGACTTAAAAAATTAGATTCCAACATTAAAATTTTTAATTAATTATTATCAGTGTATCTACAAGAAGGAGTCGTAATAGCAATATTTGAAAATACAAGGGTTGGAACTTTAATAGTGGCAACTATTTATTTACATGGTATACAAAAGTGATTCATGTCACCATGTTTTACAGTCCTTCTATATAGTCGTCAGCATTGTAATAGCCCATTTCCAACGATGTGGAAGTCGCAGAACACCTGTAGTAGCACCTGTTCTGTTGATAGTTCGAATGGACCGGTCTATTACCTCAAGTATCTCTGGAACAGTTCTGAAGCAAAATGTTTTTTTCCTCATAGGAATTAAGTCACAAGGGCTTAAATCTGGAGAGTGTGTTGGATGGTAAAGCACTTCCTAGCTTACAGTGGCCGAACATTGTCATGCAGAATGATAGGTGCGTTCTGCAGAAAGTGCAGAATTTTTCTCATGCTTAGGATTCCCTCCAGAATGTGCAACACACTCTTATGAACAAATCCTGTCTTTCGAATCTAGCTCACGAATCGTTTGGCATCGATCACTGTCCATTAGTGAGGCAACAGCATGCACTTCTGCATTGCTGATACTAGAACGACCTGGTGTTTTCCTAGTGTCGAACTGGTGTCATTTCCTGCAGATGCATGTCTGCCACATTTGGCATCCTTCATTGAAGGCTTTTACACATCTTGCTACAGTTCTGTAAGTAATGCAGATTCCCCACAAGCCTCTTGAAGCCCTAGATGATATTGTCGGGATATACGACACTTGGCACACTGAATTTGTATAAATTTTCGTTCTTCTTGTTTTGAAAACATCCTGACAACATTTACTTTAGACCGCAAGGTAATACAAGGATCAGTTATTCGTGTCACTCCGAATTTGTATGACGTAGAAAGGAAAAATCTTTTTGCTGAGAGGTAAGGTAGGCATGTAGCTTACATGTGGTATACGCGACATTCTTTGGCTTTGTTGCGTAGCGGTTTTACAGCAGTGTTGCCACTATTAAAGCTCCAACCCTCGTATTAACTATCATTAAAAGTTTAAAAGCTCCCTCTACCACAAAATAACTCTGACCAATTTATTCTGAATGCTGGACAGGTTGACCTGCAATGTTCTGTTAATGTATAAGTTGAAATGTACAAAATTTCATCAAATCTCGTTCCTCATTTTGTACAAACGAATCAGATAGTGTTATAAAAATCCCTTTTACGCACCATTTCTTGATAAAGCAATTTCTGTCTTTTTAAAGAAGTCAGATGAACTCCAAATTAATTTGGCCTTGAAATTCGGAACAGGAATTCATGGGTTCAATTCCCATGGTTGGCATGGATACTTGTAGCCGTTCAGAACTGGCGTTAAGAAGTAGGTCACGGTCTCTTCACACACTTGTCAAAGCAAACTTTTATAAAAGAGGGGGTGATATAAGAAACTGTACATTTTCTGTACAGAAACTGTACAGAACATATTTAAAATATTAAATGTTTTAACCCTCTAAGTGGTTAGCACGTACAATTCCGCCAAACCGATGGTGACTTCAAAACGTACAATTTTCGACCTCCGAAAATGAATGTAATGTACATTTTTGCCAGCTTTTCCCCCATGGAGTTTTGAGGTAGGAGGGTTAGGTCTATTGTTTAGGAACTGCACCCCTCTTTCACTGACATTTCTTGAGGGATGCCACCCTACTCCGTGAGACACAAAGACGCTGATAGCTTTTCATGGCTTTGTAAATCTCTATTTCGAAGTATTTCGTTTGCGGTAACAGATGTATCTCTGATTGCACCCCTTACATATCTTGGATGACTTTCGTAAAAAAATATAAACAAGCCTCTCAAAGAATATTTTTATTTTTACTTTTAGAATCCCTTATTTCTTATGGAAAATATTCGAGACTCGACGAGCTTTATGTGTATTAAAAAATAACAATCTATAATATCTATTTATATATATATAACCGGAAGTAAAGGGACAATAACGAGGGTGGGTTTTCCATATTCCATTTTAGTAGACAAAGGGTGAAGGTAAAAATCACAACTCTTTGGACACTGACATTAGCGTATTTTGGAGAATTTTTTTCTAGATGTGTTCCACTCGGAGGGTTAAGAAATAACTGACAGAGTAGAGAGTAAAAAAAATATCAATATCTCAAATACATAATTAAACTTTTCCGCATCCGAAAAGACTAGAGATTTTATTAAGTAATTATTACTCTGTTTATTCAGCTTGTTATTTGGAGTGCCTCGTAAACGAGCTAATAAGCATCATAGGAAAATTTTCTTTTTTCGATAAGTCGATAACGGTGATACTTTTTTTAAAAGTAAAATTACGTTACATAACTATGTTACCATAATTAAGTGGATATTGATGAACGAAATGTAAGAAGTCTTTTTCCAAGACAGAAATTCTATAAGCTGCGCATAGGCTAGGATTGTTTTAAGCTTATATATATACCTGAAATCTTACATTCACTATTATTCATTGGAGAAAAATAGATGTAAAGTTGAATTGTGATTTTTTCTGAGGAATTATACTTTGTTAGATACAGTTAGAACATGATCATAGTCAGTAGGTAGGCACATCGTGCAAATACATTAAGGTGTACGGATATCTAGGGAAATAGATGGAATAAATAACGTTAATGCATACTAATTCAGGTTTTTAAAACATTTTAAATAAGATTTTGCATAAATACTTAATGAGAAAATTCAGTTGTAATCTTTGGCATTTCCCATGATTCATCGTTTATGAATTAGGCTATATTTTAAAAGGAAGGAATATATCCAGGATTATCCAGGAGCATAAAACAGTAGACCGTAAAGCCACAAACCAACCAACCATTCTTAAAATACGTTTACATGCATATCTTTAAAGGCTATTTTCCTATTTTGTAAAAGCCTAAAACGGCCCACATATTGTTAAGCAGCACAGTCCAATTGCGCTGATTATCTGAGTAAAAAACAGGACGATGAATTGAACTGATATTGTGTTGGAATATGTCTGGTTGAAAATTTTACTTCGTTTTATATAAATGGGTGGAAAAAGCAAACCATTAGTCTACATTCTAGTCAAAAATCTTTTCCTTAAAATCCCGAAGTTTTGGTTCTTAAAAACATTTTTAAAAGAACCCGATTTTTCGAACCTCCAATCTTTTTTAGATTCTTTAGTAAAAGCGTATCTGGGATTATGAATTAAACTGAGTAAATAGTGAATTTACGCAATGAACTGCGCAGTTACATTCGCAAAAGAGCGTTCATTTGCTCTGGCTTGAGAACTGAAAAAATACTGGCAAAAATGAACTGCTCCATTTTGCCATTTATCGTTGAGTTACGATATTAGTCGAAAAACTGCACAGTTTAACTGATAGTCTTTGAGCAGTTATAGCGTATTTTATTTTACGCAATCATCAGATGCTAAAATAATAGATGACACTGGTTTATATATAGTGAGGACTATGACAAGTCTGGCTCTGTGGTATTTATATGCAGCCCTATATGTATATATATATATATATATATATATATATATATATATATATATATATATATATATATATATATATATATATATATATATATATATATATATATATATATATATATATATATATATATATATAATAGTATACTTCTATGCAGAGGGTAATGTTAGCAATATACTAAGATTCCTTACAGATAGTAGACGCAGTAGTTGTTGAATGCAGATGGCTAACAACCCAGAAGCGATCATGGATTATAGGCGTTCCTGTAACTCTTCTCGGCCTTGAATTATACGTATTACTTTCCACACATTCTTAACGGCTGTAAAAAAACCTAATATGTGACTCAAGACCACCGACTATGAACTAAATTGTTAGTATAATACTTAAATGGTCTTTACTTGTGTAGATTTTTTGATCTACTCATTATTTAGCTAGTATAGTTAAATATGTTACAAATAGTTTTTCTACTCATGAGCTAACTAAACGGAACTCATTGCTTAAAAATAATTTTGAATGACTATGAAAATTTATCCCGATACTGCTATAAGAACCCAGGGATTTCAAAAAGTTCAGTTCCACCTATCTAGTTATTATCTGACTAAAATAAAACAAAGTTTTTCCTCAGAGGATGTTAGTATGTTCTGTTAATGTTACTTACAAAATATGTGTGAATCTATGTAATGTATCTACCTGTGTAACACTGTCCAACAGAGAAAATTATGAATGAAATGTAACTTTCGTATAATTCTCAAAATGCAAAATATAATATCTTATAAAATATTAGAAGCGTTACACGCCTCAAACACATTAATTTGGGTTTAAAGGCTACCACTGTACAATTTTTATATTTTAAGTTAATTATTAGCTACATGGTTATTGTTAAAAGGCATGAAATTAATTAAACATTGTAAAACATACGATAACAAACGTGAACCATTATTTAAAAATATTATGTTAGAATTCATGATTAATCAGTAATGGAAATCATTTTCAGAATATCACTGTATATTGCATTCCATTGTTCAGTTTTAAAAGCAAAAGTCTAGTAAATGAAAATGCTCTCTGGTTTTAATTATGTAAAGACGCATGTTAATTCACTTTATTGATTTTAAATGTTTAAAATATATTAATAACAATAAGGAATTTTGTGATATAACTCTATTGCTATTTCCAACACTAAAAAAGTCCTTTTTATTACATTTAATCCTAAAGTGGATAATGTAGAAAACTACGGCCAAATATTTATGTAATAATGAAGGGGACACAGCACTTTTAAACAATTTCAAATAGAATTTCTCATTTTTTGCCTTATCGTATCTTTTTTAGTTATTATTATAAACACATGAGATTTTCAGTATGAGTTTTCTATTTTTATTCAATAAATTTTGCTGAATTTATTTTATTATTATGGACTTTTTTATGAAGTGAAAGGTGAGAGCTTGTTCAAAAATTTAAAAAAAAACTTTTTCCTAGTGTAAAAAATAATGTTACGTTGGTCTAGTTTTTGAGAAAAAAGAAATTTAAACTCATTAAAAAACACATGGACAAATATGTATGTCTTGATTAAGTAATTTTACAAAATTAAATGCCTAAGGAATACAATTGGAATGCAACTTTTCATTTGTAGATATGGATGAGTCCTCTAAATTAGGCGTCGGTTTCGCAAATATGGCGACGTTCTTTCCCTTTCTCGTGTCCTCTAAACAAATCAGACTGCTTCGTGGAGAAAAAACAGGGGTCCACTCCAGAACGGTGTGGGGGGGGGTCAGAATCCCCCAAACCAACGGACACTTCTATTGGTTGGGAGAAGTCCGAAGTTCCTTATAGTTCAGACCGGTTCTGGTCTGTTTGCCTTTGGCTATGGCTGAAGGGAAGAGGTAAAATAAGTGTTGAAGCACCGAATGTAACTTGTTGTTTCACCTGACAAATTGTGAGAAGACTTAAAGCAACACTAAGTGAGTTTAAATTAACTCTTTGCATTTGAGAGATGAGTCTCGATCACCACATGATTTAATGTCGCAACTCGAGATGTGACTCTCGCTAACCCTTTTGTTTTGTGCGGAAATTCGATGAGCTGTGTGAATTATTTATGTTTCTTTATTTGGTGATTGATATTTTGTTTATGTTTCTGATATCATCCTTATCATCTTATCATTCTGTTTGTTGTAAGAACTGCTTATATAATCTTACAAAGACAACTTAATATTCCTTTCAAACTACGTAAGATTTTCTGATCTGAGATTAGTGTAATACCATGAAACTTACTGCATTTTCGGCATCAATTCGAACTTGACAGCCTTGGCCGAAGGAACAGAAAAATTGAAATTTCTTATCGCTATTACCATGGAATGTAGTAAGGAAATAAGCTCGACTTCAACCTCCAAATTCAAAAATATCCACCTAAATGGAAAGCTATATAGCATTCTAGAAAGGATTGCAAAGTCTACTCTCAAAGAAATAAGCCCGGCAAAAGACATCAAAAGACATACTATTGTGAAACTTGTCTCGACAAGCCGGGCAGGTATCTCGGCAGTTGTTACATCAAATATCATACAAAGCAAAATTACAAAGACTAATGTTTCAGAAATTATCTTCTTAAAGATGTGAAGATACATTAAATATTGAAATATAAAAGTTTTATGTATTACTTTATGTGTAAAATCATTTTAAGTTAGAGGTAAGAAATTCACCACAAGAGTTCCGAAACTCTTCGAGTTGCTAATAAGTACGCGCAGAAACGGATTCCAGTGCAAAGGGTTAATAATTTTTGTTTTTTGTAAACAATAATTAGTAGTATCATTCTCCCCCTATTTGAATTTTGAAAAATTATCAGATTTTACACGAGGGGATTAAAGTTTCAAAAATACTAAAGCAATGTTTAAAAATTCCATTTTAAATACTATTAATACTAACTGAAATAAAAACAACAATGAAGAAAGTAGGTAGAGTTTCATTGTAAGCCGTATTGTCATTGTACTGACTGTGAAAATTTGAAATCTAATCGTACAACAGTTTTTCCTTTACAGTGCAAGTTGAAAACCCCCATTAACAGTAAAATGCATTTAGAATCAAAAGCTATGATATTAAATGCAAAGACTGTATACTTTTACGAATTCTAATTAAAATAATTCAAAGGAATTTGTTTTAATTAATTTAAAAAAAATTCCAGACATTTAAAAAAATGTAAAAATAAAAAAATCTAATTTTTGAAGGTTTAAAGCAGGGCTTCGAACCGGAAATAAACCGAAAGCCGAAAACAGGAAAAAAACCCGTTATTTTGATGGGAAAGAAAACCGAAACTGTTCCGAAAAATATAGCGGTTTATTTCGGTTCGATATATCTTCAGTCTTTTGTTACTGTGCCGAACGATGACCGAATGGTAGAGTGCTGCTCTTCGGTACCGGAGTTCAAGGGTTCGAGTGCCACTGGTGACATAGATGTTTGTAGCCGTTCGTAATCGGATTCAAACAGTAGATCCTGGTCTCATTAGTCCTCGTGTAGCAAAACAGTAGACCATAGCACTCAAAACCAATCCAAACCATTTTGTTACTGTAACCAACTTATCAATATTTTCCAGTTTAATGTTAACCCTATAATTGTCGTTATTAAATGTACATTGCTTATCGATATTCATTTTTGATGTGAACTAGTACTTTTCTGTTTCAGTTTCGCATGAAACTATTTGTAGTGTGCAGATTTAATTCAGCTGAATGTTGAGTTGTCAAATGCGATACTGATACTGGAAAACAATGCGAAGGCTCACCGTTATCTGCTCACAGCCGGTATCGAACATTGTATCAATTCACAATTTGTGTACGAATTAAAAAAAGAATAAAATCTTCTAAATTGTGGATATAATTACATTTTTAGTTTATGACAGAATTATATTTTTAGTACAAGTAAGAAAATACATAAAATAAAATTATAATAACTTATTAATTGAACCGAAAAGTGAAAACTGTTACTTTTGCCAGAATGAAAATCGGAACTGAACTGATATATTTTTTTAGTTGAACCGGAACGAAAAAAGTTACTGTGTGAAACTCTGGTTTAAAGGTGGTGCATTCCCTTAAACTCTGATATGTTGTTTAAAGCAGATTCCATATGAATTTAAACACCCGTGTTAGATACCCGATTCTAATTCAGAAACTTAACACTTCGCCGGCGAGCAACGTATTTTTACCTTTTTTTGCAATCTGTCACTGGAGCGCGGGTCACGTAAAAATACGTATTTAGTAGATTTGTGGTGGATACCCGCTAACCCCCACAAATCTACTAAATACGTATAATTATATGTATGTGTGACATTACATGCGTGCTGTTTTCTTTTCTATGCAACGCTTTGTATTTTTTCTTCCACAAGTTATGATTGTTGATTTACTCGGTCTTTTGTTGTGTTATTTCGTGTTCAATCGAATTCCTAGCTCCAGAACGTACAAGTCGTGTTTTGTCAATTTGAAGCTTGGTTTTTTTTATTGTTGAATACAAAATTGATAAAATGAGCCGTTGTGTAAAAGTAGTGATGAAGAGATATGCGGTGATAGATTATCGGACTTCAGTTTTAAAAATTGTTTATTTTTGTGACTTCTTAAAAATTTTGTTTTTTTTGTTAAATAATCATACAGTATATATTAAAATGTAAAATAAAGAAAGTTTCGTCCATAAAAACAAAGTAGTTTTCGATTTACTGCTATTTTTCAACTCCTCTTCTTAGCCCACTCTCCTGTTTCTAATCATGGATCTTGTTGGTGCTTCAACCACATTTGGCGAAATTGGCGTGCTTGCAGCTTGCGTGCGTGGCGTGCTTGCAGTGTGGCGTTTGAAATCTGGCGAGGGGATCGTAACTCAACAAATTGATACATAAACAAAAACAACATTTTGAGGAAAAATTTTACAAAAATTGAATATTTAAAATCTAATTGAATTAACAAAGAAAACACAAAGGAAACACATAACATTCATACTAAATAGACTGAAACATTCACTTAATCACAAATTAAATAAACTGGTGTGATTTTCATCACAAAATTGTGATTTAGTGTAAATTGTAAAATTAATTTAAACAAAAAAAAAAAAGAAAACTGTATTTTGAGTGGAGGTTGAAGAGGAGTTGTAAAATTGAAAATTTTTTTTCAAATCTCTTATTCTGAATAACTAAACTTTCTCGCGATTCACGAAAAAACGCCCGCTGGGCACCTAAGTTAGCTTTGACGTATACCCTCATGCCAAGTGTTAAACAACAAAAACCAAAATCATTTATCGTACATTTTTTTCTAAAACAAACTTATTATAGGTTAAATGTATGGGTTGTTAAAGAATGTAACATGATAGAAATTCAAATTTTTAAAGAGAGTTACTTTTTTTTCATTGTGCAAAACAGTTGTTCTGTAACACCTATAGATTGCGTTAAATCTGCATTCTTTTAACCCTTAATTTAGCTAAGTCCGCTACACCGGACATGTATATTTATAACAACTATATAACATAATTGTCAGTGTTCGCCACATCGGACATTAATTATCTCAAAAATGGAAAATGATATATTTTTTCTTTATTTTACAGAGATCCTAATGTCTATAAAGACATTTGAAAATAACAGAAATTAAAATTAAAAAAATATTTGAACAAACATCTTGTCAAATTAAGGGTTAACCTAATATTCCCTCATGCTCTCAGCAACTGATGTATCTAAGTTAATCTTAACCTCAATGTTGTATAAAAGTAATTTACATTTCATAGCAACATTTCTAATTTCGTTTTTGGGTACACGGAAAAGGCTTAGATGAAGCGTCAATTTAAATGAAGACAGATTAAATATAATCAGATTGTCATAAATCAACCTCGATTTAACAGACTTGCTTATATTTAATTTAAAATCACGAAGAATACATCAATATCTGTTAGGACGTAGAAACAAAAATAATTTTATTTCTAAGAGGAAAAGCTAATGATGTCGAATATTTACAATAAACACATACCGATCTAGGAACAGACATGTTTATTTAAATTTTACTGCATTTGAAATATTGAAATAATAAAATGAGTACAAATGTTTATTTGGGAACTTAAGATGAATATTAAATTCGGATTTCTCCCAATCTTCTTTCGCATACAATTCAGAAACAGATGATAATTTGATAGTTATGCAAGAGAATTTTATGCAAAGCTTCTAAAGCTTTTAGTGATTTTCTAGGCTGAAGACTATACATAAAGACTAAAAACATAGAAAAAACGGATTACTCATCACAAAAGCCGGGATTCGTATCCTTGGCAAAACACGAGATATTCAAATCTTACATATCACATTTGTTTGCGTTTTATTTGTTTAGTTACATGTTTCGCAGTTTATTTAGCATGGAATCTGGAGTATGAAAAATAAAGTTTTATCGATTTAAAACTTTCTTTCTTCGCATTTTAAATTCGCTTGATATATGTCAAAGTCAGGGAAAAAGAAAAAAAGTATACCTGAAGCATTTTGCACAAACTTTAAGGAATAAAAGTAAATATTTTTGGATGTACACTTTACTTTAAAGTTCACTACAGGTGGGTTAATGAACTGCTATATAGTGATAAGCTTAAAAAAGTTTTTTTATATTTTAGTAATTTTTGTATGCATATGTGTATGTGTATATGCCATTTATTTGGCTATCATTTCTTGTTTGGAGTGGTATGATCTATGCTAAAGAATTTGACTAAATGGGTTTTATTAGTAACACTGCAATCAATGTTTTTGCTACACGAAAGCTAATTAAACAGGATTTTTTTACTAAAATATTACTTCGGCTTAAAATATCCATTCCAAGCGTGTTATTCAAATACTTAAATAGGCATCAAAGAAACACATCTGTTCAATCCTCGCCTATCAATATATTCCTTTTTTTAAATACAAATGGCAGGAATTTGGCACCTAACGTATTAACTTGTTTTATGGTTGTATATATGAAGACACAATATAATTCGAATCGTTTATACCAATGTTCCTGATAATTTACTTTCTGCTGATAACTTGTTTAAAATCACATGAAGTGCAAAGGGATGAAAAACATGGTGAGTCTGAAGCAATAGGTTTTGAATATGCAAGAAATACATAACGTTTCCAAAGACACAGATCTGTTCAATTCTCGTCTATCAATATATTCCCTTTTTTAAATACAAAATGGCAGGAATTTGGCACCTAACCCATTAACTTGTTTTATGGTTGAAGATATGTAGACACAATATAATTCGAATCGTTTATACCAATGTTCCTGATAATTTACTTTCTGCTGATAACTTGTTTAAAATCACATGATGTGCAAAGGGCAGAAAAACATGGTGAGTCTGAAGCAATAGGTTTTGAACATGGAAGAAATACATAGGCATTTCCCTTGCTCTTATTTGAAAATTAAAAGGTAATATGCGTGAGCATATGTTATAGGTATTCTCTGTATAAGAGGTAGAACTGTAAGCCCTTCCGACAACTGAGGCACCAACATGTATAGTGCCATATGCAGCAAAACAATGGACATAATCCATAAAACCATTTATATAGACCTAGAATATAAAAAGCCTACATATGAATAACTTACAGAATTTTCTATATGATCTGAACATTTACACAGGTTTTACTGGTGCCACACACGTCTTTGCCTCCCTCTACATCAATTTTTGATTTTTGTACATTTATTACATCTGAAAATTGTTTTAATGACTATTACAAACAGCAAGAAGCATTCATACCGACAGTCGAACACAAAATTAATGGACTCCTTTTATGAAATTTAGTTCTTTACAAATTCGGTTGTTACCTGTATCCATACTTGTTGCATGGTTCTGCAAATGTCTCGAGTGCATCAAAGGAAGTGTGTTCACATTCATCATGAAAAAATGTAACACCATCTTTATATTTTGTCATACAGTATGATATACAGGATGGCAGAATCAGCTTGCTAATATGCTGGGTTTCAATCAAGTATGACTTTCTTTTTCCTAATTCATCTGCAAAATTCATAACATGGGCCCTTAATAATTAGATAGTCTTATTGATTTCAGTACTGTTACGTTACACTAGACTATAGGCATACCGAGGAATTTGAAGCATTTAAGCATCTGTACTTATGTTTTCAGTCTGAGCATAGTATTATCTTTCTCTTAAATTTCTAGTTTGATTGATTTTTAGACTGATCGAAAACTTCCAAGCTGTTAGAAAATTTTGAATTCTTGTTCTGATAAAATAAAAAATTTACCCGGATCAACAGTACTGTTAAGTTACACTAGACTATAGGCACACCGAAGAATTTGAAGCATTTAAGCATCTTTACTTTTGTTTTCAGTCTGAGCATAGTATTATCTTTCTCTTAAATTTCTGTCTCGTTTGAATGATTATTAGACTGATCGAAAACTTTAAAGCTGTTAGAAAGTCTTGATTTCTTGTTCTGATAGAATTAAAAATTTACCCGGATCAATTTCAATTTAATAATGCAAACATAAATTTAAAAACTATGATATATGAATGGTAACTGTTATATGATGCTTCATTCAACTGTTAATTAATGAATAAGCTCACAGTGGTAATATTTTAAATTTTTAATTTGCACTTAACTCTTAATGTGTTATATAAGACGAGTTTTAAATTGCATAATAAGGCTTAATTATTTTCCGCAAAACTGCATAAATGCATTAAAGTTTAATTTACGTCCTCTGAAACTTCGCAAGTGAAAAGAAAACTTAAATGAAATTCTTAGATAGAAACCGCAGATGAGAGCATTAAATCGTCAAGCTCCATATGTCTGAGAACATAATTTTGTTTGTTTTACAAATAATGCCTTTACAAAATTTTACGCAGACTCCAAAGGAATGTTAAGGTATTGGAAACCTTTAGAATTACAGTTAATTTGTTTTTGGGTTACGTTAAAATTTCTTCTAAAAAAGAGGGTTTTTTATTACCAAATTTTCTATTTTATTTTCCTATATTAAAAAAATAGACAGAGAAAGCAAACTGGAGAAAATAAAAATAAATATAAATTTTTGCACAGTGTATAACTTCCAGAAAAAAGAAAGTTTAGGGGAATTACGACTGTTTATACAATGGGGAAAAATGCAAATATAGATCATTTCAATTTTAATAATCACCTGAATAGTTTTAGGGAGAAATACTTAAAAGTGTTCTCCCTGTAACAACAGCATTATTTAAACTCATTTTGACTGCAACAGTCAGTTTAGCCAGTAACACAAGGTCTTTTTTGTCTAAGAAGATTAAAAATTATCTTCGTAGTACTATGGAGCAAGAAGCGGTTTTTTATTACCAAATTTTATTTATTTTCCTATATTTAAAAAAAAATAGATAGAGAAAGCAAACTGGAGACAATAAAATAAATACTAATTTTCGCACAGTGTATAACTTCCAAAAAGAAGAAAGTTTAAGTGAATTGCTACTGTTTATCCGATGGGGATAAAATGCAAATATAGATAATTTCAATTTTAATAATCAACTGAATAGTTTTAGGGAGAAATACTTAAAAGTGTTCTCCCTATAACAACATTATTATTTAAACTTAATTTGACTGTACCAATCGGTTTAGCCAGTTACAAAAGATCTTTTTTGTCTCAGAAGATTGAAAATTATCTTAATAGTATTATGGAGCAAGAGAGACTTTTAAGGTAAGCTAGTTTGAAAATATAAAGGGATATACCTATAGATCAGGGGTGGCCAAGACGTCGACCGAGGTCGACTGGTCGACCGCGAAGACATTTTTGGTAGTCCGCACGACCATCCCGATAATGACCTCGGATATTAACAATTTAATTTATGACTTATGACATAGAATTAATGAATTATTTAAAATAAAAAATTACTACAGTTTAAGATTTAAAACCTAAAACAAACTGTCCAAAATAATGCAATGAATTTGTCATTTTACAGTGGAGAATTAAATAGAAACAACTTGACAAAGTGGGACGCTTAGATTATAATATAGTCGAATCAGTACCATATAATCATTATATGGTACTGATTCAATATACACACCGTGGTTTTTTTCACCAAACTATTAAATTAAGATGCGATATATTTCTTAATTCCAGAGCATCTAGCGATACTGATTTTTGGAAATTAATTTCAGAGGAAACGTTTCCAAATATTTACCAATTTATTTTGTGTTTGAAATCATACTTTGGATCGACGTATCTTTGCGAATCTGCCTTTTCTACCATGAATGCCATAAAAACCTAACATGGGTCGCGTTTAACAGATGAACATTTAATTTCGTGTTTACGCGTTGCAATAAGCTGGTGCCAACCATAGTATGATAAACTTGTCGCAGATATACAGTGCCAAATTTCAACTAAACGGAGTGAATAGGATGGTCAATTTTTGATATATGAATACTTTGATTATTTTAGTCAGTAAATTTTTATTTTGTAAATATTAATATTAAGTTTTTTTAGAAAAAATTTAGCTCTTTCATTGGTAGACCGCCTTTGAATTTTTAAATGTGGAGTAGACCACGGATCACAAAAGTTTGGCCACCCCTGCTGTAGATTATGTTATCGTTAAAGAAATCGTCTCTTCTTCCAAATTTTAACAGATGTTTTAAACTTTAGTAAATGCTAAGACAATTTAAAATGTAAAAGTTTATATCTTTTAAAGTACTAAAAATTGTGTAAATAGTTATTATTTTCAAAATTATCAGATTAACATATTACTCCCCTACGACAAAACATTTTAATTTATTTTCTTTTATGGGTTTTCATAATACAAATCTCGTTCCTCCAAATGAAATATCTACCCTCCCCCTTAGTATTGTTTTAATGTCTGTCACAAATATTAGTAACGAGTTTTGTATACTACAACTTTAATAAACTTTTGCATAAGCATACATAAATTTCAGTTTAGTTGGTCAATGTTAGTACAACTGGAAGATTTAATTGACATTTGCGGATATTTATTGTAACTTTACAGTTGATCTAATAACTTATTTTAAATTTCAGAACTTCATGCTTTATTCCCTAACATCATTGTATATGCTTAAGTTTAAATTAGAGATGTAAAGACTGTTTAAAAATGTAACCATTTAATGATTTTACAAGAACTGTTAGGTAAGCCTTATAGGGTAAAAGGGGTCAAGAGATTATTAAATGAAAAAGTACAAATATTTGACACTTAAATTTTAATGAATCTTAAAAATAGGTAGTCTATATGATTAATGACAAACATATGCATTTTAGTTAAACTTTTGGGATACTAAAGATAATAAAAATACATTTCGATATTATTTTAAGTTAAATTTTCTGAGTCAATGAACTTGCTCTACACTCTTTAAATATTTTATGAAAAATCTGAACATTTATATCGTTTTCAAACCACATACAAGATATGGAAAATATTTACTAAATTTTAGGAAAAATATTCATTTTAATTGTATAAGATATATAGCTTAATATTTAATTGTCAGATAGGAGGAATTTTAAGTGACAAAATATCTTAATGACGCATTTGTTTTCGTGCACAAATATTAACTTTTACAATATATAAGAGATTTGATGTTTAAATAAAGGAGGAATTTCATAAAAAATATTTAGTTATATATAGAAAGTATGAAACTTATTTTAAAATACAGTAAAAGTTTTTAAAGTATTAATTTTAAAATTGTGATAACATATATTTCGTATATGAACATCATATTCAAGCATCAAGAATTAACTAAGCTTAAAGGGACTAACATAAAAATTGCGAAAAAGAAAAAAAAAACTCCAAATTAATTTTTAAATCACTGAGAATGACTGAATATTGTTACGAAATTTAGGTTCTTATAATCACTTTCTTAACTTAAATGATGTTCAACTAAAAGATCGCTTAATGCTCATAGATAATTGACATAGCTGAGAAACTTTAGGGGGATCATGTTACCCCAAATTGAATAGCAATCCTAATTGCCTAATATTTATCAAACATCTTCAAACTGTCACTTATTTTAGTGACAGCTTGAAGATGTTTGACATCTATTTTGTTGTCAAATAGTCACGGCATAGTAGATGGTAATAAATTAGGTATAGAGTACTGAGATTTATTTTCTGTTTAAATACGACCTAATGCTTAAAATTAATTATGAACCGTTACTAACACCTATGAGAGCAACTACAAACTATGTTGTGAAAACCACAGTCAAAGAGTAGTGCCCTACTCATTTTTGTTATCGTTTGACCGTGACTGACCGTGATCCAGTGAATTGAAACAGTGTATATGGCAGAAGAAGCTGGCAACAATAGAGATATGTTCATAATTCAGAACAATATCTAAATCCAGAAACAATTGTAGACATAAAAAACAAACTCCTTGATTATGTGGTATGCTAGTTTCATAATAACTTTAAATTTCTTTTTTGTGGCCATATACAATGTTATGAAAAATTTTCTATATATACTAAGCAAGAAAGAGTGCTGAATATGAATTCTCCTTCACATTTCTACACCAGTTGTAGTGCCAGACTAAATACAAACATATTCCACTCAAACGGTAAGTGAGTAGTTTTAAAAAACATCATGAACTAGAATTAACTTTCTTCAACAAATATTTTCTCATGTGTAAGTTATTGACATTAGGTAGAGAGTATTTCAGAAGTATTTTTCCAGTTTCATTTAAGGCACCATTTTTTAGGTACGTTTAACAAATATTACTTTTCCCTTGTAATAAGTAAAAATACAATTATCGATTTGAGAGTAGAAGAACTCAAAAGATCAACAAAATTATCCTCTTTCACGTCCTCTTTAATTTAAACTGTTTACAGGAATTTATGAAGGAAAAAGAATTAAGAACAAACATCAATGAAAAATTTACAACTGCAAATGCAAACGTCAGCCTCATATTTCAGACTTTTAAACAAAAACACAAGATTGCATATTATTTTCCAGTCTAACTAATGATTGAACTAAAAATTTCTCAAATTAAAGCAAAGTATTTTGAATTTAATATTTTTTTTAAAATTATAGCGATTTAAATCATTTTTACCAAGGAGATATTTATCAAGTAACCCTGATAAAAAGTTAATTTTAACAAAATCAATGTTACTGATATAATTTTTTCGTACTACACACACATATATTTATCTCCTTAAAAATGATACTGTATAAGTTTCATACCCTCAAAAATTTTCGTACCTGCGGCATATTTAGAGGGTGCCATATAATAATCAGGCTTTGTTCACACATATAAATTGTATACAAAAATTAAGTGATGTTAAACTATAGAACTAAAAGTGATGGTATATATTATATATAGATAAATACAATGATGTAAATGAATACATAAAATGGTTTATACTTATGATTATAAAAACGCGTAACAAATTATTTTATAAATAAATAAATATAAAAACTTTAAAAAATAGACGAATATCCCATTTTATAAATCTTTAAAAGACATTTCTTTTACTTATATTCATTATATATAAATGTAACAATATAAAAAGGCAATAATATTATAGCCTTATTAACTTACGCGTATAAATGTAATGGGTAAACTGATACCAGATTTATCTTTTATTTGACCACTATAAAAGTTATGTAAATCCATCCCAATAAAAGTTAATGCCAATGCTATATATTTAGCACTTCAATAGTTACTATCACCATAAAAAATGACGAAACAAATAATGTTAAGACTAGGATACATTTTATGTGAACATTATAAATAGTAACAGTTCACCGAAATAAAAAAAAAAAATTGGCAGAAAATAAGAAAATGGGTTTAAAAAGTCATCATTTCTTTTCCTTCGTATAATTTTAAGAGGACATGTTACCTATGTTTAAATAATAAAACTGAAAACAAAAACTTTATTTTAAGTGTTACAATAAGCATTATAATAGCTTGCATTTTAGAATCGAATTCTAAATATATTTAGGAAAGTAATGTCTGTCTAAATAATTTTTTTATTTAAAATTTAAATTTTTAAAACATTTTTGAATTTTAGTAAATATTTTGATATAGTATATAATTCACATATATTAAAAACACAGAGTTATTAATAATTTTGCTCCAGAATTTTTGGCTGTCTCTAAATATATATTTTATATTAATTATTTACTGACATATATGGTAGAAAACAATACTAATTGATAATTTATTGAACATTTAAAGCTATATAAAATTTAAATGGTCAGCTTATCGCTAATTCTATGCCTAGTTTTATTCTAAACATAAAATAAATTTGTACGAAAATTCAACTTATATTTCTTACAAACATAAAATGCCTTAGTTAGTATTTTGATTCATGGATTGCAAGGAAAATGAGATATGGAGAAACACATTATTTTTTGTTTCTGTTTCTTACAAAAAGCGTCTATAAATAAAATTTTATAAGTAAATAAATTCCAAAAAGTTGAATATACGGACTTCAAGTTTGGTGTGCATGGGGAAAAGGGTTAAATTAATTATTTGCAGCAATAAAAAAAAAATCGATATTTTGACCATATTTGAGATTTGATGTCCTATTAACGCTTGACCAGGTGTGCTGATCTGTCAGATACACACATGTCAATATTTTCGTTGATCTTTCCTCAAACTACTTGATAAAATTTTGATTTTATCAATATCTGTCCATTGAGTCCTGCTTTTCAGTAATTCAGGAACTACCAGTATAATTTAGTAAAAATTATTCTTCTTTCAGTTTATTTAAAAATTTGTATATCTGAGATAAAAGTGCACAGTAACGTTCGTTGCTTGGAGTTTTATGGTAGTATTAATATTTTCTACAAGCTTTTGACGATGTATTCGCACGATAATTGTTACAGGTTTTTAGATTTGAATTACTAAAAAAGACTTTAAACTAGCCCATAAGTGACAAAAATATAGAAATAAATGATTTGGAAACGAAACTACAAATCTACAGTTAACTACTAAAGAAGAAAATATGCAAATGTTTCCAGTAACTCAAACGCAAAAGGTGTGCTAAATGACAAGTAAAAAATGAATATAAATTGATACAGCATTCCAGAATCAAGTCTAATGAATATTCGGTGTAACTTGTAGTAATAATATGTCAAAGATATACAAAATTTACCTTACATTTAGAATCGAATTTAAGTATAAATGATTTATTTTGCCATTTTTAGTTTTTTTACTGCTGTAGTGTTTAATGCAAAACTGTCTTTTTATATTTTCAGCTACATTAATTGCTTTATTGTATAATTTGTAAATCAACATTTAATATATTTTCTAACAGCTTCTGTAAATGTAAATAAAAACAAAAATTAAAGAAAATAAATAAAAGTTTTGTGTGTTACCAGCCTAGATGTAAAATAAATATATAACATAACAAAGATGTATTTGTATGATACAACCTGATGCCCTTTCCAGGCGAACCTAACTATGTGTTAAAAATAAACTAGTAAAAAAACTCAAAATATATTTTATAGAACACCGGGAAATTAATTTATCATTTCTTCAAAAGAATTACTAAAAAAGACTTTAAACTAGCCCATAATATTCTATATAGTGGCAAAAATACAGAAATTAATGATTTGGATACGAAACAAATCTACAGTTAACTACTAAACGCGAAAATATGCAAATGTTTCCAGTAATTCAAACGCAAAAGGTGTGCTAAATGACAAATAAAAAATGACTATAAATTGATATAAAATTTCAGAATTCAGTAAAATGAATATTGTTTGCAACTTGTAGTAATAATGTGCCAAAGATGTACATATAAAAAATTACCTTACATTTAGAATCGAATTTAAGTATAAATGTGATTTATTTTGTCATTTTTAGTTTTTTTATTGCTGTAGTGTTTAGTGCAAAACTGTCTTTTTATATTTTCAGCTACATTAATTGCTTTATTATATAATTTATTAATCAACATTTAATATATTATCTAACATCATATGTAAATGTAATTAAAAAAATTCCAGAAAATATATAAAATTTTTGTCTGTTACCAGTCTAGCTGTAAAATAAATATATAACATAACAAATATGTATTTGTATGATACAACCTGATGCCCTTTCAAGGCGAACCCAACTAAGTGTTAAAAATACACTAGTAAAAAAACTTAAAATATATATTTTATAGAACATCGTGAAATTAATTTATCATTTCTTCCAAAGAACTGCTAAAAAGACTTTAAACTAGCCCATAATATTCTATTTAGTGACAAAAATACAGAAATAAATGATTTGGAAACAAAACTACAAATCTACAGTTAACTATTAAAGAAGAAAATATGCAAATGTTTCCAGTAACTCAAATGCAAAAGGTGTGCTAAATAATAAGTAAAAGTGAATATAAATTGGTACTATTCTAGAATCAAGTGTAATGAATATTGGGTGTAACTTGTAGTAATAATATGCCAAAGATGTACATATAAAAACTTACCTTATATTTATAATCGAATTCAAGTATAAATGATTTATTTTGTTATATCTAATCTGTGTATCTTTTATTGTTATAGTGTTTAGTGCAAACTGTCTTTTTATATTTTCAGCTACATTAATTGCTTTATTATATAATTTAATAATCAACATTTAATATATTATCTAACAGCCTCTGTAAATGTAAATAAAAACAAAAATTAAAGAAAATAAATAAAAGTTTTGTGTGTTACCAGCCTAGATGTAAAATAAACATATAGCATAAAAAAGATGTATTTGTATGATACAACCTGATGCCCTTTCAAGGCGAACCCAACTAAGTGTTAAAAATACACTAGTAAAAAAACTAAAAATATATTTTATAGAACATCGTGAAATTAATTTATCATTTCTTCGAAAGAATTATTAAAAAAGACTTTAAACTAGCTCATATTATTCTATTTAGTGATAAAAATACAGAAATAAATGATTTGGATATGAAACAAATCTACAGTTAACTTTTAAAGAAGAAAATATGCAAATGTTTCCAGTATATCAAACGGAAAAGGTGTGCTAAATGACAAGTAAAAAATGAATATAAATTGATACAACATTCCAGAATCAAGTATAATGAATATTGGGTGCTACTTGTAGTAATAATGTGACAAAGATGTACATATAAAAATTACCTTACATTTAGAATCGAATTTAAGTATAAATGTGATTTATTTTGTCATTTTTCGTTTTTTTTATTGCTGTAGTGTTTAGTGCAAAACTGTCTTTTTATACTTTCAGCTACATTAATTGCTTTATTATATAATTCATTAATCAACATTTAATATATTATCTAACATCATCTGTAAATGTAATTAAAAACGTTTTCAGAAAATATATAAAATTTTTGCGTGTTTCCAGCATAGCTGTAAAATAAATATATAGCATAAAAAAGATGTATTTGTATGATACAACCTGATGCCCTTTCAAGGCGAACCCAACTAAGTGTTAAAAATACACTAGTAAAAAAACTAAAAATATATTTTATAGAACATCGTGAAATTAATTTATCATTTCTTCGAAAGAATTATTAAAAAAGACTTTAAATTAGCTCATAATACTCTATTTAGGGACAAAAATACAGAAACAAATGATTTGGAAATGAAACTACAAATCTACAGTAAATTACTGAAGAAGAAAATATGCAAATGTTTCCAGTAACTCAAACGCAAAAGGTGTGCTAAATGACTAGTAAAAAATAAATATAAATTGATACAATATTCCAGATTTAAGTGTAATGAATATTCGGAGTAACTTGTACTAATAATGTGCCAAAGATGTACGTATAAAAATTTACTTTACATTTTATTTTGTCCTGTCTAGTTTGTGTATTTTTTATTGCTGTAGAGTTAGTGCATAACTATCTTTTTATATTTTCTGCTACATTAATAGCTTTATTATATGATTTATTAATCAACATTTAATATATTATCTAACAGCGTCTGAAAATGTAAATAAAAACAAAAATTAAAGAAAATAAATAAAAGTTTTGTGTATTACCAGCCTAGATGTAAAATAAATATATAACATAACAAAGATGTATTTGTATGATACAACCTGATGCCCTTTCATGGCAAACCGAACGAAGTGTTAAAAATACACTAGTAAAAAAACTAAAATTATATTTTATAGAACATCGTGAAACTAATTTATTATTTCTTCCAAAGAATTACTAAAAAAGACTTTAAATTAGCTCATAATACTCTATTTAGTGATAAAAATACAGAAACAAATGATTTGGAAATGAAACTACAAATCTACAGTTAACTACTGAAGAAGAAAATATGCAAATGTTTCCAGTATCTCAAATATAAAAGGTGTGCTAAATAACAAGTAAAAGTGAATATAAATTGGTACTATTCTAGAATCAAGTGTAATGAATATTGGATGTAACCTGTAGTAATAATATGCCAAAGATGTACATATAAAAACTTACCTTATATTTAGAATCGAATTTAAGTATAAATGATTTATTTTGTTATATCTAATCTGTGTATCTTTTATTGTTGTAGTGTTTAGTGCAAACTGTCTTTTTATATTTTCAGCTACATTAATTGCTTTATTATATAATTTATTAATCAACATTTAATATATTATCTAACAGCGTTTGTGAATGTAAATAAAAACAAAAATTAAAGAAAATAAATAAAATTTTTGTGTGTTACCAGCCTAGATGTAAAATACACATATAACATAACAAAGATGTATTTGTATGATACAACCTGATGCCCTTTCAAGGCGAACCCAACTAAGTGTTAAAAATACACTAGTACAAAATCTAAAAATTTATTTTATAGAATATCGTGAAATTAATTTATCATTTCAGTTAACTTTCAGTTACAGTTAACTATTAAAGAAGACTATATGCAAATGTTTCCAGTAACTCAAATATAAAAGGTGTGCTAAATGACTAGTAAAAAATAAATATAAATTGATACAATATTCCAGAATTAAGTGTAATGAATATTCGGAGTAACTTGTACTAATAATGTGCCAAATATGTACGTATAAAAATTTACTTTACATTTAGAATCGAATTGAAGTAAAAGTGATTTATTTTGTCATTTCTAGTTTGTGTATTTATTATTGCTGTAGTATTCAGTGTAAAACTGTCTTTTTATATTTTCAGCTAGATTTATTGCTTTATAATATAATTTATTAATAAACATTTAATATATTATCTAACATCGTCTGCAAATGTAAATAAAAACAAAAATTAAAGAAAATAAACAAAATTTTTGTGTGTTACCAGCCTAGATTTAAAATGAATA
>CM063502.1:90714155-90776655 GCA_032207245.1 Pardosa pseudoannulata
TTTTGATTTTATAGTTTTTATGAAATTATCAGGGTACACTCGTATGAAGTAAAATTTGAAATTATAGTTCTATAAAACTATAGTTATGAACCTATAGTTATAACAAATGATTCATGATATGAGTAAAAATTCATGATTATGTGTCTAAATGATTAATTTCACAAATGAAACAGCTAACGTTCATTGATTAGTAGAATTTAAAGTGTAAATATACTGTAAATAAATTCTGTTAGCTGGTTAATTATTGAATCAGTCATTTATTTTATGTCATTCGTTCTCATATCATAAAAAATGTCTATAGCCTCTCAAAAATTTGTGGTTAAATTTTAACTTAAATAATTTACACAATGCAAACCAAATAATTATTAGTCTTGTGCTAACCAAATAATTACTACTATATTTGATTTCAGGTAAATACCTGAAATTGGAGAGGGTTATGCGATTTTAAGTGGTATGTAAAAAAATAAAAAATGTCCGGATGTAAGAAACAGGACTTCAAACCGGTGGATGGCCTTAGGTACCGGAGTTCGTGGGTTCGAATCCCACTATGGCATGGATGTTCGTAGCCGTTTGGAGTCAGCTTTAACCAGTAGGTCCCGGTCTCATTAGCCCTCGTGTTGCAAAAAGTAGACCGTAACAAACCAAAATCACTGTGAAAAAAATCCTTGAAATTTAGATACTTTAAAAATTTTTTTTAAATTCAAGAATCTCTTTATAACATAATGAAGAAATAAAAGCAATTGAACAGTAAGTAAAAATTTCCTTTTTCAAAATAAACAGTATTTTTTTCTTTTTTTGGAAGACTGAAAATGAGGTTGACTTTAGCCGCAGTTAAAAGGTATTAGATCCCTCAGGTTATTTTGATTTCCTGAAGGGTATATTAAAATTTTCCTTATTTCATAATATTCATTTATTTTGAATTTTTATTTCTTTATCCGCTCTAAATCACCTGAATAAATCAAAAAACTTCAAATGCCTAGCAAAAGAGAAGCAATAAATGAGCCCCCTTTTTTGCATTGTATGAAATATTAGAATAAATATGTGCTGAAATCTCATAAAGAATTAAATTCGAGGATTTAAAATATATTTCCAGTAATTTGGACACAGTATATATTATTTTTCTAATCTTATTTTTAATAAAAACGTAACAGTATATATTAGCCTTTTATTGAATAATTATTTTCAATCGTCTATTAATTTAATTTGTTAGGAATTTTCAGTTTTCGTGGAAATAACCTAGCAAAATTTATAATACGTTTAGTAAAATGCTGATAAACAATTATTTTCGAATTTATTAAATTAGTAATTTCGAATTTATTAATTTGTTGCTGAGTAATATCTCATAAGTAAATTATCAAATTTCCTACCGTAATAATAAAACTATTTTGAATTGTAGTCATTAAAAAGGGGCATAAAGACGGAATTACTGTAATACCAATTACTACACAAGAATTGTTTATAATCTTCATTCTCTGTCTGACTCAGAAAATCGTGAAATAATTATTTTTATAACATATAAATATAAAATAAAATTAATATATATAAATTTAATTTTATATTCAGCTATATATTAAGTTACATGAAATTATCTTTTACTTCATTTAATAAGTTAATTTTTCAAATAAAATTATATTTAGAAACATTGATTAACAGTTCTTAGAAAATATTCTAGTACTAATTTTTAAAATCAAGTAGGTGAGTTTTCGCTAGAGTACAATCTAGTATTGAATTATCATATAATTATAAATTAATAATTCTCGAGAAAAATTCACCGTTATGGACATTCATCTATTCGAACAGACAAATTCTTTAGACAAATTGCTATACGAGTTGCACATATCTATTTGGAGCCTAATTTATTATATTTCCAGTCTTTGTTGACGGCAGAGTATGAAATTGATATGAATAATACTATTCCTTTATTATAACAGGAGATCAAAGAAGTTTTGTGTTTTAAACGAAAAAAAAATTAATATGGACAATATCTGATCACAACACTAAGACACTGGTATCGAGTAGCAGCGCCCTATCATTAGCCCATCATTCTGAAAAGAGAAGTACGTGTAGGAAAAAGAAATGACTTTTATGAATGATAGAGGGGTGTAGGTTGAGGAAAGGAAGCGGCTTGACAGGTCTCAAATTCTTTGCAATCGTAAACGGACACAAGTCCCTTAAAAATGGGAATGGTTCTAAAATATTTAGCGGGAAATGATAAAAGAAAATCGGGTACCTAAACTAATTCAGACTCTGCCGAAATATGGTAGCATAGACGGAAGACACAATTCGTAGATTTCTCACTATATCACTAAAACACACTTAAAAACTCTAGCACAGTTCTGAAGAACAACAACAATCCTGAAGAGGATTATAATAGCATACGAAGAACCCAAGCACAGGGTATCACTTCAATCTCACAAGAGATTTATCCCAAGACGGGATTTCGCTAATAAAAACTCTCCGATGGAGAGACTGGTCAAGACGACCTTCGGGTTAGCCGATGCGGGCTACTCAAGAAAAGATCCCAAGATGGGATTATAGCAAATAAAACTCTCCGGTAGAGAGACAGGTCAAGGCGACCTACGAGTTAGCCAATGCCGGCTACTCCTTCAAGAAAAGATCCCAAGGTGGGATTATAGCAAATAAAACTCTCCGGTAGAGAGACAGGTCAAGGCGACCTACGAATTAGCTGATTGCTTGCTAACTAACTTCTTTCCAAAAAAATATCTTCTTCGTCTCTTTCTAGGGGAGGGGCCTCCAAGAGACGGCCTCACCCACAATTTTATTATTGGGTCACCTAGCGATGACCTCATCTTCGACCAACTGCATTGGTCCGAGTTAAACCATTATCAGCCGTAAAGCTAAGATTGCATTAGCGGCAACATCTGAGAAGCGGCAAACCCTTTGTCGTTCCGCGATCATCTTTTTAGCTGACAGAAAAGGTACCGTCCAGTCTGGCGTATTGTTCCTTCACTATAGTGCGCGGCCGTGTAGACTTCATGGTGCCGTAGAAAACAATTCTTTTGTATCCACACAAGTCCACCTTTCAAAGCAAAGTTCTTTGACGATACACCGCTATATCACGCCGTTACAGTACAATGGATTTAGCGAAGTTTTACCGGAGATCACAAAATGCTTTGAACTACTGAATATTTCATATAAGAGAGTTTCGGATAAATGAATTTCCACTGTATTTCGTGTATTTGCACATAAGTAGCATGAGTTATGCTTGTAAATATTTATATAGATTTTGGGCCTAAACTCTGCAATAAGTTAGTTGACTGCAGCTAGTTGGTTGATAAGCACTGGATCCTCAAAGACATACGTGAGTTTATATGTACTCTTGTAAATTTCCAAACTTTTCTCAGAGAAAGTTCTTAATACTTTGCTGGGTCTACTATTTTGATGCACTAGGGTTACCTATAACAGCTATTGCTTAAAGCCGATTACAAGTGACCATGAACATCCACCCCAGTAGAGAGATTCGAACCTACGAACTCCAGTATCGAAGAAAAGTGCCCTACCTATTCATCCATCGTTCGGCAGAAGAAACAAGAAAGAAATAGTGAAAAAAACTCAAAGCTAGAGCCGAGAAAGAAAAACTAAATATACGCGATTTCTTACCTTTAATTTAGGATTATTGGCCAAATCATGTATTAATAAAGAAGAATTTTTGATTTAATGGAAAGCCTCACAGAAGTTGACATCCGCACTCTATCCCTTGATTTGGAACTCTATAATTAATTTATTTTACCATGCGAAATCAGGAACTACTGTTTAAAACTGATCCGCTAGGGACTTTACTATCTAAAGACATTGCCCTAGCAATTCAACTACACGAGAATGACGTTTCCGATTAGCAGAGGCTGATGGGAAATAGACACATATATTAGAAACCTACAAATAGTATAGAAGGTCGTTCTATAAAACATTTGACGTACAAACTTGCTACCATTTTATTTATTTATTTATTTTTAGTTAGAAATTGAAGAAAATTATAGTTTCAACTAGGAAGACTAAATTTTCAGGTATTTATATGCCCTTATTCAGTTTTGTGTTTCTAAAAATTAGTAGAATTTTAGTTTAAATTTTCATAAGAAAAATTAATTAGTTCTAAGTGCATTAATTTTTGTCCTATGAGATTTAGAATGTTCTAATAACGCAGTTTTAAAACTATAGTCTATACATATATATTCTGCATATAAAACTTTATTCTATGTTTAAACTATACACTTTTATAATAACATCTATGAATTAAAAACGTGTTTTGCGTTAACACCAGTCCTAAAATGATTTTATAAGTTATTACAATTCAGTATTTTCTATTTTCAAATAAGTATCTCTGACATCTCTATACATCTTGAATTTAATTTTCTCTTACATCCTAATTCTTTATCAACAGTTTGGTATATATACAATTTAATAAATTATATAATTATTCTATTTTTTAGATAGTTGTATAATATTTTATTAAAATATGAAAAACTGCATTTCTAAGCATTTCCCCAAAGTGTCTTTTTTAATTTTTTCATTCCTTATTTTTTTATTTTTGTCTGGACCCTATTGCTTACCTCCACAAAAACTTTATCGAGTTCCTTTTTTTATAATGCTCTTCCAGCAATTTTTCCATATTTTTATAAAAGCCTAGCTTGGTGCAAAGACCCGCGGCACTTTCAATGTTTTTATTTCTTGGGGTTTATGGGGTAAACCTCAAAATGGGGAACCGTAGTTGTTTGTGCCGTTTCTAGTTTGTTTTTTTAATGGGTAAGAAATTTGTGAGTCCTAGGACTGCCAACGTAATCATGCATTTTATAAACTTAAAATATATTTTAACACTCTATACGGTGCACTTCGAAATTTTCAGCCTCAACCGCGTTCTATCTGACAGATACATGTTTGTTTTATACGATTTCTACTGATTTGTATAATTTCGAATATTTTGGTTTTGTTCTTTTTAGGCTAAGGTTATTACACTCCGATTATTCTTTATTTTTCACTTTCCACTTTTAACATAAGTAAAGAGGTTAATGCTTTCATTTCAATTCTATCGGGGAGCCTTATCTCTCTTTTTCTTATAAATAGGTTAAAAATGGTACAAATATACTTGATACAATTTTACAAATATTTCTAAAATTTGGCCAGAAAAAAAAACTAGTTCCATATAACTTACCACAAACTTATTATCAATCATCTTCAAACTGTCACTTATTTTAGTGACAGCTTGAAGATGTTTGACATCTATATTGTTGTCAAATAGTCACGACATAGTCGATTACAATAAATTAGGTACAGAGTAGTGAGATTTATTTTTTATACGACCTAATGCTTAAAGTTAATTATGAACAGTTACGAACACCTATGCGAGCAACCACAAACTATTTTGTCAATACCACAGACTATGGTGTCAAAGAGTAGTGCCCTAGTCATTTTTGCTATCGTTCGACCGTGACTGTTAACCAATGAATTGAAACAGTGTGTATGGCAGAAGAAGCTGGCAACAATAAAGATATGTACAAATGTATAAAGATATATATAAAGATATGTGTAAAGATATATACAAACATATTCCACTCAAACGGTAAGTGAGTAGTTTTAAAAAACATCTTAAACTAGAATTAATTTTCTTCAAAAATATTTTCTCATGTTTAAGTTATTGACATTAGGCAGAGAGTATTTCAGAATGCTTTTTTCAGTTTCATTTAAGGGACTGTTTTTAGGTACGCTTAACAAATATTACTTTTCCCTCGTAATAAGTAAAAATACAATTATCGATTCGAGGGATAGAAGAATCCAAAAGATCAACAAAATTATCCTCTTTCACGTCCTCTTTAATTTAAACTGTTTACAGGCATTTATGAAGAAAAAAGAATTAAGAACAAATATCAATGAAAAATTTACAATTGTAAATTTTGCAATTTGTAAAAAATAAAAATAATTTTTAAAAAATTTGTAAATTTGAAATACAAGTGCAAATGTCAGCCTCATATTTCAACCTTTTAAACAAAAACACAAGCTTGCATATTATTTTTCAGTCTAACTAATGATTGAACTAAAAATTTCTCAAATTAAAAAAATTATTTTTTAATTTAATATTTTTTAATATAGTGATTTAAATCATTTTTACCACAAACTAGTTGCATATAACTTTTATGCTGTTCGAACTTCCAATTACTTCAGGTAATTTTGTTGTAATATTCTACTATCCCACCTTCACATTTTTCACCTAATCGATTACCTACATTTTGTACTGGTCATTTTTTTTATATAAAACTCACCATTATTAGAATAATCATCATCGAATTTTCTGCCTCTGTAATCAGTTTAACTATTATCACATTCCTATTTATATGATTCTAAGAGACTATCTTTATTATTTATTTCTGCATATTCTTCAGTATTTAATTCCTTATTTCCGTTACAAAATAGATTATAATAATTCAAGAATTTTTTTTTATTTTTCGTATCTAAAAAATATATCCTTCTTCATATCTTATCATAGGAAACAGCAAGTCGAAACATGATAGGATTCCCTATGTAATAATAGCCTAAGTTATCTGTCCGTCTGTCCTCGAATTTATGAAGCCGTTGTACATGGATAGATGCATCCATATAAAATACTTGATGAGTTAGGGTTAGCAAAGTTCGAAATCCACCCCTTCCCCCTTTTATAACATTTAATGCCATTATTTCAAGCCCTATTTACCCAGGTTAAAAGCAGGTAATTAAATTTATCAATTTATCGTATAATAAATTTGTAAAAATAACATTTTTTATAGCATTATCACTTCATTCCTTTAACCATCTTATTTAATCATCTTTTATTTTAAATGATTTAAATATCGTCTGTTAATATTTTTATATGTTTTATCACTGAATTTAGATATTACGCAAATAATTTTCTTTTATATTTGGCTTAAATAATAGATTAGGTACGTATGTAATAATTTTAAATTTAATCATCGATCATTTTTTGTTGCAATGACAACTTTATCGCCAGTTTTAACAACAAATTCTATCTACCTTCATGGTGTAGTGGAAAATGATAGTTTCATTCCTTTACTTCCATTAATTATTGTGGAGAAAAAAAATTGGGAAGACCTTAACGATAATTCCGACGTAGCTAAGAAAACTTAAATTATCTTTCTAAATGAATTCAACGGGATTCTAACATCCATTCACAGTATCGGGAGACTGTGAGGGTATGAAGATAAACAAATTATTAAGTGTGTACCAGATAATTCTCAGCCAAAAAACAAATGATATTTTTATCTGCCTCATAGGGTACAACTCTGGAAAATTGAAAATTTTACTGATTCCATCATATGACGAGCTATATGCTAGTATTTTAATACGAACGTTATCAGGTGCATCTATTTTAAACTTTAAAAATATTGTAACACTCTATTCGATGCACTTCAAAATTTTCGGCATCGGTCGCATTCTATCTGACAAATACATGTTGGTTTTATTTGATTGCTATTGACTTGTATAACTTTAAATCAGAGATACAAATGTTAAATTGAAATGAAAAACAGAAAATATTCCTACATTGTACTGTTAGTTACTGTATTCAAGGTGAGCAGATGGAGAGATACTGATAAAATCAAGGTTTTAACAAGTAATTTTGGGAGAAATAAACAAACATTTCGACAAGCAAGTGTCTGACTCATTAGCACGTCCGATTGAAAGTTTTTTCAATTAGATTATAATATCTAATATTTTACTCTAAGAAAAAAGTGGGTAAGTCAACTATCTCTAATTTGTATTAAATGCTTTTGAAGGTATTTTACTTTAATAGGAAAAATAAGAAAAATGCAATTTTCACTCCAGAAAAGTAATTCGTTATTTGAATAATAAAAGGAAAGCTTTACTTTACAGAAATTTTATAATATCCGGTATTCAAAGAAGATAAGAGATATTCAAATATAAAATCTATATTACTAAAACTTTGTTTTATCTAGAAAAAAATTTGCTTAAAATAAACATTTCGACATTCGTATGTGTACGTGTTATATATTTTAAAATGATTTTACAGGATTCTATCTCCGATATGTAAGGAATTTTTCAATATTCAAACTTTTATATCGATCTTATAAAATGAAAACATTCGCTGATCTGAAAACTACACGCGTGGTATACATGCGTGAGTGCAGCTACAAACATTCTTATTATTACTAAATAAACAATAATTTACGTCCTTTAAAGGATTCTACACTTAACAAAACAATATATTATGAAGTGTAGTTAACAATACAAGTCCTAATTACGTATAGAGGCATTTTAAATTTTAATAATAAATAATTAACTCTACACTGCACTATTTTTCTTTTACAACTATGTTTTTTCACACACATATTTGAGCCCAGATGATGTGCAAAACTATATTTAGAAAGTTATTTTTTAATTATTTTACTAATTTTAACAACAAACTGTACGTACTGCGTATATGAATTCAATATCAGTAACCTTGAAATATATATATACATTTATATACAATTTAGGCTAATTACCTCATTTTACCAAGGAAATATCCTTGATTGCAACTTTAAAAATATAAGCAGAGTGTATAATGTAAATATAGCAAGACGATAAAGATCTGCAGCACGTAAATAAAGCTTGTTCTCAAAGATATAATACTCACTTATTACTCATATATAGAGATGAAATAGATAAAAAGAACGATTGAAATACAAACACTATAATGACATTTTATAAGCTTATTAAGGACAATCAAGATTTTATTACTCCTTTTAAGCATCTTTATACTTATATTTCCCTTAAAGAGGTCAAATCTAAGTGTCATGACATTTCATTCCCTTTAATGACATTTTAATTCATTGGCATAGAGATATAAATCCAGTCAAGAAAAGTAAAATGCTTATAAGATAAAAATGCTTAAAGTCTTTCTTAGTTTCAGTGTTAAAGAAAAAGTATAATCAATCTTTTCAAATGATTGAATTGTTTATATGCTTTTTAATCAAGATTTTTATAAAAAAACAATTTTCCATATTAAAAGAAATAGAAATATAGAATAAAATATGCTTTGAAAATGAAATTGTATTTTAATTTAACACTATTTAAAGACTATTTCTTACAAATTTAGGGTACAGCCTTTTTTATTTCATTTCTATATAAGAAATACATAACTTACTTTTTGATTTAAAGAAATAAAATTACAGTTAATATATAAAGTGAAAACAGCTGTGCATACATTCATTCAAAGAATATATTTTGTTAAGATAAATATAAAAATTTTCTTCGTATAATAATTTAATTTAAAAAGTATCATAACTTGTTCTTCAGTAATAACACTTTGAATGGATACGATGAAAAAGAAAAAGTTTCTAGATCTAAATAACGTTTTATCATGATAAATGATTTTCTACTAAGGAACACGAAATTAAAAAGTATTAAAACTTTTATTTAAACTTTTCGATTTCAAATCAATTTACATTTTATTTGCTTTAAATCTAGAAGTACGTTTCGAAAGTAAGCGATGCTTCAGAAATTTCATTCAATGAACCAATATAAAGTAGCCATTGCTTTTAATAGATTTTTTGATTAGTCTCTATTTTATTCAGCAAGTTTTGCTAAATCAAACGTGTCTTCTGATTAGATGAAATTTGTATGAACTTGATAAAAATCTTAGATAAACTGAATTTATTTATTCTAAAAAACTATTAAAAATATACAGGTATTTCAACATGTGGTTTTAAGATAGAAATCTAAAATATTCCTATAGACAGAATAGTTAAATTTTGTTGCCTTTTTGTATTTGACCATACATTGTTATCGTTAGTTTAATAGAAAAAAAAGTTTTTATCAAATACACCTAAAACTTAGTTTTTGTGTGATATACAGCATACATTTTATGCAAGGAAATATTTTTTATTCATAAGAGACTTAGTTTTTAAAAAATATCAATTTTTCAATTTTTGGTTTAAAATATTCTTTGGTACATAATGAGAAAAAATTTAAGGCTATATAATAATTGGAAATGCATCAAAAGCCTCTTTTATCATGTTTATGTTCTTTTAAATTGTCGCTTACAACGCTTTCATTGATTCATCTGCCTCAGTAAGTATTAAAAATGAATCTAAAACAAGATAATACAATCTATATATACGAAAACATAAATAAGAGAAAGAATTACTTATGCTGCTGAATAGTTTTAAAATGTGAACATAAAAAAATATTTTTTAATGACATCCATATTTCATCAATTTCCACTAATGTTAATTTACTTTATTTATACATTAATAATATCCTACAAATACAAAAATGTTTTAAAGTAAGAATCCTGCTTGCTTCATTTTATGAAAAAGGCTGATAATTATAATGAGTTAAATATATAAAACATATTTGTGCAAAATATAACAAGTTATTGAAGGCTTATAAAATTTTAATATTTTTCATTTTATTTTAAATATTTATTTCAATTGGAAGTCTTTAAACTGATTTATGCAAACTTAAGCTGTAAAAGAATCTATGGTTTTTTATAGATTTTTATATATAAATTAATGTTTTATTTTTTTAAAGAACCTATTACTTAGTTCGAAATTAAATCTTTTAAGATTTTTAGCGTATTGGTGTGAATTTAACAAAATTTGGTAGTAAAATATTAAAAATTGAATGCGATAAAAGTTTTTAAAATGTATAAAATTTTAACAATTTACCCGAGAAAATGTTATTTGTTTCTGAAAATCCACATATGTAAATAAATCCTTTTAGCACATTCACAAAATTTAATGAAACAACATTAAAAATAAAAATGTTGTCTAAAGGTCTAGAGGTGTTAAAGTCCCCTTAATCTTTTAAACTAATTTTTAAGGCAAAAATAAAGATAACAATTTAAAATTTGAAACATTTTATTTAAAAAGAAAGCACCTGTTAAATGATATTAAATCCCTAATTACTTTTAGAATTAGATTTATGTTCATCTTCCGTATACATTAAACGGTTTTTATTGTGAAGGTATAAGACACTTTTAAAAATATTTAATTATTAATATATTTATCCATAGATTATTAAAGTTGTTAGATTTTTCATTATAACGAGACATTATTAGCTTTAATTTAATGAAAAAAAAAATAAGATCTATGCTGAAATACACGGAAAAAGGTTTTCCTCAATGGTTAATTTTATAAATTTTATCCAAAGACATATCTATTATTAGTAAGTTTCCATAAACATTTTTAAAGAGCAAAATATGCATTTTAAAAGTTAAAATCGGAATAATTTTGAATTGGAAAAAATAGGAAATTTTAGACTGTAGCAAATCATTCATTCATTATGTGTATTAGATTCAAATTCATTTTGCCATATCTTAAAAAAACATTTATTATGGTGGTTTTTATGTCTCTAAAAGAGTGTAATTATTAATATACATAACTGTATAGAGTAGCTAGCATTTACTTTATAAAGGAAATAATTATTTAATGCAAACAATGCTTGATGTAATTGTATTATTTACATTTTACACGATTGAGGCTTAGTATTTATTACGTTTTTTAAAAACTGGGAGCAAAGTTTTTAACATAATTATTTTAAGTGTTCAAAAACAAAGTATTAGTAGTTAAAAAAGTGACCTAAATATGGTATGACAAATGATCAGTTTTGTTTTCAACCTCTGTAAAAAGTATTATTTGCATGATGATTAATGAGAAAATTTTGTTGGTTTACAGTTTAGTTTTACATTTTAAATAAATCAAAACATACTTTAATTCTGTCGTGGAGAAAAATCTAAAAATTATTTTTCAAAGTATGATTAACAATCTTTTGTTGAAACATTATTTTGAATTAAAACTATGAATATTTATGATGCTACAGATAGAAGTTACTGTCCTTTAAGCAATCAGAAAAGTTTCAGGTATTTCTTTGATTAGCCTAATTAGCTTCAAACATTATTAAAATTTTAGGAAGACTTCAAATTATCTTTTAAAAATGTTAGTTTTAAATACAACAAAAATATTGTTCATATAAATTGTATGCAAAATTATGTAAAAATATTTTATGGTTTTTACTACTTTTTAATTGATGTAATTTTTAGTCTTCAAAAGCAAAATAATTTACACAAACAATGCGGGTTTTTATTGTATTGTCTACATTTTACTTGATTTGGAGCTTAGTATTCATTAAGTTTTCGGAAAACTGAGAGCAAAGAAGTTTTTAACATAATTATTTTAAGTGGTGAAAAATCAAAGAGCTAGCAATGAAAATTTAACCTGAATGCGGTATTACAAGTGATCTATTAGGTATTCAAACCAAATAAAAATTATTATAAGCATGCTGATTAATGGCAAAATTTTTTGGTTTACTTTAGCAGTGTAGTTTTATATTATAAATACATCTAAATATACTATAATTCTGCCAAGTAGAAAAAGCTAAAAATTATTTTTAAAAGTAGGATTTAATATCTATCGCTTAAACATTATTCTGAATTTCAATGAATATTTATCGTGTTGTACATAAATGTTTCTGTTCTTTAAACAATCATAAAAGTCTAAGGTGATTTTTTTTATATTTCCTAATTAGGATTATGAAAGTTATAAGTTATTAGATATTATGAAAATTTTTGTAAATTCTCAAATTAACTAAAAAATACCAGTTACAGTTACCAATGCGAAAAATCAGTTTAAGAAAAAAATAATTTGTACTAATTTATGAAAAAATAGTTTTAAAGGAAATATATTCCTATGATTTTTTTGTAATACAATTATCTGCATTTAATATTATTCAAATCTTTAAAGAATAAAAATAAGTAAATAAATAAATAATAATTTATGCAAATAATGCCTGATTTAATTACATTCTCTACAATTTACGCGACTGAGGATTAATATTTATTACGTTTGGGTAAATTGAGAAAAGAGTTTTTAGCATAGTTATTTTAAGTGGCGAAAAGCACAAATCTTTAGTAGTTATAAGTAACCATATCAAGGTATCACAAATGAATTGTTCTGTTTTAAACCTGTAATAAAGAGTGTTACCGTGCTTAACCCATATTGTACCACACCAACTAAATATTTCTGAAAATTTTTAAAACTTTATTCATAACATTAATATGATGTAACTAAGCATATCAAACCAAAATTTTAAAAATAAATTTTAATTAAGTAATTAGCTGTCCTATAATTAGGCCAACGGTCTAATACACTACTAAAACTTAACAAATATCACTTACATTGCGTTAGGTTGATTCATAGGTGAAATTTAGGAAAACATTCAAAGCAAAGTTCAACATTACATTTTAAGCACACTGCTGTTGCTTTTCTTTTGCAGTTCTTGAACTGGCATTTTTGGTAAGGGGTAATAGAAAAAGGATATACGTTGTAAGATGCTAATACCCAAAATTTATATCCAAATTTTACAGGTTTATTTTTCATGAACATCTTGCAACTGTGACTTCCAAAATATTTTACCAATCTTTCATCTATGGTGAGAGTTTCAGAAAATATACCAAATTGCTTCAAGGTTATGCTGATTTTGTCATAAAAAGGTCGAATTTTATAATATTGATATTGTGGATCAATTGAAGAATCATCGTTAAAATGGATAAAGTGTTCGGTGCCATAATACCGTTTTCTGGACCTAGCGTTACTCACGAATGTAATGCCAATGTCTGGAGTACTACAAGTAAACTTCACTATGTTTGAAAAAAAATAATAAATATAAAATTAAAGATTAAAAATTGACAGTTTTTAAGGGGCTGCTAAAAATAAATTTTACAATACAATATATTTTGATTTCTCAGGTTTTTTTTTGTTACTATGATAAAGTGTGCCTATTTTAAAAGTTTTAAAATAAAATCCCCTTAGAAAATATTTATAACTTTATTATTAAATGGAATTCTATTTGCTGTCCTGTTTATAGGACAGCGGTCCAATATGGGTTAACGATTAATAATATTTTGTTGGTTTAGTTTTACAGTTTAGTTTTGAATTTTAAATAGATCAAAATATACTCCAATTTTGCTATAGAGCAATCTTAAATTATTTTGAAGGTAAAATTAACTATCTATTGTATAAACATTAGTCTGAATTCAAACCAGGAATATTTGTAATGTTACAGTCTTTTAAGGGAATTCAGACATTTTCAATTTCACATTCCACGGAAATATACAACTATGAGACACTGAATATTTTTAACTAAACGAAATTCATCAATAAAATATTTTATTTATGTAAACTACATTATTTTTTATGTTACAAGCAAATGTCTTAATTATTTCGTTTTTAAACTAAATGTAGGGAATTAAATATTTTGTATAAAATGCATTGCAATAGTTGGTGATGCATAGGCATGCATAAAATCCTTTTTATTGCTTTTAAAACCATAAAGTATGTTTTATTACTAATAAAAACTACTGATAAAATGTATTTACTTTTGAGTAAAATAGTTTATGTTCCATTATGTTGAGTACAAAATTGTATAAAATAAGTTAAAATAAAAGTTTAAAATCCTAAAATAAGTTCGATTATTCTTGCGAATTTCCTAAATAAAAATTATATTATTCATGAAAGACATAAATTATATTCATTGATGGATCTGACGTTATATAAACATTCAAGCAAAATTTTACGTCTTTTAGGAAGATGGATTTTTTTTACAACTGCACAGAATTACTGAAAATATGCATTCTGTAAAAAATTCAAATGACATTATAGTTTTCTATAGATGACTATGGATTCTCGTATTGTATTATCTTCATTAAAATAAGTTTAAGTCTTGATTCCTGTAAAAAATTCAAATTTTGGAAATCGGCAAAACATCTGCTATTTTTTAAATAAAAATTGAGAATTCGGAATTTTTAAAGGTCCAGAATGACTTAAATCACTAGACCAATGAAAAAAAATTTCAGTAATTGCTTTAATAGTTTCCTGCTCACTTTTAGATATCCTAAAAATTTACGAAGTTTTTTAGTTATCTGAAAAAAAAAACCAGTTTCAAATCAAAAAAGAATTATTCCCACCAAAAAATTTATTCAATATAATACAAAAATAGTTTTATTGTTCCTATTATTTTTTTATTACGGTAATATTTACTATCGAAAAAATGTGGGAAACATCCGAAGTTCAAATTTAAATGGGGAGTACAGCAACAAACCAATGGTTTGCGATATTCGGAAGTAGAAAATAAAGATAATATATACCGGTTTTCGATAAGCATATTTTTCTGTTGTCATTATTTGTATCCCTAAAGCACACTGAAAGTGTCACAATATTTTTAAAACTATCATTTATATTCTTTAAATGTTCAAGTATTGAATAATTTATCTAAGATTATTTTAAAAACATTTGGCTATTGATCTCTGTTTATTTCCTGAAGTACTTACCCTTGGTTATTTGCAGAATATCGGAAAATGATTTTAAAATTGTCCAAAATTCTTTCAGAAACAGTTGTTTGAAAACATATAACGTTAAAATGATATTTACAACAGCTCTAACGCTACATTATGATGTCAGTGGGACAAAGGCATTTACTGTAACGTCATACAACATTATTCCTCACAGAATACCTGCTACAAAACTGTCTGCATTTCCGTTTTAGGAAATTCTTTCCTGAATCGTGTTCATTTAATTTTTCTGTACTTGTAAACTGAGATACTCCGTTTAACAGTACTAAATAAATATTTAAGGTTAGTAAATTATGTGTTTTGTATCACACCTGGAGAAAGATTTTATATGTTTGTTAAATTGGTCAGTGAAAAAATTTAATGAATTTTTTAAACCTAAATTGAGATGCAAATTTCAGTGGATAGTTATTTAACAGTTATATTTGTTTCAGTATGTCTGCTGTAGTGCTAACCCTCTTTTAAAAAGGTCCTAAGTGTGTTTAAAGTACAAATGAGATATTAAGATCCCATGATATTCACTTTGAAGTATGGAAATATGTTATGGATGTTACTCCCGAGAAAAAATAATTTCACTCTTTATAATTGAGGCTTATTTTGCATCATGATATAGAACTATAGAAATGTAGTGTTGAGGAAATAATTTAGTTAACAGTGTCTTACTCTGGTCATGACTGCAATCTCTCTATTAGCTCCGCCTTATTACACATACATACACATATGTAGTTAGACGGACTTCACTACGGGTGAATGCAGTCATGGCCATAAAAAGGACACCGTTTCAGTCAAAGACTTTTATTAGCAGAACGTTAGTGGACGGGTTCCCACTTCATTATCTACGGAGCAAACAGAGAGAGCAGCTAACATGAAGTTCTAAGTAAAAGTCTAAGAAACATCTGGGTCAAAATCTGTCTCCGATTGCATGGATCTCCTTTTTGTTCGCGAATTTCCCAAATTGACCGATAGCGCAGTATAAAGTTCAGTCAAAGACTTTTATTAGCAGAACGTTAGTGGACGGGTTCCCACTTCATTATCTACGGGGCAAACAGAGAGAGCAGCTAACATGAAGTTCTAAGTAAAAGTCTAAGAAACATCTGGGTCAAAATCTGTCTCCGATTGCATGGATCTTCTTTTTGTTCGTGAATTTCACAAATTGACCGCTAGCGCAGTATAAAGTTCTAATTGGTTTGACCCCTTCCTTGTGGGCTTGAACTGTAGCTACAGTGGTCAATTTAGATTATGGGTTAAAAAAGGGGAGAGCAAAAGGATGAGGGTTTTTATGCCCTTAAATTAAGTTTTGAAAACACATGAGAATTTTCTCGGGCCTTAATAAGGGCTTTCGGATATAAATTTACTTCAGCATCTTTGAGCTCGGATTCCCTCAAATTTCGTGACTCTATATTCCTTAAAGGGGCCATCATTATGATTTATACAAAATACCTACATTAGTTCCCTGATTTAGTTTATTTTTCCTTGCAGACGCACACGCACACACACACACACACACACACACACACACACACACACATATATATATATATATATATATATATATATATATAATATATATATATATATATATATATATATATATGTGTGTGTGTGTGTGTGTGTAGTAGGCATTTTGACTCATCACAAATTGAAAAAAAGGTATCCAGAATGGATCTCTAGCAGTCATGTGGTCGAAATAAAAAATAGTGAGAAATTTGAGGAATAAAAATATAAGTTTATATTAGCATCTCTTCTCAGGGGCTTTTGGTGCTAAAAACATGCCATTATATAGAGGTATGAACCATCCATCAGTGTGTTAATAGTTAGTCATGTCGTGACTCAGGTGAAGTGAAACTAAGTTATATAAAGGAATTCTATAAGGATTGTTTAATTAAACAATAATTAATTTTGGTGAATAGGAGTTGCACATTTCCCAGAATGAAAAGGGGGAAACAAATCAATTAAAAAAATAATGAATATATATATATATATATATATATATATATATATATATATATATATATATATATATATATATATATGTATATAACAAAAAAAAATGAAATGCATCTTATTAGTTTGAATGCAGCAATTTGTTAGAATACAACATTCTTGCTTTCTCAATGCATTTATTAAACTTTAACAGATTTTAATTCTGTGTCGTTGTGTGACTATCACATTTTCATTAAACTGATAATTTTGTTAATTCGATTATTAAATAGGAACTATATTAAGATAGAAAGATACATTTACCAGAATCACCTAAATATTTACGATAAACAGGACATTTAACACGTTAGTTCATTTGTAACCAATACTCGCAAGAACAAGAGAATAATTTTGAAATGCTTCCATTCGCATGGTTAATCAATAAAACAATGCTAAATTATTAATTTTCCTACTTTCACGGCAAGGAATTTAAAATTGTCTAATAAAGTCTTTTGTTTTGAATGGTTAAATTAAAAGAATGTTTAAAATACGTCAATACTCTATATTTTATTCAGTAATGCACGAAATTTAATTTTAACACGAATATCAATAAAATTATAGATACTTCATTCTGTTTATGATGCATTATAAAGCTGACATATCTTTAGCAAGAAATATTTTTATTATTAGAAAATTTAAAATTTTTCCAATAAGAATTAATTTATTATATTTTCTAGAAAATATGTATTTTACATCGATATTTTGTATAGAATGATCTGACAAGTTAAATTGATGCTTTAAAGGACGAAAACTGCATTGTGTGGGGTAAATATAGTGCTTTCTGCTTAGATATAGTGTTATTAACTAATTACGTTATTACTTGTCATATACTCATTCAGACATTTTGAAAACACTGAAACGATCCATTATTGAGGCTTAAATGATATGGCAACATAATACTTCATTTATTATGGCGTGATAAATGAATACTTTCAGAGTAAAATTAATCTAAGAAGGGTGTCACATGCTTTAGTGTTTTCCAGATAACAGGATGGATTTTAGAGATACCTCTTTTGAAACTGTTGCACAGATTTAAAGAGAGGGTCATAATACAATGTTTATTTGTTAACTAATACAGATATACAACCAAATTTATTAAAATATTAATTTTAAACATCGTAATTTTTTATCAGATTTATTTAATTTGCCATTAACGTTTTATGAGATACAGAATTATTTCCACTGGAAAGTCTTTTATTATAACAGCCTATTTTTTATTCAATGTAAAGAAAAGTTTAACGCAGTTTAGGATAACATGTTTTCTAAAGAATTATTAAAGTCCTAACTTAATAATAAATATTAAGTTCTGCTAAATGAAAAATTCATTTTTATAAAACAAAATACGAGGGTTACTCTGAAATTTTGTATAAACCCTAAAGATGGCCTCTTTAGGAATATTTTATGAGATACAGAATTATTTCCGCTGATAACTTTTTATTATAACAGGCTATTTTTTATTCAATGTAAAGAAAAGTTTAGCGCTGTTTAGGATAAAATTTTTCCTAGATAATTATTAAGGTCCTAACTTAATAATAAATATTAAATTCTTCTAAACGAAAAATTCACTTTTTTTATAAAACAAAATACGAGGGTTACTCTGAAAGTTTTGAGATAGGTGCAAACAAGAATTTACAAAATAAAAATAACGGTGGTTTAATTTTAAAATACAAAGTATTGTAATACAGGAGATGATTTTTTACTGACTTACTTCAACTTTTTTTAGCGTAGAATGAATTTTAAACGGAAGAGAAAATAGAATTGACGCGAGAACATTTTCGCGCTATGATTTTCTACGATTTTCAAGCAGGATTAAATCAAGAAGAACGCTTTCAACGGTTGATGAATCTCCAGCTCGTGCTACTGTATTCAGATGGTTTAAAGAATTAGTAGAAGTCGAAATTTTCTTTAGGATGAAGAACACACAGGAAGGCCTCAGTAGGCAGTAATCACGGAAAATGTGTTTGCCATACAAAAAATGTTAATGGATGATAATCGCTGTACCTATCAAATTATACAGAAGAAACTTAACATTAGATCCTCAGCCATACACAAAATTATTAATGAAGAATTACATATGAAAAAAGTTTTTTGCCTTTGGGTTCCCTACAACCTAACTGAGCACCAAAAAGGAGAGCGTATCAGAATCAGTGAAGAAACTCTTAAATTGCTAAATGATGGTGGCCACTGCATCATCTCTAAAATTTTAACGGGTGATGAAACGTACATACCGTTTTTTGACGTTCCAAATAGTCAAGAAAGCAAAGTATGGGTCTTTGAAGATGATCCCACGTCGACAACGGTGAAAAGACAACGCGCACTGAAAAATGTGATGTATGCCGTTTTCTTCAAAAGTACGGGATTGGTCAAAGGCATTAAGATGGAAGGAAAGAAGACAGTAACACCAAACTGGTATATCACTAAATGTCTTCCACAAATTCTACAAGAATTGAATGTTAGGAGACTAATGAAGAAGACTAACGACTAATGAGGAAACTAACAAGGAGACTAATGACTACAAGAAATGAATGGCTTGAGGCATTTAATCTGAGGAAAATCCATCTGCAAAAGTGCATTGATGCTGAAGGAGACTACTTTGAACACACCTAAAATTTTGTAAGTATAATTTAAAAAACTTAGTTGTATCTCAAAAATTTCACAGGGACCCTCGTATATACACTAACAGTAAAAATATGCAGTTGTATCTCAATGTTATTATTATGAATTAAATAAATCTTTTTACCCGGAAAATAACTTTTGAAGCATGTAAATTAAAAAAAATATTTATATCAAAAAGAAAAATTAATGATTTTTTATTTTCTGTGAACCTCAATTATGTTAATACGAGTGATCCATTTTATTGCATAGCATGATATTGCTTATTTTAAAACCTTTGAATTTCGTATCAGTTTTATTTTTTAATTTTAAAATATCAGATTTTTTAAAAATGTTTAGTATACAGAATAAAACATATGTTTTACTTGTATTTGATATAAAAAATTGTTTCTAGTATAAGTATTTCAAAAGTTATCTTGTTGGTAAATGAATTTTGCTTTTTCTTAAATTTGGTGTACATTTTTAGATTATTTTTATTTAAAAAAATCACTACTTGACTAAAGTGCATAATCGTTTTAAAGTTAGGGCATAACAAAAAAACTTGTTGATATTTCATTCTAAAGGATTAAAACTTGTTATTTTATTATGATTCATAAAAAGATGTTATTATAAAAATTTTAAGACACGAAAGGTACTATATCCCCTTAAAATGCTCTATTCTACTTTATTTTTCGTGATTTTCTACAAATGTTACATTTAAAAAATCTTTATATGTTTTCAGTTTTTATTTTATTTAAGTTGTTTAAATAGAACTTAAATCATGAAAAGTCAAGTTTTTAACGCAGATTTAAAGTACAGCTCTAAAAAGTGTACAATAAAATTACTAATAAATTAATCAACTGAATAATACAAGAACATGCTTTAAATATATTGCCTTGAAGTAAGACTCCGTGTCCTTGAGGTAGAGTCTCCTATTATGAGTTTAAAAAGTTGTACATTAAAGGTTGTGTAGTAGAGTTTCTTTTATAGATTTGTAAAAATTCTAATTTCTTAAGCGCATCTGTACAGCACTAAGTATGACTATGTATGATATGTACTTATCTGCTTATCAATGTTCAATAAATAAATGTAAATAATAAAGTTTTCTAATCTAACAGAAAAAGCATGCAGTTTAGATAAATGTAAGAATTTAGTTACGAAATTGTATTTACTCTAAAAAGTATTGAGGTTTTATTATTTATAAAGTTTCATGTTCTGCATTGTCGAAAACATCTCAATTCCCAAAAGAAATAGTTATCTTAAACCAGTGAAGTGAAGGTCCAATAAATCATTAAAACAAGTAACCATTAATTTGTATAGTGTTAAATAAAACGTGACATAATTTATCTCACTTTAAAACTCCTATCGATCATTTTATAGTTATACATAAAAATTACTCTGGGTTATACAATATGAAATGTGAATTTTTTAACCACGGTAAAGAAATTAGAAGGCTGTATTAAACACAACTTATTTTTTTCCTTATCTAGTGCTAAAATCGATGCACAGAGATGCAAAGATCTCACTACAGCTTCAATAATTAACGAATATTTTCAATAATACACACGACTGGTTTCTTCTTCAAATGCAATTAACTAATGGTTTCTTAGTTTTAAATTGCTATCAAATTTAGTTACACATTTTTAAATAAAAGAAGTTAAAGTTTTTCTGGGATATATGATTTAACAAAGCCATTATTCTTCAAATTATCCTTATAAAGTTAGTATAGGATATTTGTCTTAAGTTATAATTAATTATCGAACTCTTATTTCACTTAGTTTTAATTTTTCACTTCATAATTATACTAAATTAATCATGCTTCTGAAAGTTAAGTATATGTCACCAATTAACCCTAGAATATTAAACTTTATCTAGAAATTGAATTTATTTTGTAGTTTATTGTTGATTTTAAAAATAATTTACCAGTAAAGAATTTGGTTGAGAATTTGACATTTTTCAAAAGTAAAGATAATGAATATAATAGAGTTTTCTCGATTCAAAAACTACAGAAAGACTTTAAATTTAAAATTCCTATTATTATCGTAATTTCAATTTATCTTTAATATAGTTGAAAATATTTGAAAAGTTTATAAAATGGAAATAAATAGAATTCATAATGATATCTTTAATAATGATTAGAATTGTAAATATCACAAACATTGGATACTATCTCCATGTATTTTTTTTACAAAATTTCTTTCCTTAATTACTCTGTTTCTTATTTCATTAGTTTTGGTGCTTGAGGTACGGATTTTTGTCTTAAATAATTAATCTTGTTAAAGTAAAACTTTGAGAATAACAGGAAATTTTACATATACGTAAAATTTGCATTAATGATGAGAAAAATAAAGGTATCATTTGAAAAAAGCCATTATTTAAAATTCTGAAAAAGTATAGTGTTTCAGTCTTTACAGAATTGAAAATTAAGTTTTATAACTTTATGTGGAACAAATATGCATACATATTTTTATAGAATACACATAGTCCTTTTTAAAATTAAATTATAAAAACTATTTTGGGGAATTCATAAATGCATATTATTTTGCAGTTCACTATTAGTATTTAAGATTTAGAAAATAATTCAGTAAAGAATATTTTTTCTAAAGATACGTTGGAAAGTTGGCGGGAGTCAGGCATTGTTTATCGGAAACAAAGTTAGTGTGTTTGAATCCTCCTGATGACCTGAATGTTCGTAGCTGGCGACCATTCTCATATTGATCCTCAAGGACATATTTACATCAAGAACACATTACGCTCATGCTGTTAATCAAGGTGTATTTTCCCCTTTAACTTTTTTCATGATTTCTTCCTTCATGAGCTAGTTTATAAAACTAGCTGAGCTAGTTTAGTATTGCAAACATAACTGCGAATATTCCACGGGAAAGGTAACAAAAGTGGTTATGCGCTGTGATATCTAGAGGCATTGCAGGCGCTGGTCTAAGAGAGTAGTTTTTTGCTAATGACCTGTCTTGATACGAAAAAGAATGACATAAGAATCTCAATACTTTGAGTAACAACCAACTCCGTCGTGTTTGTGATAAAAGTCATTCTTTGGGAACTATGTGATTTCCCTGACTGTCCATTTTTGACATCTAGTGGCTCACGTGTGTTATAGACGATATCCCTTTCTTTTGATTGTAGAACTTGGGGTAGATCCCTTTTATACCCGGTTATTTTCACCGTTTCATTTTAGCTGATTCTTACAAGATTGAAAATTATTTTTAATTTAAACTATTTTTATTAAGCATATTTGTTTTCATTTTGATTTTAATTGCGTTATTTTCGCCTATTTATTCCATTGTTACGAGAAACAGAGTTAACGTTTGCAAAATTAAAATTATAGCCTTATAATTATACCACATGCTTATTATTTTATATGTGTCTTGGATCTCTTTAAACTGTCTCGAGGAAAAATTATGTAATTTTCCATTAGTTAAGAGTGGTCAGATTCATCCCTAACTATATCAATTTTAGTTCTGTAGTTTATCATTCACATAAGATTAAGAAAAAATTAAACTTAAATAAATGCGTAAATAATTTTTAAAAATAACTCATTTTATTTTTTTAAAATTTTCATTAATGCTGGCATGTAACATAATCTGAAAGCTAATTTGAGTTTTAAAATAAATATAACCTTCATTTTGGAGATGGTGAAACACCAGACCAAAGGTGTGTATTATCTTTATATAAAAATACTAAAATAGGTTAACTATATAAAATGTAACACCTTGCTTTGAAATTTAAGAACTACAACATATTATTTAAGAAATTTTCCATGTTATGTTCTACAGCTGATTAAAATTTATTTTAAATGTTCCGTATAATTTTGAATACTTTGCAGTTTTAAATAAATTATCATTCCATTAATAAGTTAAATGTATCACTTAAATACAAATATTCCTATTTTTACTGTCTACTCTTCTTTCATCCAAGCAAAAATTTGAATTGATTTTCTGTATAGAGATATTTTTATCGAATATCCAACGATATTGCTTTCTATTATTCTTTCCCTATTTCCCAGAATCAATCAATTGATGGATTCTAGATAATGTTACCAATTAATTATCTACATCAAGTATCATTTGATGTTTTGCGATATGAACGAGAATTTTTCTGTTTGCCAAGGCACAATAGGTGACTTAGAGTAATTATCAGGAATAAGTTACTGTTTCAATGCCAGCGGATATCATCCTATTTTTGTATTATTCCTTGAATCAGTGTTTTAACATACTTACCTTTTGGAATGAAAACTTCAGAAAACAACTTGGGAACAGGAAAAGGGTACCGTGGTAAAGACTGGATTGAATTAAGTTTGCTGATATCATTGATTGGTACTGAGATTAGATAATATTTTTCAGAGGATATGGTAGCTCATTGCTTTGAAGAGAGAAACTTCAGATGAGTGAGGTGACCATATTTATAAACAGTTTTTGGGCATGATGTCCTCGAATTCAAGGTAAACATGGGGACCCTAGAAAATAATTTTTGGGACTTATTTTAGGATTTATTTGGGACAACAACAGGCATACCCATACCTTACTGATATAATTGAGAATAAGCTTTATTTATTTGAGCTGAGATTTTTTTTTAAATATTGGGAAACAACAAATATTTATTGCAACTCTGAGTACATTCAATTTTCTGTCATTTTAAAGGAAAAAACTCTTTATATTGTTTCTTGTTATTATGTACTCAAACTTCATTTTATTATGACTAAAATAAAAATTACAGATTTAATATAATTTTTTATCAATAATATGTGTACAATGGCTACTTAAATATAAAGTTCATTATGAATTAAAACTGTCTTTATCTAAAATATATTTTGCCAGTAACATAGACAAAACAACAGCAAAATGATTTTCTGAACTGTTTTTTAGCCTCAAATGACTCCTTGTTGTTCAGAAATTCTTCAACAAAATAAATATGTAGACGAAATTAAGCTATATTTTAGTTAAAGCGATAAAAAGGGAAGAAAAGAACAATTCTAGAAATTTAGAGACTTTCACGTACTCAAGTAGTCAAAGTATTTTTTTGGAACAAAATAAAAAATCTAAATTTTGGGACTCTCTCCGAATTACCAGGTTGTATGATCACCTTACAGAATAACAAAGTGTATAGGTTGTCAATGAGATTCTTTCTATATTTGCACAGTTCTTTTGCTGACTCTTATTCCCCATTATTTTTCCTTCATTAAGATGGCTGCTGCTGTTTAAACATTTTCCTTTCCTTTCTATTTGTAAGTATCATGTTTTTCTTTGAACTAAACGCCTAATATATAAGATGGACTCCGATACTGAAGAGTAGACCGCTACTCATTCAGTCATAGTTCGGCTTGAGAGTATGTCAGAGATATCTTTTAGCATGATTATAAATGATTATGAAATATTAACTAAGTTAATTTCATTTTAAATAAGATATGTGAAAGCAATAGTAGCTATGCTGTAATTGGTTATTTCTAAAAATTAATGAATACAAGAACTGTAAGGTGAATTAGAATTAATTAATCGACTATGCATGTATAATATTACTTTCATGCAAAAGTTCCTATTTTTTTGTATTTTTGAATAAAATCAATTTTTATCTAACACTATCTCTTTTAAGGATGTATTATGTTAGTGTAATGCAGAAGTCGATAGACCTTAACTCGGAAGACCCTTCAGACAGCTGTTTTTATGCATGTGCCAATATTTGTTAGTAAATTAAAATTAATCTTGGATGCATCCATTATCTTGTTTCATTGACAATTTGGCTCTTAGCTCTGCCGACGTCTGGTCTAATAGAAGAAGTAACTATGAATGATCTAAGACAAAAGTTGGCAGACTTTTAGAAAACAAGAGCAAATTTGTCAATAAAAGAAGATAAACGAAAGTATCAGAGAGCTATTTGTATACATTTATTGCTATTGAATTTTGATATTGCCTGAAGAGCCGGAAAAAGTCTGCAAAGAGTCACATGCGGTTAATCAGCAACGATGTACCGGCATCTGATTTAGTTCATCTAATAGTTACAAAACTTTATCTTACAATACTGAATAAAACTGACTAATACTGACGTAATCTTACAAAACTAATTATGTTCGTTACTGATATGAATCTTGTTTTTATCCTGAGATAAACAGATTTATTTTGATGTATCATTAGTATCATTGTCTTTGTCTAGTGACAATTTTTAAAGAAATTTTGAATAAAGTAAAGGAATTTATTATTTAATTGTGAGATCAATGTTGCATTAAACATGTAATTATTTAAAAATAATAATGAGCTTACTTAAAACTTTTATTTTAATGTTCATATTTTATTCCCCAGTTTAGGAAAATCCTGTGGCAATAAAAGTTTTATTTAATTTTAAATTCTTTATTTTCAGTTTGTGCATTATATATATATATATGTATATATATATATATATATATATATATATATATATATATATATGTATATATATATATATATATATATATATATATGAATAAACTTATGGTTTATTACTGATTTTAAAATATATTTATTTACCTACATCAATTACCTTCTAGAGTTTTACCACATTTCTTGTGTTTAGCCCCATGATTTAGCAAGCAGATTATCACTATTGTAAAATCATTAACATTATACAGGGAAAAAATAAATGCTAATTAATATAATCTTTTTCGGTAAAATAGTTTACACATGCCTCTAAAAAGGAATTTAAAAGGATAATTTTTTTATAGCCAACTTCATTTCATAGTTTGAAATTTCTGTTAGTTAATAAAACATTTTTAAATATCCCAATAGTGAAAATTTCAAAATAAGTCCTAATTTAAAATAAGGAGTTTTAACTAAAATTAAAACAATTTTTTTTTTGCGTCTTCTCTACATATTTAATATAAAACTATTCAAAATAAATCAAGGTTAACTGGAGGCAAATCTCATAAAGGATATTTTACAGTCGCATTTTGCCGTTTATTGTTTGCATATTTCAAAGCTAAAAGGTAAAACTAGAAAACAGAATAGTTAATTTTTGCGAAATGAGTTCTTAGCGATATTTAAAAAGTATTTTTATGTAGTTGGAAATTATTTCCATTTATTTATAAAGAGTTTATTATTTATTTATTATATTAATTATTGTTACTAGAGATGTGTTTCAAGACTTTCTTGTTGCATTCCCCTTAAATTTCAATCTTTGCTAGTGGCTTCATTTAAGGAAGTCTAATAACATTTTTTGAGTTTTAATTCTATGTTTTTTTATTTATAAAAATAATGATGATAAAGTTTATAATTTTTTATAAATAACATAATTTATTTGTATTTAGAAAAGTATTAATTGTCTGTTACTACTTTTCTATTACTATAATTGTTGCATATATATCATTATGTATATTGTTGCATTACCCTTGAATTTCTGCATTTGCTAGTAACTTCAGTTAAGGAAGTCTAATAAAAAATTTTAATTTTATTTTTATGTTTATTCAATTATAAAAGTAATGATGACAAAATTTTTAATTTTTGATTAATAATGTAGTTTATTTGTACTAATAAAAGTATTAATTGACTGTTACTACTTTACTATTATTATAATTAGTCTAATACTACATATTTTACTCTATTTTTGAGTTACATAATAAGAATATTTCTCTTTAGAAAGAGTAAAATATAACTTTCTGCCTGCAGATTGTTTATATGCGCGTTTATGGAAAAATAATATTTGAATATTTTTTCTTTCGAACAATATTCAATTGTCATCATTTTTTACTGTGCGGCAGTTAAATATTTTTATTTACTGATGCTAAAAGATTAAATACATGTATCATTTTTTAAATACAGCTAAATATTATTCCTTAAAAATAGAGTTATTTTAAAATTTCCTCAAAACTTTAAAACAAAAATTGTTATTTACATTTTAAAATGATCATTAATGAAAAACTATAAAATTAATTAGTTGGAAATTAACTTTTAAATTTTTTGCCTTTTTTTTCTGTAAAATTATACCAAATAATACATTTTCAGCATGCATGCGTTATTATATTTTATGTGTTATTATATTTCAAAATATTTCTGGAACAAAAATTAATTATTTATTGAGACCTAAAACTTTTGTCTCTTTGAACACATTTTGTTGTACTGAAAAGCTAAAAATACGAAATAAATTCCGAATAGTAATAAAAGAGAAATAAATCTAGTTAAATGCTTCATTGGTCAATAGCTCACTATGTAAGAACCAGTCAGTCGTTTAGCTCCTCTGATGTAATTCCGTAATTTTGAAGAGCTGCAGGACATAGAATCCAAGGTCGTCTAGTGTGCAACCTACGGGTCTGGATTCCAAAGTGCCTAGCTTCGGTGCCTAGCATCTACCTATATAGATAGATATGTGCAGAGGGCATCTGTAGATCTGTATTTTCTACAATTGGGACAATAGCAGGGGAGAGGGCATGCATAATAAACAGCAAAATTCAATATCTAAAGATTGTTAAAACTGAAGAAGAATCTCCAGTATGGCATCGCGAGCACTTAACACTCATCAATGGAGGAGAACTGTCATGAATTATCAGTTATCAAAGCTGCAGCTTGCTACCATTATAATCGTTTTTTAGAGCTGTTCATTTTCTTCCTATTGTCTGCACTCTGATTACGATTTAAACTAATACTATACATACTTTCCTTCAAGCCAAAAGTCAAGATTTCTCATTTAATGGACACAAATTTATGAGAACTGATTTCGGACTGAGCTTCCAATGGCCCTTGATACCTTCAACATTTGAAAAAGAATGTATACCAAGTGTTAGTATATTGTTTCTAGCACCGATTAACACAAATAAGTTTTTATGCTAAAAACGTAAAAACTTCTAAATTTTTGGATATATATGAACGTCATGTTTTAACATTTCATTGGATGCTCTGATTTATCAAATACATGCGTGTCAATATGCTCGTTTTCCCATGAAATAATACTTTCTGGGACTTTAAACTTAACATCTGCCCATTTGGTTATCTGTTCCTGTATAATGTGATAATTTTCAGCACAGTTTAGGAATATTTCCCACTTCTCAGCTTATTTGAAAATGTATATCTCTCAGATATAAGCGGTCGATAACGTTCGTCGCTAGAAGTTTTATAATGGTATTAGGTTTACTATAAATTTTCGATTTTTTTTCTTATGATTATTGTTAAGCGAATTTTATATTTGTATGTTGAAAAAAAACGTTGAGTTCTGTTTAGTGACGGAAATGGAGAAGTAAATAAATTGCATACAGAATTTCAAGCATACAGATTATCTATTGAACAAGAAAATATACAAACGTTTTTAGAACCTCAAATAAACGCAAGAGTTGTACTAAATCAGAAGAAGATAATAAATGTAGATTTACACAATATTCCTTCTAAATTTATAGGGAGTATTTTTGTTTGCAGCATGCAGTAATAGTGTGCCAGAAATGTAAAGCCGTAATATTATCTTCAATTTAGAATCGAATTAGAGTGTAATTGATTTATTTTGTCATTTCTATGCTACGCATTTTGTTGTCTTATGCATTTTTTTGTTTATTTTGCTTAAAACTGCAAAGAAAAAATGGAAAGAAAGAAGATGTATTTCCGACGGTAACCAGCCTGGACTTGAAAAGAACAGAAACAGAACGTTTAACGTAATATAAATCAACAGAAATCACATAAAACAAAAACTCATTTATGAGATACAGTGCTGATGCCGCAAGTTTCGAGGCACGACCGACTGAGTTCTTTTTTAGATTTCTAATTTAGATCTAATTTAGATCTAATTTAGAGTTCTAGTTTAGATCTCCCTCGGCAATGACTCGAAAGTTACGATGAAATTAAAAAAATTCTGTTTTAAAACTTTTTAAACAGTATTTTTTATTTCATTGCAGATTGAAGGTACCTACTTTTTATATGAATGTAAAAATGGAAGAAAACATAAACTGAGATTGTTTTAAATTTATTACATATTTTTAGCCTTTTTCAGTAAACGTTTAACAAATAAATATTCTTTAAATATTATGTATGTACCATTAGGCTTGAAAGTATTTTTGGAAGTAAAATGAATCATCTTTAGATCCTATACATTCAGGTCGATTGAATACATTTTGTGAATTTAAATAAGAGCTTACAAAATGAAATAAACTTTGAAAAATAATAAAAAAGTTGAACATAAAATTTATTTTTGAGAACAATACTTTGTTTGAAATAGAGTGACATTTAAATTATTTTCGCACTGGGTATTATTTTTATTGTTTATGTTTCTATTTAAAAAGCGAATTAAATGTTTTCATTACGAACTTTGGCAAAATGAAACATCGTTAACACAATAAATAAAATAAGTTCTGACGTCTATAGTTGACATTCGTCGAACAAGTTTAATTTACGAGAACGAATAAAATGGTAATACGAAGAGCATATTAAACTACGAAGGGAATGAAATTCAAGAGACTATTGTAATGTAAATATTTTTTAACAGTTTTAACTTTTATTCTATCAAACATTTACTGCTAAAATTTTATTTTATACCAGTAATATATTAATATATGTGTTTCACCATTTTTGTAACATTTTATCTCTCTATATGAAATTTTGTTTTTCACTCTTGATGTTTAGAACACTTGAGATTCATTTACACATGTTGAAATATTCTTTAATTTATACATTTTATTTTATTGGTTATTTTATAGTAAAAGCTATAGTTTCATCTGATGTAATTTTTTTTACTACATAGAAAGGAAAAATATATTTAAAATGAAATGGGAGATATAAGAAATACAACCTTTTTAGAGTAGTCAATCTATTTGACTGTTAAAGATATCGTGTTATTCAGTCAAAATGCCTCTACGAGATTTTTCTCAATTTTACATGTTTTGATTTGCAACTATCGTTTCTGTCCTTCCTATTAAATTACACTTTTTCAGAAGTGTAAAATATGACCCTATTCTGTATTTGTTGGAGAATTTCACTACCCTATACTTTGCAGAGAAACTGTTAATTGAATAATGTTGATCAGTTAGGGGCTTTGAACTGAATATTTTGCTTTGCATTTCTTTATTAGATATGTACAAGTATCCATGATAAAAATAGGTGTGGAGCTTGTAATAACACATCAGTATCAATTTCTTAACAACAATAAAGTTCAGTTTAATCAGTTAGGAATTTGCAATTTACTTTGGTCATTGTTACCCTAATTATATTTCATGCTTTGCTAGCAGAAAGAATTCCCTAGAAACTGCATGCAAACGAAATATTCTACGACGGTAATGAAGATTCACTGACGTACACGGCGTTGATACGACCAACGCGAACAATTCCTCTGCGAGATACGACAATTCTCCACTACGATTCTTCTTTGACACAACTACTTTTAAACTTCCTGTCGTTTTTAAAATTGCTTTACATTGAATCCAACTCTTAATCCAAGGCAGCTTTTGGACTCACACTGCGGTGGGAAGTAAGATGAAATACAGGAAAAAATCAATCAAATCAATCATACCTCAGAGTTAAATTATTAGTTCACGTTCAAACCTATTGGACTGAATAATATTTAGGTTCTGGTAACACACCAGGCTACAGTCAAATTTCTTTGCTACCTTTAATGTCTTGGCCCGGTCGTTACAATTCTAGACCCTCATTATATCAACTAACGTCAGTAATAGAGCAGTTTTAAGTTTCTGTTATTTGATATTGCATTATCAGGTGTATAGTTTTTATCCTTCCCAGATATGATTATGTTTACACTTTAAATAATTGTCAGTTATTATCTGTAATGTGTGAAAGTTTTATCTTTAAAATTCAGTTAAAACTTCCCTAAAACGCCAGTACACCCTAGAAATAAGTTATATATATATATATATATATATATATTTGTATAGTTATACAATTCTATTAACATTTATATAACATACAGCTCATCTTTTATGGATTTTTACAACTAAAATCTTATTTGACGTCTGTGTATGAAATAAAAAAACAATGTGCTCCCTAAATCCCAAAAGACATAGTAAATACATGTAAAACTTTTTGTCTTGTGGGGTAATTTAGGAATAAAGAGTAAAAAGTAATAAGTTTTCTTTCATTTATACATTGTATTTTATTGGCTATTTTATCGTAAAAGCTATAGTTTCATTTGATGTAATTTTTTTTACTATATAGAAAGGAAAAAATATATTTAAAATGAAATGAGAGATTTAAGAAATACAACCTTTTGAGTGTAGTCGATCTGTTTGACTGTTAATGATATCGTGTTATTCAGTCAAAATGCCTCTACGAAAGTTTTCTCAATTTTACATGTTTTGATTTGAAACTCTCGTGTTTCTATCCTTCCTATTAAAATACACTTTTTCAGAAGTGTAAAATATGACCCTATTACGTATTCGTTGGAGTATTTCACTACCTTATACTTTGCAGAGAAACTGTTATTTGAATAACATTCACTATTTTTTTCACTATTTTTGTAACATTTTATCTCTCTATATAAAATTTTGTTTTCCACTCTTGATGTTTAGAACATTTGAGATTCATTTACACATGTTAAAATGTTCTTTCATTTATACATTGTATTTTATTGGCTATTTTATCGTAAAAGCTATAGTTTCATTTGATGTAATTTTTTTACTATATAGAAAGGAAAAAATATATTTAAAATGAAATGAGAGATTTAAGAAATACAACCTTTTTAGTGTAGTCGATCTGTTTGACTGTTAATGATATCGTGTTATTCAGTCAAAATGTCTCTACGAGAATTTTCTCAATTTTACGTGTTTTGATTTGCAACTCTCGTGTTTCTATCCTTCCTATTAAACTACTCTTTTTCAGAAGTGTAAAATATGACCCTATTCTGTATTCGTTGGAGTATTTCACTACCTTATACTTTGCAGAGAAACTGTTATTTGAATAATGTTGATCAGTTAGGGGCTCTGAACTGAATATTTTGCTTTGCATTTCTTTATTAGATATGTACAAGTATCCATGATAAAAGTAGGTGTGGAGCTTGTAATAACACATCAGTATCAATTTCTTAACAACAATAAAGTTCAGTTTAATCAGTTAGGAATTTGCAATTTACTTTGGTCATTGTTACCCTAATTATATTTCATGCTTTGCTAGCAGAAAGAATCCCCTAGAACAGGGGTCGGCAACCTGTTTGTCCTTAAGGGCGCAATACTAAATTTGAAAATCACCGTGGGCGCATATTGTACAGATATTCAACAGGTATAAAAAGGCAGTAAAAAAAACAGATTTTTTATAACTTTATTTTGTTGGTGTCATACATAATGATACATATAATTCAGTATGAAACTTCGGTGTCCATATTTTCAGCTAATTTCTTATAATTGGGGATATATTTAGAGTTCCCGGGCCTTAAACAATTATCTAAATGTGAGTCATTAAGGTTTGTTAGGGATTTTAACTTCAAATATTTCATATTTGAAACTCAAAGACTCGCAATTGTATGTTGTTGCACAATATGAATAAGTTTTTACCGCACATTTCTTTAAAATAGAATACTTATTTTCATCGACTAAGTTCCAAAACATTTTATCATTACTATGCGCTTTTAAAATAATATCACTTTGCAAGTTTATTATTTCTAATTCTAGGTCTTCGATATTATGAAGCTCGAAATACACTGAAACTATTTCAAGGACATCATCTTCAGTAACATTGAATGGATTTATGAAAAAAGCTTAGAATGGGTTCTAATGCTGCAAAATCTTCAAATCTAGAAGAAAACTCTTCTATTAGCTTATCTATAATTTTTAAATATGATGTAGCAATAAAATTTTCATTATTCAAATTTAAACTCTCAACAGTATATTTTATATTTGGGAAATGTGATAAGGATTTTTTTCAATAGATGGGATTTCAACAACACTAACTTGCATTTGAATGCATTTACTGCACTAATCATGTCAGCGATATGCTGATTTTTCCCTTGTATTTTTAAATTTGATTCATTCAACTTTGCCGTTATATCTGTCAGAAATCCAAGGTCGATTAGCCAATCCTTATTTTCTAATTGCTCGTAAAATTCGCCTCTTGATGCAATAAATTCCTTTATTGGTGGCAAAAGCATGATAAACCGCTCAAGTATTTTACCTCTGCTCAGCCACCTCACTTCAGTATGTAAAAGAAGATCTGTGAACTGAACGTCCTCATCTTCTAAAAGTAATTTAAACAGTCTGTGTTGCATAGCTCCCGATCTTATGGAATTAATAATTTTTGTTACTATCGTAAATACGTGTTGAAAACCGATTGTTTTTGCGCATAGCATTTCCTGATGTATGAGGCAATGATAAGAAATAAATTTAGGGAATAAGGAATCCTGTCTACATAAGGCAATAAATCTTTTTTTCTTACCAGTCATCGCTGGTGCCCCGTCTGTTGTAATTAACGATAACTTTTGTACAGGTAATTTTACATCTGTTATATACTCTTTAAAAGTAGAAAAGATATCTTTTCATCTGGTGCTTCCCTTTAATGGCAGAACTTTAAGGAATTCTTCTTTTGTTGTAAAATCAGAAAATACCATCTTCAAACAAATTGCTAATTGTGATATATTTGTCACGTCTGACGATTCATCCATCTGTAGCTAAAAGAAAATACAATTTTTCATATCATTTGCTAATTCTGCCTCCAAATTCTCCGCAATTACTTCAGTTCTTCTAGTAACAGTTCGTGCTAATAATTACAACGTGTTTATAGCTGAAACTATTTCTGTTTTATTTTTAAATTCTTCAAAAAGTGAATCAGCAGCTTCGAGCATGGCTTCTTTCACCAATTCTCCATCTGTAAATGGTTTTTTATTCTTAGCTAGCAAATACGATATTTTATATGACGCAATCGTTGCTGCTTTATGTTGTTGCAGTGGTTTAGTAAAAAAACTTTGCTGGTTAGTTATTGAAGATTTTAAAGAAATAGTTTTTCTTCTAATTTCAGAGTTCATTGAATAGTCACTATCAAAATTGGTATGAACGGTCTTAAAATGTCGTTCAATATTACTTTTCTTGGGAATCGCAACACTATTATTACACAACAAACAAATACACTTCCCTTTGTAATCAACGAAACAATATAGATGTTCCCAGTCATCGTTAAATTAATATATTCATTTTCTTTTACATTTATCTATGAAGGGTTCTGAAACAAAAGAATTATTTCGGATTACTTGGTAGTTTTAAATACACGGTCTACGCGTGGTCTATTCGAAATACGATCACACACTAAGAAAAAATACGTGCGTGTTATTAGATACGCTCAAGGTTAGCAAACTGCTAATCTATTCACAATCCTAAACTCAACTGACTTCTTGCTGTATATCGCTGTTTGAGAAGAGTCAGTAAATCGCTCTGTCTATCATACATTTACATTAGTCCAGCGAGGGCGCATTAAAAATCGATCGGTGGCGCCATGGCGCCCGCGGGCGCCACGTTGCATGCAAACGAAATATTCTACGACGGTAATGAAGAATCACTGACGTACACGGCGCTGATACGATCAACGCGAACAATTCCTCTGAGAGATACGACAATTCTCCACTACGATTCTTCTTTGACACAACTACTTTTAAACTTCCTGTTGTTTTTAAAATTGCTTTACATTGAATCCAACTCTTAATCAAAGGCAGCTTTTGGACTCACATTGCGGTGGAAAGTAAGATGAAATACAGGAAAAAATCAATCAAATCAATCATAGCTCAGAGTTAAATTATTAGTTCACGTTCAAACCTAATGGACTGAATAATATTTAGGTTCTGGTAACACATCAGGCTACAGTCAAACTTCTTTGCTACCTTTAATGTCTTGGCCCGGTTGTTACAATTCTAGACCTTTGTACCTCATTATGTCAACTAACGTCAGTAATAGAGCAGTTTTAAGTTTCTGTTATTTGATATTGCATTATCAGGTGTATAGTTTTAACCTTCCCAGATATGATTATGTTTACACTTTAAATAATTGTCAGTTATTATCTGTAATGTGTGAAATTTTTATCTTTAAAATTCAGTTAAAACTTCCCTAAAACGCCAGTACACCCTAGAAATAGGTTATATATATTTTTTTGTATAGTTATACAATTCTATTAACATTTATATAACATACAGCTCATCTTTTATGGATTTTTACAACTAATATCTTATTTGACGTCTGTGTATGAAATAAAAAACCAATGTGCTCCCTAAATCCCAAAAGACATAGTAAATACATTTGAAACTTTTTGTCTTGTGAGATAATTTAGGAATAAAGAGTAAAAAGTAATAAGTTTTTAATTGTTAAACCATAAAAAATTAAACTCTTTTTCATATTGTTCATATATATGAAAGAAAATTTCCAAGAGAATTTTTAACACATGCCCAACTATTGTTCACTTAGAAGATGAGTTTTTATAATGTATTCCTATTGCAGTTTCTTCGATTAATAAGTAAAAATACTTAGTTGAAAAAAGTGTAATTTAAAAAGTTTCAAATCAGATTTATCTTTATTACAATCAGGACAAGTGATCTTAGAAACTACATACATTGCGTTATTTTGTGATATTACTGATTATAAAGGATAAAAGCAACTAAACAGCAACAAGTAAACAATTGCAGAATTTCCCTGCTTTATATATTTTTAAAAGTTTCTACTCAAAGTAAATGTTATCTAAAGAATTTTTTTTCATTAAGTGCTCTATAATTTTGAATAATGAATGCAACAGTATTGCTTACGTTTAATTTTTCTGCTGCTTCTCAATTACGCAGATAATTATTTTCTCTAGTACCGCTTTTAATAGCAAAAATAACTAAAAATGGAGCTGTAGGGACTCATAACAAAGGCATTTTACGTAGGTATAATTTGGAAAAAATATATTATGTAACTAGCAGTAAAGTTTTAAAGACATTTTACGCTCTCAAGAAATTTTCTGAGAAGCCTAACCAAACAAGTAAAATTTAAAAATAAATGAATGTTTTAAAAGAAGGGAATCTAATCTTAAGCGAATAATAAAACGTGTTGTGCTTTGTTTTATTTTGCTTATACCTTTTTTTAGGAAAAGAGAATTTTCTGCCTCGTTTGTGTGTTAATAATACGCACGAAGATTTTAATGTAAAACTAGAATTAGGTTCTACCACTCTTTCTCTCCAATATGTATGATGGGAAAAGGATATTAACAAAGCATTTATTATTGTTATAAAATATTATATTCACCTGTTTTCAAATTTACTTATAAAATAAAAATTGAAGTAAGACTCATATTTAGAAAATGTATTTTTCATCAACAAATACTTAGATTGGGACAAGTGCTTTCTTTTGACACTTCACTTGTTAAGATTAATTTCATATAAGACTTGCAAAAGAAAACAATACTAAAAAAGTAATAAATATATAATGCGGATTTCTTTTACTATTGATTCCCCAATATACATGTAAGGGTTATAAAAGTAGGATATCAGGAGTTTAGAATTTATAAAAAAATCTTGATTTAAAAAAAATTACAAAATATAATAGTTTTTTTAAAAGAATAATAACTATTTTTTATTTATGTTTTTAAAGCATCATATATACCCGGTTTAATTATGGCCACCCGGTATGAATAAAATGCACGAGACTTATAAAAGAAAGCTATACTAGAGAAATAATAACTACATACTGATAATTACCCTTTGCACCATTAATTCCCAATTGCAATGAAAATTTATAGAACATAAAGATAAATTCTAATGCTGTTGAATGATTCTAGACTGACAGCATTAAAGTACCACCAACAAACGAGAAAGGAAGAAGGTGAAAATGGTCAGTCAGTATTTTGTTAATTCTTTAATAATCCACCAATATTGCTTGACTAAAAATTTATTTCGTTATTATTCCTGGAATTAATATTCTTTATTTTGACAAATTGGTGCTTGAGGTTATTTTTTATAGGAGATTTGAAAAAGGAAAATATACTAGAAGAATAATTTATACTTGTGGATAATGATTTATTTTACCATTGAACCCCATTACTTATATAAGGACTAAAAACAAAACAAAAAAATAACTTGAAGAATTAAAAAAATTTTAATTTTTAAAATTTATATTTAGTATTTTGTCAAACTTTAATTATTTTTTATTTATATATGTAAAACATCAAATGCCTAAGACTTGCCAAAGGAAGTTATGCTAAAGAAATAACAAATACATGACGATGATTTCTTTTACCACTGAGTCCTCAAAGGAGAATAACAGGAGTTTAGAATTTCTAAAAAAACTTGATTTAAAAAATAATTACAAAATGTAATAGCTTTTTTTAAAGAATAATAACTATTTTTTATTTATGCTTTTAAAGCATCATATATATGAATAAAATGCACGAGACTTATAAAAGCTATACTAGAGAAATAATAACTACTTATTGATGATTACTTTTTTCACCATTAATTCCCAACTGCAACGACAATTTATAGTAAACAAAGATAAATTCTAATGCTGTTAAATAATTGCAGACTGACAGCATTAAAGTACTACCAACAAACGAGACATGAAGAAGGTGAAAATGGTCAGTCAATATTTTGTTAATTGTTTAATAAACCACCAATATTGCTTGACTAAAAATTTATTTCGTCATTATTCCTGGAATTAATTTTCTTTATTTTGACAAATTGGTGTTTGAGATTATTTTTCATAGGAGATTTGAAAAAGGAAAGTATACTACAGAAATAATAAATACTTGTTGATAATGATTTGTTTTACCATTGAACCCCCATTACTTATATAAGGGGTAAAAACAAAAACAAAATATAACTTGAAGAATTAAAAAAATTTAACTTTTTAATATTGATTTTTAGTACTTTTACAAACTATAATTATTTTTTATGTATATATGTAAAACATCAAATGCCTAAGACTTGCCAAAGAAAGTTATACTAAAGAAATAACAAATACATGATGATGATTTCTTTTACCACTGAGTCCTCAAAGGAGGATAACAGGAGTTTAGAATTTCTAAAAAAACTTGATTTAAAAAAATAATTACAAAATGTAATAATTTTTTTTAAAGAATAATAACTATTTTTTATTTATGCTTTTAAAGCATCATATATATGAATAAAATGCACGAGACTTATAAAAGTTATACTAGAGAAATAATAACTACTTATTGATGATTACTTTTTACACCATTAATTCCCAATTGCAATGAAAATTTATAGTAAACAAAGATAAATTCTAATGCTGTTAAATGATTGCAGACTGACAGCATTAAAGTACCACCAACAAACGAGAAAGGAAGATGGTGAAAATGGTTAGTCAGTATTTTGTTAATTCTTTAATAAACCACCAATATTGCTAGACTAAAAATTTATTTCGTCATTATTCCTGGAATTAATTTTCTTTATTTTGACAAACTGGTGTTTGAGATTATTTTATAGGAGATATTTTTTATAGGAGATTTGAAAAAGGAAAGTATACTACAGAAATAATAAATAGTTGTGGATAAAGATTTGTTTTACCATTGAATCCCCATTACTTACATAAGGACTAAAAAAAAATTAATTTTTAAAATTAATTTTTAGTATTTTGTCAAACTTTAATTATTTTTCATTTATATATGTAAAAAATCAAATGCCTAAGACTTGCGAAAGGAAGTTATACTAAAGAAATAACAAATAATAGATGATGATTTCTTTTACCAATGAGTCCTCAATACTCATATTAGGGTTAATAGAGTAGGTAAAGAGATGTTATAGAATTTCTAAAATTTAGAATTTTTTAATATATTTTTAAAATTTATTTATGTACTTATAATTACGTTTTATTAATATACTTCAAACATCAAATTTAATAATCTAAAATAAAAATTCAACTAAAATGTATTTAATCGAGAAAATATATAATTCTGTAATCGTTTCTAATAAAAATCAATAGATAAAATTTATTACATTAAAAAAAAAGAAATTCTAATGTCGTGAATCGAATCCAGGCGGCCAGCATGAAAGGACCACCTACAAACATGAAATGTGATACAGGAAAATAGTGACAATAGGTAGGACAGTTATATAAATTTTGAATACTTTAATAAACTTTTAATAATCATTGACTGACAGTTTATTCAGTTCCTACTTCATTGAGTCATTGGTTAAGATAATTTTTACAGGAGAATTTAAAATGAAACATTTATGCCAGAAATAAATATATGAAAATTTAACGTTGTTACCAAAATTCTAAAAATCTTGTTTCACTTTTACAATTATTAAAGAGACATATTCCCTTCGAGCTAAAAGAATGCAAGTAATGACAGAATTTTCTCGATTCCTTGTAAAATAAAATTTCTGTTTTAAATATAGTTCCTTAATAAGACTAAAACTAAATATATATATATATATATATATATATATATATATATATATATTCTTTAGTAGGGCTAAATATTTACTTATGTCATTTAAGTTAGTATATTTTTTTAAAATGTATAAAATATATATAAATTGTAATATACACTTATTTAGGCTTAGATTTTTATTGATTTCAAATAAACACATACATACATAATGGAAAAATGTGAATTTATTACTAAACTACAAATTTGAAAAGCAGCTTTTAGAATAATTGTTGTAATGTACATACAACCTATACACCAGTGTTCGTTACAAGGGAGAAACACAGAATGAATATAATACCTTATATAGATTCAGACATTTATTCTATACATTTATTTACAAAAATACTTGGTTAACATAATCAATCATTTATATTTTCTATTTACAGACTAATTATCCCACATCACTTTATAAAGAATTATTATTATTAACAGAGGCCTAAGTCAAAGGACTGTAAATATTATTTATAAATTACCTCCATTGAAGTCGCCGGGGAGCAGGCAGGGGCTTTTCTCACACATACGGGACGAATTGGTGATGTTGAGCCGGTGTCAGTCCGGGCGCACACGAGCTCGTGCTAGTGGATTCTTGTTCCACTTCTCTCGACTGCCCACTTCTAACTCTCAGCTCTCAGCCTTCAGCTCTCACTCGTAAAAAACTTCACCTAGGTAAATCCTTTTCTTGTCATAATTTCTCTTTAAATTTTCCCACATCAAATGCCCTTCGGGAGTGCAGGTGGGCTCATTAAAGTATTTTTGTATAAGCTGACATTACATTTTAGTGTATAGATCACGCTTACAGTTCTGTGCGAGCTTGACCGTTATGCTGCCATTCCTAAGTATCCTCTCTGCAGTCCCTAAACTTGACGTAAATAATTGGGGTCTTAAATTCGTCAAGGAAAATCCTCCCACGGCTATGCATGCACGTGCAACTCACCGTGATAAAGTACCTCGGTACAATAATATTTCAGGAAATCTTTGTAAATTTCCCATAATTTTCCATACTATATGAACTGAAAAATTATGAAAATATAGTTTTAAATATAGTTCTTTTAGTAAAACTAAATAAATATAAATAATATATATATATATATGATATATATATATATATATATATATATATATATATATATATATATATATATATATATATATATATATATATATATTCTTTAATAGGGCTAAATATTTACTTATGTCATTTAAGTTAGTATATTTTTCTAAAATGTATAAAATATATATAAATTGTAATTTCCACTTATTTAAGCTTAGAGTTTTATTGATTTAATATAAACACATACATACATAACGGAAAAATGTGAATTTATTACTAAACTACAAATTTGAAAAGCAGCTTTTAGAATAATATTTCACGAAATCTTTGTAAATTTTCCATAATTTTCCATACTATATGAACTGAAAAATTATGAAAATATAGTTTTAAATTTTAGTTCTTTAATAAGACTAAAACTAAATAAATATATATATATTCTTTAATAGGGCTAAATATTTACTTATGTCATTTAAGTTAGTATATTTTTCTAAAATGTATAAAATATATATAAATTGTAATTTCCACTTATTTAAGCTTAGAGTTTTATTGATTTCATATAAACACATACATACATAATGGAAAAATGTGAATTTATTACTAAACTACAAATTTGAAAAGCAGCTTTTAGAATAATATTTCACGAAATCTTTGTAAATTTCCCATAATTTTCCATACTATATGAACTGAAAAATTATGAAATTACTAGTTAATATTTTTCTTTTTCCGTTTTAATCGCTCATACTATGGATTTTGATCAATCTCTATAGTTTCAATCACTCCTTCAGTCACGAATTAATTTGTCCAAAATGGAAGCAAATGACTCACATTAAAACTCCATTTGTGCAAAATGAATGTTAAAGTAAATGAAAAGAAGAAACTCCGGTAATTCATATTCAGAGTTTCGTTTATAAAATGATTGCAATTTAAAGGATCGAAAAATGAAGTAGAAGAAAGTAATGTTATTTTTTCCCGCAAAAATTCATTTAAATTCATGTCAGATTCATTTTCCTTTTTGTCATTTTTCCAATAGAAAAAAAGTTTCTTCTATAGAAGTAATTTAACTCCTTTTCTTCTCATATGAAAAATTTTCTTCATGCGCTGGGCAAATCGCTTTCCTTTATAGAGTTTTCAAAAACTTTCTCAATTGTAAACTAATTTCTACCAACAGATAATTGAGCTCAAGATTTTAAAATTTTAAATAAAATTACTTATTTAAAATTTTAGTATTTATTTCGCATTTTTCCTGAAAAGATTTCCTTCGTTATAATTTTATCATAGATAAATATAATGGTATGTTTAATCAGTCTACAGTTATACCTACAACTTTCAGCTATGGTTCCCCTCTGCTATTGAACAGAGGGTGCATCTGACACCATTAATGGTATTGTAACGTATCCTGTCCCTTTTTCAGGTGACATAATGAAGAAGCAGGTGTGTCTTAATTAAATGGTTTATTTACACCTAGCAGCTATATACACATTTCTATATACACACAATACAATTACATTTCACAAGTATGTGATACAATAGATGTAGTCCTGAGTAGAGACATACACGTAAGGTCACTGCCGAATGGTTTCATATCCGACGGAAGAAAACGATTCAGTAGATTCGCGTAATAGTTTTCGGAAGTAAACAGTATGTAGACAGTACACTCAATTAGAAGAGAGTGTTTGAAGGAACAGTTGGTATCTTCGAAGATGATAAAAACAAAGTCAGAATTCCTAGGAGGAACATAAGATCAATCCTGAAGAGTGTCGAACTAAAAGAAAACCCAAGGCACAGAGTATAGATATTCTCTCAAAAGAAGTGATCTGAAGGTGGGATTTTTGTTAAGAAAACTTTCCGATGGAGAAACTGGTCAAGACGACCTCTGAATTAGGTGGCTGCTAGCTAACTCTCAAAAAAAGTTATCCCAAAGTGGGTTTATCTCTAAGAAAATTATCCGATGGAGAGACTGGTCCAGACGACAGAAGAATTAGTTGGTTGCCAGCTAACTAACTTCTTCATAAAAATCTTATCTCGTCTCTTTTTTAGGGAAGAGGCCTCAAAGAGAGGGGGCCTCACTCACAATTTCATCATTGGGTCATCTTCAACCAACTTGATTGGTTTGGGATAGACAATCACCGGCTGCAAACCCGGGAGTCTCCGAAAATCCATGTTGGCGAAAGATCCAACATCGCTGCACTCCCTTGAAAACTTGTGGTTTCGACGATCATCTTTCTGGCTGTCAGCTGGCTGCCTGGCTGCCTGCCCTGTTGTTTGACTACTGTAGGACACAAAAGTCTAGACATCGTGGAGCCGGGGAAAACAATACCTTTGTCTCCACATTAGCGAAGTCCCTTTATCAACAAAGTCTTTGTGAGGAATTTAGCGCCGTTAAGGCACGCCGTTACAGCTTGTTTGGAACTCAGGTAATCACCGATTAGTTTTCGAACAGTCATTCCGGGACACTGTATCAGCTACTTTAATCATCAGATATGAATCCATGTGATTGCTATCGTCCGGGGTTACATGAAAGGCTTGATTTACAAGAAGAAGCCAAGCACTGTATCCTCAAGATGTCCACAACAGACTTTTGTAAAAACTAGAAGAAAAGCACTTAAACATGTGACTGACAATTTTGTGACTAGGTTGCGATATTTTACCGCCTTGAAGGTTCTCACTTTGAAAATATGCATTACTCTCTTTTTCAGTGTTCTTTGCGATATTGTGCTGTCTGCAATGACGTATGTGTTATACCAAAGATACATTATATGCTATACTATACCTAACGAAAAATATATAAAAACATACGAGAATGAAAATGTACTTTATTTTTACTTTTAAAAATATTTTTTGATATTTCTGATATAAAATATTCAAATTTACAATATCTTACAATGATAAACGAAGCTATAAAAATTGGTTTTCTTTATAGAGTACTCAGAAACATTACCAATTATAAACTAAAATTTACCAACAAATAATTAAGATTAGTTTTCTAAATTTTTAATTAAAAGTTTTCACATAACATTTCAGTATTTATCTCTCATATTTTATCAAAAGATTTCCTTCGTTATCATAGATAAATATAAAGTAACTTTCAATTAACCAAATTTGCCTGCAACTTACAGCTACGTTGCCCCTCTGCATCGAATAGAGCGTGTGCATTTTACACCATTTATTGTGTGTTTGGAATCCTGATAAATCTGGTACATTACTTCGGGCATCTTATTATCCAGATATGAATCTGTGTGATTTCTATCTATGAGGGTGAAGTGAAAGACTTGGTTTACGAAAAGACGATAGACCACATGAGCCCCAAAATATCCATTACAGATTTTTTGAGAGCGCTAAGAGAGGAAGACTTGAAATGACATCTTTGTGACTAAGATCAGCTGTTATATTGCTCCTGAAAGTTGCTCTTTTAAAATATCATGCATTAATTTTGTTTTCAATAAAATAATTACTGTTTTCTATTTACAAGTTTTATGTGTTATTTCAATTTACAATTGTAGGTTAATTAAAAGTCATATTGTACATTTTTCAACACCTAAAAAAAGTATAGAAAACATATAGCCATATAAAAATATGTTTTTTTTCCTTTAACAAAATATATTTTCTGGTATTTGTGATCTGAAATATTCAAATTTACAATAACTTGCAATGTATAAAAGAACCTTGCAAAAATTAGCTCTTTAAGAATACCAATATATAGAATTATTTATATAGAAAATAACTTCATGTTTTAAAATATTTACTATTACTTGTAATATTCAAGAAAAATACTTTTTAGTGTTTCTTTAACAAGCCGAGATGTTATCATTGTTGATTTTTTTTAAGTGTCTATGAACCTAAATGCTTTTTCTTCACATATGAAAAATTTTATTTAAACTTAAGAAAAATTTCTTTCTTCTATAGGGTCTTCAAACATTTTACACATCCCAAACTAACTTTTACTGATATTACTAATAGATAATTAAGCTTAAGTATATAAACAATAAAAAAATTTATTTAAAATTTTAGTATTTATTTTGCATCTTTCCTCAAAAAAGTTCCTTTGTTTATAATTTTAACATATAGATAAGTATATAGTTCAACACTGCATGAAAAAGTATAAAGAAACATATAACCAAATAAAAATGTACTTTATTTTTACTTTATCATAGTAATTAGTTTTTAAATTTTCAGATCGGATGTATCTAAACACACAGTTACTTGCATAAATTGATCTTAGGGGAGAGTGGGGCACCTTGGGACATAGCCCACCTTGGGACACCTTTATTTTCAGACTTTAATTTGCAACCAGGAATTAGTTCTCATGTGTATTGATAGATAGACTTCCTCTTCACTTCTAAAAGAATTTTGATAAAAATAGTGCTTAAAGGTAAGGAACAATTTCATTTTCTTTGTTTTGAATAACCCAAAATTACATCAATGTGCATTTTAAAAAGTAACTTTTTTGAAAAAAAATTAAAATATTTAAAAAAAAGTGCATTGTTATGAAAGAAAATTCATTTATTATTATTTCTATGCTAATAAATAAATTGTATTGTTAAGCCTAACTGTATAGTAGTTACCAAAAGATACTATGAAAAATGGGGCAGGTTAGGACGCACATAGATGGGGCACCTTGGGACATTTTAAAAAGTGTATACAAATATCAATTCAAGCAAAATAATTAATAATTTGATGCATAATTTTTAATTGATTTAACATGTCAAAATATTAATTTATTAATCTTTTTTTTTCAGAAAAAAATGGTGAGAACAAGAAAAACAAACAGAAAGTATTCTGCTGTAAATTCTAATATGCTTTAATCAGCTGCAAATATAAGATTTGTTAAAAATGTATTAACTTGGACAATTTTCAGCTATTTCTCTTTTATAACAGTTAATAAAAATAATTTGAACAGTATTTTGTATTTGTTGTTTAGTGTCCCAACCTACCCCATAGAGTGGGGCAGATTGAGACATTGGAAAGGTATTTTATTTCTTTTATTACTCTTTAACTAATTGAGGTATTAAGTAGGTTTAATGTTTGTAAGAAGCAGATATGATGACAATATATGCATGCATACTTATTTTCTTCAATTAGCTTTAAAAAAAATTCATAAAAATGTTTAACTGAAAAGTGTCCGAAGGTGCCCCGGTCTCCCCTCTGCTAAATATGACTTTATATAAGCATTAAATTAGAGAAAGTTTTTGATAGAAAAAGTTGGCATCTTTTAAATTTTTTACTATTTCTCTAATATAAGAAAAAACACATTCTCTAAATCATTAAAACAATCATTGCTCAAAATATTTAGATTGTCACTAGACATGTTATGTTTTATTTTATTGGAAAATACAGTATACGCTCCTTTACTAAGAATATACTTCCAATATATTAACAGGGAGCCCCTGAGTCCTTCGCCTAGCTCCTCTCACCTCAGTCGCTCATTTTTCACTGTAAAAGACATGTTGTAACCTGTTAAGGGGACTGTGCAAAAGGAATCAATCTCCACATAAAAAAGAATTTCACACCTGAGCAGAGAATAAGTTACAAATCTCCATTAGCACATCTCGGAATGAACACCAAAAAGACAGAAACTGTGTTAATAATTTAATCCCTAGAAATCTACTCAGCTAGTCAGTGAAAGACAATTACGAAGACGAAGCAAATTGATTTACTGTTTTATTTTTAACATTAATAAATTAAGCAGCATTTAGTATTTAACATACTGTACCTACTGTTCTCCTTTTTCTTTATATAATGGTTTAACTGGTACTGTAGTTATCCAGAATATCATGTATTCCATTCGTTTTGGAGAATATACATTATATATAGTTAAAAGCATATAACATTATATATGGTTAAAAACAAATTGTTTAATAATGTCTTCATTGGTATACATACCTTGACAATTGTAACAAAAGTAATAAAATCAACATTTATTGTAACTCTAACACACTGAACAATTTAGTATGAAATATCATTTTCATATGAAATATCATTTTCACTTCAAGTCTTCAAATGTTCATATAGGCACGCATATTTATTTCTTAAAGAAACTTGTATATTTAATTTTCATCTAGGAAAGATAAATATATATTTTCTATGGAAGAATTTAATACATGGAATGACATGGAATGACTATTTTATATATATATATATAATATATATATATATATATATATATATATATATATATATATATATATATATATATATATATATATATATATATATATATATATATATATATATATATATATATATATATATATATATATATATATATATACATATATATATATATATATATATATACATATATATATATATATATATATATACATATATATATATATATATATATATATATATATATATATATATATATATATATATATATATATATATATATATATATATATATATATATATATATATATATATATATATATATATATATATATATATATATATATATATATATATATATATATATATATATATATATATATATATATATATATATATATATATATATATATATATATATATATATATATATATATATATATATATATATATATATATATATATATATATATATATATATATATATATATATATAAGAAGAAATCAATAGGATATATTGGATTAAGAGATCTTGATTTTATTTATCAAGAAATTGAATGAAAATTTCCCTTTAAAATGGTTTTATTTAATGGTGTATGATCCGAAAAAACATTAGTCTTCATAAAAAAGAAATAATTTGCTGAACACGAGGTTTTCTCCCTTTGATTTTGTGTGTCTTTAATTTTCTCTTGCGATACAAGAGAAACATTCTACATTTTTCGGAAGGGGGGAGGTTATCTTAATTTTCCCCAGTAAAGCCTAATGTGAAAACATTAATTAGTCTCTCCATTATAGAAATATAAGGGACACATTTGCTACTCTTTGACGGCATTGTAATTCTTCGTAATGGATTTATATAAAACATCATTGTTTGAAAGCACTGTAATTGGTTCTTTTAACTATTAGCATACATGTAAAAGAAAATCTTTATTTTTCCTCTCCGCTTAACTCTAAGCAAATTTATTTCGTTTAATGCAATTTTTATTGAAAACAGATTTCAAAGAAACTGATAAAATACATTATGCAATGACTAATGAGTTGAAAACGCCTCTGGAATTAGAAAATTGAATGCCGTTTTAAAAATAAAGTGCTGCTGCTTATGGATTCAGTGTAAGAAATCGTTTAATAAATTGTTATTTAACTTAAGATACTACGTAATAGCAGTCATTAACGTAATATTTTTGTAAATTATCTGTTTATATAGTTCAACAGGGCAGATATACAGCAGTAGCCGAAATTGTAGAAACCCTTTGGATAAATTTCATTTTGAGATTTAAGGCATCATATTTATAATATTTTGAGTTTTGTCATACAGGTATGTATCGATGGAAAATAATTTTATTAAAACTACAATGAAATAAAGTATATTTCATTATCTGCACTCTGTCTATGGTTATAACCATATAATATGGTACAGGAAGCACAATTTGCTTAGTTTGATATGAAGTATTTTTTTCTTCATTTAAACTTAGCAAATGATCTGGAGTGTTCTGAGACCCTATCAGGTATTATCATCCTTTGCCAATGCACTAATCAGGTTACAGTAGGATTAAACTCTTGATATCAGTTAGTTGTAATTCAAAGGAAGGCATTTTTCCGTGTGTTTAGTGATTACTAGTGAATTGGTTGCTTTTTATGGAGCTTATTTTGTTAGGTTGTAAAATATAATAAAGTTATAGAAATGACACTTACAAAGCAATGTAAAATGATGATATTGTGTGAAAAAGGTACAGCTATGAATAAATTACAACATAAATTGATGGAAACTAAACATTTCTAAATTTATGACATTTCTAAATTTTTGAAGAAGTATCAAGAAATTCAATCATTTTAAAACAAAATTGATAAAGGTAGAAAAATTTATAAACCTTTAAAGGATGATGGGTAATTAAAAAACTAAGATTACATTATAGAAAAAAAAATCATTTGGAAATATACAAGAAGAAGAAATGCTTCACTGTAATGTAAAAAGGTATTGTAAGGCTAGTGCAAAGATTATTCGAAGGACTGATGTAATTCGGTCTGGTTTTTGGAATTCTAATAAAAAAGATATTGTTATGTATTAAACAAAGGTTGAAAAGATTAAATTAGGCTCAAACCCATATTAATTGGACAACTGAAATATGGTACAGTGTTATTTGGAGAGGTATCAAAATCTCAGTGTTTGGTAGTAATGGCCTACGAAGCATCATAAGATATGAATCCTAATTGCTTTGCACCTACAGCGAAACATCCGTTAGTGTTTTAACAAACTGCTGCATGTCATCAAAAGGTGAAAGTAGAATTTGCGTGACAAATGGAATTAATAAATAATGTGGAAATACATAAAAAATTATTTGAGCCAAAATCGAAGCCTTACACACATGATCTTTTTCCACGTCTACCAAGAATTTATATTTCTAAAGCATTCAGCTCCATGCCATATAGCTACTGAGTAGAGAAAGTGATTTCAAGAAAATGATGCACATTTTCTAGAATCCTGCGAATAGCCCATATTTGAACCTAGTTGAAAATATGTGGAGACGGTTAAAGAAACTTGTCGAAAAAACAATAAATCCCAATCAATCGAGGCAATAATTAAATCTTGGTTTCCTATTATAACAGTTTAGGATCTTAAAAAAAATTATAGTTCACTCCATCGAAAGGTATTGTAAGGCCGTAACACTCAAACTGATTATTCAAATAAATATTTTGTTTCACATTTTTGTAACATATATAGTAACAAATTTTTATCTATAAAAGTTATTTCATTAATATTTCAATTAAAATATCTTTCCAATGATGTATAATTTTATGGTATAGCTTAAAAAATAGTGTTACAGCTCTGAAACATCAAAACAGATTTTTTTCAAAATATTTCCTCAATTTTTGCCACTGTTATATTTTTCAACGTCATCTCATCTATCGGGATTTCTCTCAAGATATAATTTTAAGGTAGATTAGAAAACTCAAACTTTTAAATATGAAATATATAGTGGAAATATACTAATAAAGTACGTGTAAATAATTTTTGAGTGTAAAATCTTCTTCGTTACGATTTTTTATTTATTTATTCATGAGAAACTTTATTCAGGAGAAAAGTAAAGAGATTTAAGGAAAATTAAATCATTGTCTTAAAGAGCAATATAGTTTAGATGATAATATTTTGTGTGGGAAATTACAACAATTTATGTGTATATAATATTTTCAGTAATAATATAAACTTTTTTTCCATCAGAAACTATTGAGCTACCTTTCAGTTTTCTGATATACAGTTTGTTGTCTAGATGTGTTGTAACCTTTAAAACTTTTGGAATTTTCATTTGGTGTACATTATGTAGGATTAAACAAATAGTGACTACTCAAACCACTTGTCACAGATGTTAATTCAGACTTCAAGAGTGGGGCCACTGTCACGAAATCAGGTCGATTGATGAGTAAAAGACAGTTATGATCAAATGAATCACCTTTCTCGCTTCTTTCTACAACAGGATAAGAGCACATTTTCGGAACACTGACAGAAGCGTATGATCGGGATTGTATCCTTCCAGCTGTCAAGTATGGAAGTGAATTTGATATGGTATGAGCAACCCTGTTGTGGCTTACTGTAGATCCAATTGTAATCCTGAAAGGAAGGATCTCTTGTGAGATATAATGTTTACATGCTCAGGTTCTGTTAGATTTATACCGTCGGTAGGCAATTAAGGTAGTAAAAATTGTTCACTTACCTTTTTATTGTAGATTCCGGTTTCGATCTCTTTGAGAAAACTTCAGGAACTTGTTGTAAGCTACTAAGCATTTGATCGGTACCATGAAACTATTTAAATTATGATATATAAAAACATTTAATTACGAAAACGAAAAAGTTACAAATTTACATCACATAAAAACAGCTACCAGCATGGGACGGAATAAAACTACATCTGAAAAAATAGAGAGAGAAGGATTAGAGAGTTTACAGATTTGGCGACAAATTGCCGCTCCAAGGGGTTGCTGCTGAACTTCAACAGTTCTCATCCAACAGGTTCGTCCTTTGACAAAATATTTGTGTCCTGCAGGAGATGCCATTTTACAGGATGATAATGATAATATTCATGCAGAGGGGATTGTTTATCTTGGCTTGAGAACTAACTGACGAATCATTTTGTAATAGTAAGGAGATTAAGATTATCTCTTTTTTTCCTTGGAAGAGTGAAAATCATAGATTGCCTTATAATAGTGAGGATTACTTTATAAGAACCACAAACAGTACATCTGCTGGGAAGTTAGACCTTTCTGTAGATCTAGTACTGAATTTCCATGCGTGTAATTCATGTTGTTAACATTTATATAATCACATATTTGTCCGTATGTGTACAATTATGCGAAACATTTGTGATATTTGTATGACATATTTATGCATATTTGTACAATATAGGATAGATTCGTGTATAGGTAATATAAATGAGTATATATGGTACAAAAGTGTTACCTAAAATGCGACTTATATATAAAACCTCATTTTACTCACATATGTAATTCAGATGGAATTCAACCAATTTCTTTTGAGTTTGAAAGAGGTTTATTTCATCTAAATAGTGAATTTTGATGTTTTAATGATTGATTTTCATTGATAGCAATTTTTAGTGAAAAATTTCATTAATTCTAGAAAAATTTCTTTCTGAGGACAAAGTTTTCTGAGACCTACTGACCTTATTCTATGGGGAATAGGTACTGTGTATGTACAGGGAGATATTTTGGGATATCTATCTGGCTTGAACGCTTTACTGCAGGATAATAGTATGGCACAAAAATATTTTGATCATATCAGATAAAAAGTCTTGAAATGATGGTATTTATTTGTTTTACTGCTTTTTAATAAATGAGTAACCTAAGTTTACCTTGTCTGAAACTGTATTAAGTTAAAGACAGAAAAGCAAAGTGATTGCAAAAAGTGAAGACGTTGATTAAATTGTTTAAGTCATCTTTTTTACAATGACCTTGCTTAAAGGTAATAAAATTATAAATTTGATTACCTTTATTCGATTAACACCTCGATAAACTGTTGAGAAAAACAATCCGTTTCATATATCGAATGTGACTTTTCTGAAAATAATGAATAATAATGCTCGACATAACGTAGAAATTAATTTTATTAAAATTAAATTACATGTATATTGTTGAAACTGCTACTATGGGCAAAATTTGGCCAAAGTTAAAAAAAGTACCATTCAGATTATTAAACACTTGTCTGTTGTAACAATAGGTGTGCTTTCAATCAATTTGTTGGGGATAGATTAATAGTTTGGAAGCGATAATATAAGTAATCTTTTTGGAAGTATTACATGTAATCTCATTAACCTTCCAGAAAGTTAGAGAAAGCTCTTATCACGGTTTACTTTGGTACAAGTACTTGAGATATCTTTGATCTGCACTAGAATTATCCACTTTTATTTCAAGAGATTAATCGATAAGTGAAGTAAATAGAGTTATATAATAGACAATCCAATTTTTTTAGCAAATAGCTAAGACTGTAAGCGAATAACAAGAATTACATTATGGAAAAGAAATCTCGAAAGATCAAAGACTGTAAGGTAGGTATCCAGTTAATAATTAACTTGAAAGTAATAACTTACAAATATAAAAAAGTACGAACATTATAAAACGTAGTATCATTCAATCATTATTTAAATCCTCATTATTTAACATTTAAACAAAAGTTTATTTTATTTTATTATTTACTTTTATTATACCAACAGCGATGTTATTGGTGGTTTAACTGAAATTTAAAATACTTGTGCTTGTCACTCCAACAAAAAACACTGAAATTTCAAAAGCAGAAATTCAGGATATGTACCAGTTATACTAATTAAAAAAATCTGACTGCGTTCAAAGATTTATAACGGCAAACAATGTATAATAAACACAGAATAAAGTAAAATAATAAAATGAACTTGCTAATAAACAATTATTTAATTTTCTTTGCCTCGATCTTGAATAATTTTACAAAATAGTAATTTAAAAAATAATATATTGTATTTATTCATTGATAATAGTTGTAAATCAACAAGAAAAAAAGTTAAAAGGGAAGTAAAATATGTCTATAATAATAATGATTTGCAAATATTAGGATTTCAATAAATGTTATTTTAGTAAATACGAATTATTATATGTATAAATTACTTTCTACTTTAATGCACTGATTTTTCTTTTTTCTTACAGTTGGTTATCAAGTGTACTATATTTTGAACGCCAAAACATCCAAGAGGAAAGAGAATGTCTAAATTTAATACAAAATGTAATAAAAGTTCTACTGCAGTTGAAGCATGTTCTCCTTTAGAAAACGAATTCTGTAAAGGGTTTTCTAGTATAAATATAGCTTTCAATTATATGGGTGAAAAGATGATTTCTATGCAACATTTCTATGACTGCGGTTTTATTCTTACATCCAAAAAAAATGTGAATTCGCTGAGGAAAGTAAGAAAAATATTGAAAAGATACGGTGCATTTCTTTCTTTTAACGAGAAAAAATATTAGAGTCACGTGGTGATACGAATGAAAAAGTCAATGATATCATTTTCTAAAAGCCGTAAATGAGAACTGTCAGTTTCAGAGCTGTAAAAACTCCCCATCTCCTGTATTGTTAAAAAACACCATTATAAATTTTCACCAAACAAAATTAATGCATTTCCTTTTTTCGTTTGAGCTACACTCTACAATTAAAAACTTTCACCTGTAGGGATACTTTTATTTATCTGATGCTTGTTAGCATAAAAATACTTAAGTTCAGAATACTTATAAAAGATTTTGCTACTAGTGATCAGAGAACTGAAATCATAAACAGTTATTAAGAAAATAAAAAGTTTTTCTATATTTTGCATTCATAAAGAATGTTAAATTTCGCGTTTTAGTGCACACACTAATTCATATTAAGGAAAGGGTATGAAAAAAGTATATGGGTGAAAGTTGTAGATTTATTATCCGTAAGATACATGTAAAACTACCAAATTGTGTTGGGTAAAACTTTTATGGAGAAATTAAGTTAATTAAAGTTATTAAATACTGTACTCACACTTAGCAAATTTGTCTTGTAGAAATATAACCTAAAGAAATCGGAAATTAAATGTGAAATAAAATTAGATAGATGAATCTTGTGTTGATCAATTCTTACAATTCCCACTTAATATATAGATAAGGCATCAAGAAATGTTTTGAAACTTACGGATCTCACTCTTCAGTTCTTAATAGCTTACTAAACTTATTCTTTAATGCTACATGGATTATTAAAAATAGTTCAAAGTAACAAAAATATAGATGTGACATTTTTATTTATCCTCTGAATAATGAAATTCAAAATCTAATTAATATACTGTATGCTAAAGCTCTGATGAAAATAAGTAGACGTTGCAAAAGAAAAGAAAAGACTAACAGAAGTTTAGTTCACTTTTGCTCGCTGAGGCAGTCTTTGCCCCAAGAGAGTTAATTCGACGGGGACTTACTACTTAAAGTTTTTTACTAATGTCTAAAAACAATCATACCAGTTGTAGTGTAAGGATGGGATTTAGAAATGGAACATTCAGCAAATAGATGATGCAAATTGCATTAACGATTCTCATACATAAGGAAAGTCAATATTGTTAGTAAGTATTAATTAGTGACAATTTTTTAAGAGGTAATACGTATTTCAGAATTTGTATCTATAGGAAATAGTGAATTTAAAATAACAAAGCCGAAGAAAACATGTTGTAAATGGAGAGAAATTTTAATTACTGATTTTTATTACTTACTGTATGTTTCATTAATAAGAATCTTAAGTTATTTCAATGTAGTTACTAACTACTTTGGGACGAGAGTGGGAAATATTCATACCATTAGAAGCTACACTTAAATTAGACAATAATAAAAGATGCCGCATAAGTTGAAACCTATATCTTTCGTATACCTAGAAATGTGGTCTTTGTGAATTAATATAATTTTGTAAAGCTTTATCTGTTTATTGAATTATATTGAAATAATATAAAACATTTAATTCACTTATTATTTAACATAAAAATTTGCAACATAAAACAATAAATTTTACATAAAAGTATTAATTTGTAATAACATTAATTTGATTATTTTTTAATAATTAACTCAATATGTAAATACTACTTTAAATAAAAATAATGGTATAGAAGAATTTTTAAACAAATTTATTATATTAGAAATAAATACAAAAGAAAAGTAATATTATTAAGTTATAAAAAACTAAAAGAGTAATAATACATATGTATTCATCTCCAAACTGACGTAATCAATACAAATGAATATTAATTAATATAAAAGCTAGAGTTTATGAAGGCGTTCAACTCACTCTGCACTAAAATGATTTCTGGTACTTAATTTTTTTAGATTCATTGGTTGTTTAGACAAGAAATTTGTGTTTAATATTAGAAGAAATGCATTTTGTAAAGGAAAGAAAAATATTGAAATTGGAATTGTATATATTTTAATAATTTTCTAACCGAGTTCAGTAAAAATTGTTCAGACTAGAGGAATGTCTGAAACATATTAATATGAGAGGTTATATAAATATTCAGAGAGCAGATATATTATGTCTTTTTATTAAAATTAAAATGGGCATCTATACACCTTCGGAGGTGATTTTTCGAAATATTTCAAATTTTTATTTTTAATGTTAATTTTATGATGAAATATAACTTAAAACTATGAAAAATGCAGACTATATTGTTTTTGAATAATATTTTCATATTTTATAGAGAAAAATAGGGTGAAATTTGCCCTAAAATGAGGCATTACGCAAAACATGATAACTCCAAATTAAATCATTTAATCACTGTTCTGTAAATTGGATAATGTTTCTAATTATATATTTTAGGGAATAGACTACAATCATGGGGATCATGAATATATTTGTGAAGTTATAGGAACTTGTTTACAATAACATTGAAAATTTCTCAAAATTTTCATGCAAGTCAAGAATTAAACGGCTCTAAATCCCAAAGTAATTAATCTGGAACCACAATTGTAGTCTATTCCCTGAATATATAATTATATAACACACACTTAAAATATCTAAGCATTCGGGCTAAATATTTTTGAGTTATCATGTTTTGCGGTAAGCAAAATCCCGAAAAAATCAATTTTGAGAAAAATGAAAAAACAACTTAATATATTAGAAAAACTGTATGTAAACACTTATAATGTCTTAATATACACCTATTATTTAAATCCCGCCTGTTTTTCTTTGCAAGATATTGGTTATTTTCTTTCTGAATGCTTGTAATATATTCTTGGGCTTTATTTTGCAAAGAGTAGACTGCTGTTTTTAAGTAGGTAATATAAGTTAGACCCTATGAAAATCACTATAATTCCAAAATGAATAATTATATCATTATTTTATGACTTACTTAAAATTTCAAAGTATATTCTTTATGTAATGGTATTTTATTATTGTGATCATAAACATATCTGCGAATCTATGGGAATTTGAGTACAACACCTTACGAAAGTTCCAGGAAATTTCATGAGTTCTATGAATTCAAGGGCTGTAAATTACAATTAAACTGTATTAATCTTGATAGTAGTCTGTTTCATTTCTACATATTTATGTAATATACATTTAAAATTTCAAATCCTATGAATTTTAATTTATTGAGATGTTATGTGTGATGAGTGATCACAATGGACGAAAAAAGCTATTTTGAGAAAAGTCAATGTTTTATGCAAGAATTTCAAAATATGTATCTTAACCCCCCCCCAAAAAAAAAAACCAGATTTATGAACCTTAACCCCTCTAGTTTGAAATTCAATATGTTTTGTTTCTAAGTGCTCTTTAGTACTTTAGTACTTCAGTAAATTTCGGGGTGAAGTGGAGGGTAGCATCATATATTTTACTATGATCTAAATCCACTTCAAAGTTATGTGCACAGGATCAGAAATGAACTCTATAGTTAAAACTGATAAAGCAGGGTTTAAAACCATTAATAAAATTGGATGGAGTCATCATAGTCTGAGGAGCTAGCTAGCTAACTGTAATTGGAATATATTCAACACAATTGTTAGATTGACCGGCTTTGATAAATTTATTGTCGTAAAACTTTATTTGAGGTGTTCTGCATACAGAATTAGGCATTTTAAAATATTAAAATAAAATGTTTCATTTGAAATACGTATAAAAATAAGAGCAATGTAACTGCAAAATCTCGGAAGCACAAGAAAATTTGACAATGTTTCCCTAAATTCATTGCGAGATTCAGATGCTAAATTCAAGAAAATGCTGTTACCAGATTCTTTAAAAAACAATAATACCTTTAAGCATGAATTATTTGGTCCATGTTTAATAACAGTTTAATTATATCAAAAGATTTTGTTGAAATTGACAATAGAATAAAACTTTTCAGGCGACTTCCGGTTTACAAAAGAGCACTTCCGGTATTAAAATTGACTTTGGATTTTCATTAAAAATGCTATAACTCTGGTTCTAAATGAGATAGAGGCAAAACTCAAGCGGTTATGTATAGATAACATATTAGATTTTAATAATATAATAAAATTTAAAAATTGATATTTTGGTCGAAATTCAAGTTTTAAAGGTGTATAGATGCCTTAAAAGAAATAATGTTAGAAAAATAACCACCACTTACAGCACATATCTTGAGTGCATAGGGCTGACAGAAAAGTAAAACAAATATTTAATTTTGGGTGAAAAAATCCATGAAATAGGGTTAACTTGATATTGAGAAAGAGAAAACTGGATATTTAAAAACTTTAAAAAAGGGTATGAAAAGCCTTATTAGCATTAATTTTAATGAACATCCAATAAGTCAAATTGATTTCTATTCTCTTTGGTAAAATAATACTGAATAAAAGGATCATTGTGTTTTCACAAGAAAAAGAGTGATCGATATCAGGATAATTTTGATTCCCTAGATTAAAATGATCAACAATGTAGCTATACAAAAGAAAAAAATACATTTGAAATTCAAAATGGTGTACGTTAGTCCTATAGAGAATTAAAAAGATTATTCAAAGGTCCTATTAGTGTCTTACTTCTATTATTAGCAATCCATCTCAAAAATGTTTCTTTGTTTTAAAATGAGATAAATCAAATACAATTCGTGAATCACTGAAATATTTTACCATTTCTTTCTAATCTAACACGGTGGAAAACACATAAGGATTTCTTTTGCCCAAATGCCTCAAAAGAAATCACCATGTGGTCTTGAACATTGAATTCTTGATGTTTTTAGAAAAAACAAAAGAATTCAGAATTGAGAGCATTAATTCTAAGCGAGAAAATAAAATAAATCTGTAGATTTTCTGTTCATAAACAGTAGTTATACTCCAGATAATAGATCGAAATATTGAACTTGAATTATGCATAATAGATGAAGAGTAATATCTAAAATATTAGCTAAAAAATGAATCCGAAGCATTAAGTTTCAAACTTTTATTGTTTCAATAGTAATAATCTTTGTGATTTGCGATATTAATGTTATTAATTTTTATGGATTTCTTGAAAAAGTAGATTTAGCTAAGATCAAGTTATCTAGTAACTGTTTTCATGTTTAGCGGTTACTAACTGGAATTCCAAAGAAAATATTTCAGAAACCGATTTGTAAAATTATTCAAAATAGACAGTACACATTTGGAACTAAAAATCCAAAAGTTGGAACTATAATTAAAATTCTTGAAATGTTTCTGTTATAAAGCTAACTAATAAGTAAATATGAAGGCCATTTTGACTGAAAAATACAATTATATAAGATCGAAAAGCTGTTACAAATTGATTGCACTTTCTTTGTTTTCCGATAGTTTGCGTTTCAATTCAATCAATCTTTTACCTCCAAACAGTCCAAAATTTGTCATAAATGTAATTTTCATCTATTTTCTACTGATGAAAAGCCCTTTAAACTTTAATATAACTAATAACTAAAATAATATTAGAGGAATGCTATCCATCCATAACGCAAGATAATTTTATTCTGTTCGATTTTTTAAATATACGTATAATATTTAGAAACCACAGAATATATTTGCAACGTGTAAAACACCAAGCAAGTAAAAACAAAACACTTTTTCTCTCGTGAAAGGAACAACAGTAAAACTTACTTTCCGAAACTCAGTAAGCTGGTTTTACATTGCAATCCACTCTTTATTGGTGTCCATAACTATTGTTAAAAACACACTGTAATCTAAAGAGGGAATGGTGTACTATAGCCATCAGTCCGACTTACAAACATTTGAAATAAAAGGTATATGTACGAGAAATTAGTGACATCCGAGTGGCGTACGGGCAAATTAGGAAAGTCTCTTTTTGAAGAATCCAGATATTGCCTGTAGAACCATGTGTTAAAAACAGAATTTAAACAGAAAAAAGGGAATGGAGTAAAATAACCATGGGTCAGAAACATAGAAAATAATAACAAACAGAAAGTGCCAGAAATTAATGTTGTCCGAGACGAGTATAGAGAAATAATAAAAGACATTTTATCAAGAACCCAAATATTGCATGGTCAGAATAATGATGTGGTTTAGTTTCAGACCAAGAGTCTTCTTCAGTAATTTTATGTGTATCTGTTACGGCCAAAGCTCGAAGTTGGCTAGTTCCCGAATTGTCCGGCCAAATAGCGAAATAGCCAATATCACCTTACAATGTCCGATCTTTCCTTGATTTCGGGGTTTGGCCAGCCAATTCGGAAACTGTCATGGGGCGATCAGCCAAAGTCAGAAGAAAAAGTCATGAGCAAATTTTGGGTGTTTGTATACCGTAATGCTAAAGATAAGTACATTATAGCTGCTACAGAGGAGTTTTCCGACTAATCCATCCCTCTTAGGCGTCTCGTCCTTCTGAACAAAAGCCAAGGAGGTATAGTGGCCGTAGGTGGGTTGTAGTCTGAAGGGAGAAGTTTTAGTGAGTAAGGATCTCACAGTACCAGAAACCTCCTGGTCTCTTATGAAAATTTCCTCTCCCTTAGAGAAAACAAACAAACAAACAAAAATATAATCACATTATATACTGAATTAGTTTAGTACAGAAAATTATCAGTATCATCACTTATTAGAACAAGATGAACTTTTATGTCATTTCGAATTGCACAGCAGTTTGTTATTTTTGCATATCCAGCGATTTGTTTAGCACTTGGTAGTGCAACTGCATCGAGTGTAACCTTAGCCACAGGTCAGTGATTGGGAACCGGCAAAGGTTCTTAATGATTTTTCCTCTGTGCCCACGGATGCCAATGTAAATAGTTTCTCTTGCAAAAGGGAAAACTCACTTCTGGAGTACAGTTGTTTGAGAACACCATGTTCTGTTCCTAGCTTGTAGAAAGAGCTCTCGATGTTCATGACAACTGTAGTTACGCTTCGTGGATCACCGCGACCTCTGTCAACATCTGGTACGCGGATGCGTACATTATCTCCAGTATTGCTTCAGCGCAACGAACATTGGCCAGGGAGTTCCAGGCACTTCGGTGAAGTGACGGGCCAAAGTCGCATATACGCTATTCATTTCTATTACATCGGACATTGGCCACACACCCCGATCAATGTGAGATTTAGCCGGCGAATTCGGGAACTGACCGAACTTCGGGCTTTGGCCGTAACATATATTTCGTAGATTTCACATCACTCTTTACTAGCTTAAGTACTTTTACATTCGTTTGTTGCCATCGAAGGTACCTTTTGTGAATTTTTTCTTTATAAATAGAGATTTCTAGGCTATAAATCATTTTTATGTGAGAAAAATAAAATACTCTTTGTAAGTAACCATTTAAAACTAAAATATTAGCATTGCCGACAAATCAATATATTTTTAGCACAAAGACTGCTGCTACTTATATTTTATTTTTCAAGATTTATTTACACTAAGATATATAAATAACAGACAGTGCTAAATATCAAGTTGTGAATAAATTTGAACTTTTACTGTTTTTATTGGGATTATTTTCTCAAACAAGGATTATTTTAGCAAACGAGGATTATTTGTTTGTGTACCAACTTACTGCAGGCATATTTAGAACTCCTGTAAAGCACATAAGACTATGATTCAAAATTTTTATACTTTGTGATAAAAGAATGCAAGTATAAAGAACGTAAAATAATTTTGTTTTGTTTAAAGATAAGGTTCAAATAAGTATATCGTGACTCATATTGGTTGCATTTCTCTTTCAGAATTCACATTTTTTGTGTATATTTCAAAGGCTTATCAGAACACATTGTCTCTTATATTCTTCTTAGTTTCTAAAATTGCTGATGTTTGGATGAAAATTATTAAACTAATAGTACGAAACTATTGATAGCTTTAAATTCCTGAAAATATTTGATCATTTTTTGTTTTACAAAGCTGTCTAGACAACGTATAGTTTTGTATGAAGCTAAAATTTAATAATTTAATAAACTAAATAAAATACAAAAATTGTATTTAAAATGAATTTATGTAGAGTTTAAGTATGAAAAATATTAAGGTTACTTTTGAAAATAAATTAAATAACGAATTATATAAAAAATAATTCATTGTTGGGCACAGATATCTTTGGAATACGCCTGACATATTCTGCTTTACAGTTACGTGTATACCTCTCTATTATAAGTACTACGGGTATGCGTGTGTGTGTGTGTGTGTGTGTGTGTGTAATGAAGCAGATGTACATTTTATTCTCCTTTAAGAAACTCGTATTTCGACTGAGAGGAGTGGTTGCTTCAAATTTTACGTGTCGGGACCACTAAACACATAGACGTACTTTAAATACCGGTTTCACTTTTGGGTTGTTGAGACCACTCCCGTCCTCTAGCCCTTTCTCCTCACTTCTATGTAAATACGGAGGTCTTTTAATGAGGAAGGAGTCATAGAGTGCTGTCAGGGAACTAAACGGATGGACATCATGTCACTCCCTGTTTCACTGCATTTTGTTTTGCATATGAAATAATATACATAGTGCACACACACACATTATATATATATATATATATATATATATATATATATATATATATATACAGAGAGAGAGAGAGAGAGAGAGAAAGAGAGGATATGTTTAAAATTATCTCCCAACGGGGAGAGTATGATACACAAAAGCAATGGATGCATAATACACCAATACACAATATCCTATCTTATGCTATACTGTTTACTATTTGTGGTAAAAACATACTCAAATATGA
>CM063502.1:90781655-90784155 GCA_032207245.1 Pardosa pseudoannulata
GAATTTAATTCTTTGGGACAAGTCATAACATTATTCAAGACGTTTCTTTAAGAAAAATGTTTAGTATTTTTCGCATATCTAATTAATCTACAACGAATTCTTATCACTAGAAAAATTTTCATAAACTTCTCTTGGAAAACTTTGAACTGTGAGCAACATTGTTTTTAAATTAAAAGGAATTCAAAACTGATAAAATGCAACAAAGTGAAAATAATTTAGATTAAGCAGAGTTAGCCAATTTTTAAAACTTTTATTAATATATTTTCAATTTTTTAAAAACGTACGGGAAAGTAAATAAAAAGTAGGTTAAAATGTAAATAAATAAAGTTGAAAATGGAACATTTCTTTGTACCAAATAACAACTCATTATTTAATAGTTATAAAAAAGAACGGAAAGCAAACAGGACAGCGGAAGAAAAGGTTCTTTAATTTTTGCAAATCAAATAATAGTATTTATTACAGTAATATAAGTTGTTTAGAATATACAATTAAGAAATACACTAACTACCAGAAAAATCAGTTTTGGCAGTCCAAAATATTAAATGAATAACACATATTTAATTTAAAGTTGATAAGTAATGTATAAAAATTCCCAACTCATAATTATCGTTAAGCCATCTAAGAGGCATAGATTAAAGTAAACCATAGTAGTGTAGAAAATAAATGTTCGAAGTTCGATTATACAACGACGGTCTTTGAAAAGTCAAGAAAGAATGAGAGAATTTATAAGAGGGGATATATAAATATGAAATGTATTTGACGTAGTAAGGGATGAGACTATGTATAAAATGCTTAATACTATCAAATAAAAACTTTTTCTATCTTGATCTATTTTACTAAAAATAAAGCATTAAAATACCCTTTTGCAATTATAGATACACTGTGCTTAAAAGTAAATGAACATTTAGTATGAACTATATAATACTAATTAGATAAATTATTTCACAGTACACTGCCCGAATGCATTTTTTTCCTTTTTCACTTATCCTTTTTTTTAAAAAATTAAAGCATTAAAATACCCATTTGAAATTATGGATACAGTGGGCTTAAAAGTAAATGAACATTTACTATGGACTATATCTTACTAATTATATAAATTATTTCACAGTACACTGCCTGAATGCATTTTTTCCTTTTTCACTTATAATTTTTATTAAAAATTAAAGCATTAAAATACCCATTTGATATTATGGATGCAGTGGGCTTAAAAGTAAATGCACATTTACCATGGACTATATCATATTAATTAGATAAATTATTTCACAGTACACTGCCTGAATGCATTATTTCCTTTTTTTACTTATGGTTGGTTTGGTTTGGAGTGCTACTGTCTACTTTTAGTAACATGAGGGATAATGAGACCGGAACCAACAGCTTAAAGCCGATGCCGAACGGCTACGAACATCCATGCCTCTGTGGGATTCGAACCCACTAACTCCGCTACCAAAGGCCAGCACCCTAAACAATCGGCCATTGTTAGGCTTCTCACTTATGTACCTAATGGGGGTTTTACCATGCTTACTATACTACTACCCCATACTTTGGCTTGATTCCTAATCATTTACTTTAAAATATTTAGACAATTAACTGAAAATAATAAATAGTTTTTGTCTCAGATACCTGAGATATAAAAAGAAAATATTCAATTAGGTATTATAAATTGCATGTAACAAAGATATGCATTTTTTCTCCTCTAATATTTAAAATATTACAAACTATCCTCTATACATTATCCCTATTATTCATAAAAAATCGCATCAATGCAGTAGTGTAGAGAAGGCAAATTTAAATGTTTTAAACCTCACGAGATTGCTATATTTATGAATTATATATGTAAGGACTGTTGAATTTTTGAGGTACGAGTTGAAAGTGTAGAATCCTCTATCACCTTTGAAAAAAACTCCTTATTTCGCCTTGTAGATAGGTGTTTACTACTTATAGAATTAGCTGCTTATATTATGTGATATTGTTTTAGGAGAAACTATGAATGACAATGCTCATTTTTACAATTTTGAAAGGTGTTACCATGAATATTAATTAAACATTAATGTATATGTAAGTTTTATGTTTTACGGTGAGCAGATAAAGATATGGTATTTTAATATTCATGATTATGAATTATCTAAATAAAGGATAAATATTATAAATTGACTAAAATAAATTGATTGGTTTTAGTATTATTAAAATAATTAAGTGCTAAGAATCAATTACGTTGTTTTCCAAAAAATGTTTTAGATGAATTGCTTACGTCCATAGTCACTATATACAATCACAATTAATTTTCAAATAGCTCTTTTATGGAAGAAAAGTGTAGTAATAAAATGCAGAAGAAATGTCATAAAGTTTAAAATTTTGTTAGCAGTGTTACGTAAAATATTCAAAATAAGGCGTATAAAGTAAGAACATGAAACAATAAAACTATCACAATTTCCATTGTTTTGACTTTATTGAAACTTCTCTTGTTATGAATAATGTAAACATTAATACTTTTACTAACAAG